>CM021110.1:5847311-6154976 GCA_007115665.2 Sequoiadendron giganteum
GGGTTTTTCTGGGTTTTTTGAGATCCCGCAGGCAATATGACATGCAAAACCATCCGGCAGTGAATGAGTCACTTTTCAGACAGTTTCTATTTTTAGCAGGTACACTCCGGCAGCCGCCTAACACTCCAGTCCAGCAAGCAGAACGACATGCAGAAGGAACGAAGTCAAACGGAGACCGTTCGGGATACATGCAAATCAAATTAGGGTTCCCACTTTTATAGGGGGTAAAATCCAAAAATGGCCGAAACAAAGTACCCCACCCATGTCAGCACACTTCAAGGTACCTGCTGGCAAAATTTGAGCAAAGTCGGAGAACTTACTATTTTTAGTAAGTCAGGGCATGGCTATAAATAGCAGGTCTGCACTCGAGGTTGGCATCCGAGTAACCCTCAAGCTATCAAGATCAAGCGTTGCAACTTTCAGGCAAAACGGAGCTACTGAAGTCAGAAAGTCAAAACTTACTATAAATAGCAGGTGGCTATAAATAGCAGGTCAGGGCAAAGGACTGACAAAACAGGTTCACAAGGCAGAGAAGATCATCTGATGAAATTTTCAGGCAAAACGGAGCCTTAGAGGTTGAAAATCAAGGGATTTGCTAAAAATAGCACAACTTGCTAAAAATAGAATGCAAGAGCAGAAACAGGCAGAGGCTTGAAAAAGTTTCTAAGGCAAAAACAAAAGCTCACCTAGTAAAATGCGCCCACCTCAAGGATTGAAGCCTTGAAAAGTTTCTAAGTCATGAAAACAAAAGCTCACCTAGTAAAATGCGCCCACCTCAAGGATTGAAGCCTTGAAAAGTTTCTAAGTCATGAAAACGAAAGCTCACCTAGTAAAATGCACCCACCTCAAGGATTGAAGCCTTGAAAAGTTTCTAAGGCAAAAACAAAAGCTCACCTAGTAAAATGCGCCCACCTCAAGGATTGAAGCCTTGAAAAGTTTCTAAGGCAAAAACAAAAGCTCACCTAGTAAAATGCGCCCTCAAGGAAGGTGAGGATATGAAATATTTCTAAGGCATAAAACGAAAGTGTCAAGGGTGAAATGCGCCCTCCAAGGAAAATGAAAGCTTGGCCTAGTATTTGCGCCCATGGTGAAGAGGAGATGGCCGAAATTTTCCTAAGGCATGAAATGAAAGTAGAGAGGTCAAAATGCGCCCAAGGCAAGATAAAGTGGCTAGGACTTGGAGAAATTTCTAAGTCAAAGAAAATGAAAGTTCAAGACCCCATATGTGCCCAAGGATATTCTAACTGTTTGAGAATTTTCTAAGTGAGAAATCAAGGCTTGCATGAGTAAAATACGCCAAGGTTGCTGGAGAAAATTTCCTAAGGCAACAAAATAAAAGTAGACACATGAAAGTGCGCCAAAGGTGTAAAGTGAAGGAATTTTTTTTGAAATAAATATTTCATTAAAATGTATATGCCTATGGTAGAGAAAGTGTTAGAAATTTTTTTCTAAGTGATATAACACTTCACTAGGGAAAAATATGCCCTTGGCAAGGAAGGATGATTTGATGAGTTTTAAAATTCTCCGAAGGCAGTTGAAAGTTAACGAATCTTTTTTCAAGGGGAAAATTTGATATCGACGAATATTTTCCATGGGTCAAGTGAAAATCAAATGAACCCGTTTAAAATGCACCCATGAGTTAACAGGGTTTGAAAATTAATTTCCTAAGGGAAATTTTAATATTTTCAGAGGAAATTCGTTTTGCCTAGATTATTTTCCTGACAGAAGTTAAATCTCAAAGGACGAATTATTTCGAGCACGCAAACAATTTTTAATCGCCCGGAGTTGAACGTTTCAATGAGAGAATTTAAAATGTCTAAGGCAAATTTTATGAAATCGAGGATTTAAATGACAGACATTTTAAAAAGTTGGAAATAAATTTGCTACTCCCACGAATTTTTTCGAGTTGAATTTATTTAAACACTGCGAGATTTTAAAATGGAATTTTAAATCAAGTCAAGTGATTGTTTTTCTCACGAGTTGTTTAAATCGCCAAGAGGTAACTGGCAGACTAAGAGGAAAATTCGAAATTTGAAGAAGAAGGAATCATTATTAATGGCGACTGCCATAATGACCGGCTGACGACTAGCCCACTACTGCGCTTGAATTAGAAGATTCCGAACGAAGAAAGTGGAAAATTGATGAAGGTACTAAAAATAGCCCCAGCACTACTTAGCAGGATTCTCCGGGAAAAGTTATTTAAACAATCTCTTCTCTCATTTCTCCTCACATTGTTTCGAAGTTGAAGTTGCTGGAGAAGTTCTTGAGAGATTGAAATATTTTCCAAGTGGTTGAGGAGAGAAATTCTGTGAGAGTTTATTTTATTTCGGGGTGTTGAGTTGCTGAAAGGGCGAAGTGCTGGAGAAATCTTCATTTGCCGAGACTCTTTCTTTCAAAGAGCTGAAAGTGGAGTTGCTGCGAAGTTTAAACGTTGAAGGTTGAAGTTATTTTCCGGAGTTACTGGAGAATTTAATTCTCAAAGAGCTGAAAGTGGAGTTGCTGCGAAGTTTAAACGTTGAGAAGTTGAAGGAGTCGAAATTTCATATTGCTGGCAACTCTTTATTCATCTAACTGCTGAAGTTGACAAAGTGAAGTCAAGGTTCGAACTATTTGTGCTGGAGAAATTAGCTACATTGCTGAAAGTTATTAGCTTGCTGCGTTTTTTTTCTTCACCAGTCAGAAGTGCAGTTGCTGAAAGTTGTCTCTAAACTCAGAGATTTTTTTATACAATGGCTGGCGCAAAGGATGTTGCGGGAACAAGCAGAGCCGCAGGCAGAGCTGCAAACACTGAAGCAGGCAAGGCTGGCTCATCCCGGCAGGCAATGATTAAAAGGCTCTCTAAGCCATTTCTCCCAAAGTCAGCAATAGTTTCAAAGTTGGCAGGATTGAATGACACCAACCTTGGTTCATTTACTCTGAATGCACTCAAATCGAGGATGTTCGGGCTAGGGGGCCATCAACCATCCGTCACGGCACATAATATAATGAAGAGTGGAATCTACGCAGCTGCTAGTTTTCCGCCAGCAATTCAGTGTCCGGAGCTAATTATGGAGTGCGCCCATCACTACAAGCCAGAACGTAGGACGATTGTCTCTCCGGATGGTAAACTGCTCGCCAACTTCACACCCGATGCCATCGGAGAGGCATTTGGGATTCCAACTGCTGAGGAGATGTTATACAGAACAAATAAGAGAGCAGACAAGATGTACTCTTCCTCTTTCGAAAGAGTCACTGCAGTCATCAACAGAGTGTGGATGCAAAAGCCGAGGCCACCCCACACTAAGCTCCCAAAGCAGATAATTGCCGAGGACGTGAAACAAGAATATTGTGATTTGATAATGATGCTGAGCCGGGTGAATGGGAGTGCACAAGCTTACATTTTCGAGCCTTGGATGTTCTACTTCATCGAGATCATCTTGGAAGGAAAAGAGTGTGTCGATTGGGCTAGGATGATTAGCAACCACATTGATGAGCAATTCAGGAGCTTGAAGGTGACGAAGACTTTCTACATGAGCTCATATGTAATTTACATGTTGGCCAGAATGACTAAGTACAGAGGGATTTCGTACAAAGAGCCAATCGGTTGTGCCCCTGGTCAATTCAAAATTCATGAAGCCTGCACACAGCTACATTTAGCTAACATTGCCAACTATAAACGGGCAAATGATGCATTCACAATGCACATTGCGAGGACACTTCAGCAAAGGACGCAACAGAGAATATCTAAAGAAGCACAGACATCGATTGAGGAATATGGGTATTGGCTCATCCACCCCCGTAAATTCACATATATTAGGTCGGCATGGGTTCACTACAGATCCGTGATTTGCTACTACCGATACCCCACCATCACATAGTAATGTTTTGAGATATTCTAGGCAATTCGATTGCCTACGATAAGATTCAGAAAGGAAAAGAAGGGTATTTGATTTCCATCACCATGCTGTGGGAAATTCCATTGAGGTGTGTCCTTTCAAGTGCAGCCCAGAGGCAAGAGGACGAGCTGCAATCTTATCATTTGTCATATCACACAGGCAGGCAGGATTTCGATCCTTACAGGAACATCCGGATGATACAGAACGTTGAATACCGGCACAGAGCTCATCTGGAGGACTTCTGGGCAAATGCAGTGGATGAGGCCGAGATAAGAAGAAGGATGTTTTCCAGACTTCCTCTCAAGTTGATTAGAGAATGTGAGATTATTCCAGTTCCCGACCAGGTGGAGGAGGATGTCAACGTCATGCAACCCGACTATGGGTCGGTTAGGGATACTCCTGTCCCACCACCTGATTGGTCCGAGCCAGAGATCATGGACTTGGACACTCTTTCTATCCCGATGATGACTTTTACCCGGACTTGGGTCGACAGACATGTATGCAGACTTAAGAGCAAGTCGATCGCCCTTACTTACAGCTTGATGGGTGACCCAAGGCCGTTATCGGTAAAAAGAGGGAAACAAATTGCTCAGACATCGAGGGCACAAGTGGAAGTGCCAACCCAGCCGATACCGCTGAGGATAGAACAAGCATCACCCGTGCACTCACAAACTCAATCTTCGAGTTTAAGAGTGGTTTCATTATTTGCCGATCAGAGGGCAGGATTAGAGGAAGAGCGGGGACTTGAGGAGGTAGATCAGCCTAACGCCCGGGAATCAGCTAGTGTCAGTTTATCCAGGGGCGGCCAACAGGAGGAGGAAGAGGAAACAATGGCCGACACCCATTTTCAGCAGATGTTGGATACGGCTTTGGAAGAAGAAGAAAACACAGAACAAGGGACCCAAGGGTCGGGAGATACCCAGCTTATAGAGGAGGATGAGCCTGAGCAGACCAGTGCAAGAAGAGAGGAAGTACACGAGATGGAGGCAACAGAAGAACAGCCCCTTGTCATTTGTAATCCACAGCAGACAGTGCCTGATTGGCTTTCCGACAGAATGAGGAGAGAACCCGAGGATGACACGGATCCGGCCATTGAGATGGAGGAGTTCCTTAGGAGGATCAGTGCGCCACCAGAGAAGAAAAGGGCCCGAAAGTTTTCAAAGATCTTGACCGACGAGTCAGGTTCTCGCACGCTTCAGGTGGCTATTCCGAGGGAAGATTGTGATCGAACCGAGGAGAGGCTTGAAAATTATGTGATCACCACAGTAGAGTTGGGTCGTCCTACGGGAGCCCAAGTTATCGAGGAGTTCGATAACTCCTATCAGGCATTGAAGGATCAGTTGCTCCGCACGGAGGGGAAGTATAAGAAATTGAAGAAGGAGCACAAACCCTTGATAGGATATATGCAGAATCTAGCACGTCCAGGTGAACCAGCAGACCCGGCAGTAGAACGTCCATCGGAGCTTCCGAATGAGTCAGTTGTTGCCTTAGAGGATTTGAAGAAAATGGAAACGGAGGCGGACAAGTGGGTTAGCCGTGTTCATGCTGAGACAGGGAAATTCATGGAGGACCTTGTCGATGCTTATCGACAGGCCTCAAATATTTTGGCACGGATGGATATAGTAGATCAGGCCTGGGGTGATACTCGCATCTATCAAACGAAGACTGTACTTCGTTTGGGGGCTTTGATGTATGTACCTCTAGAAACCTTGGTGGATGGAGGTGTAATTCAGAGAGGTGATAGGTATGATTTCACCAGTTGGTACTCCTCGGTGGTCACAGGCCGTGGATTTCACGACGCAGCAAGGGCAGATTCATCTAAAGTGAAGAAGGCAATGGGCAACATCTTGGGGGGAGTCCTCAATACATTAGAAGCCATATTTGCTAGAAAGTTGGTCCCAGAGGAGATAACTGCTGATGGTTTGAAGGGTAGACTGCCTCCATCCTTCTCAGCTGCGAAGTCACTTGTCCTGGATGACTTCGAGAATGTCTCCACGTTCTCTAGTATAATTCAGCATACCCAGGACGCCTTGGTGACATGGAAGAAATCTTGCATCCGATACGGACAGATGGTAGCAGTCTTGGAGTTCCAGCTCAACCATATTCCACCGATCTCTACACAGGAGGTTGAAGCAGTATTGGCCCGGTTGATCGAGTTTGCTATCCGGGAGAAGGCCAGTGGGAACGCGCTGCTTGATGAGGATCTTCTTGATGATGGTAGTGGGCATTAATTGCTCATTATGATTCCTGCAGGGGAGTGGAGAATATTCTGTGCATTCATTGCCCACTCCTATCTGTGGCGGTTTTTAGGGCAGAAACCCTAATCAGGGCATAGGTGGCTCAATCTGAGCCCTTCATTGTAATTTGATCTGAACTGTCCACTGAATTGGACTTATTATAAAGGGGGCATCCCCCCTCATTTGTAAATATTAGAATTAGAATCAGAGATAGATCAGAGCTAGAGAGTATTGGAGATAGAAGTTAGAGAGTAGAGCTTAGAAGTTAGCTTAGATTGAGGAGGAAAGGAAGTTTTCCCATTGAGGACTTTGTAAGAAGTTGTTGTGAACACTCTCATAATATAAAGATTTATCATTGTTTGGTGGTTCTATCTTCTATTGTGAGAAGCTAGCAAGGCTTGTTCGTCTTTCCAATTCAAGGTAGATAGAGTAAAATAGATTTTATTTCATGCAAGTAGTTGTTAGTTGTGGAGTGTGGCGTTGTGATTTGAGCAAGTCTTCTCGTCCATACCACTAGCGGACTTGCTGATGGTAAGTTCGCCTTGCGTGGTCAACTGGAGTATCAGCACTTAACTTCGATTATGGTTCATGTGTTTGTATGCGTCGTGTTGACGGTATGAACGTGTTGTGTCATAGTTTGAACATTTTCTCATCCTTTGAAGATTGCACCAACTTTGTCGGAGTTGTTCGAAAGAAGACAAAGCGAAGTTTGGTTTGAAGATTGTTTAAGTCGATCTTCGTCCTCCACCCTTTTAGAAGTAGATCTGTAGAATCTCTATCCCTATCCCCTTTAAATTCTGCATTTCCGAGTCAGTCTAGATACCAGAACCATATCGCCAAATCATTCATGTCTTAATTGCTTCACAAAGTCGAACAACTACGTAAGTCCCCTTGAAATAACCAGCAAAACACATCAACCAACTGAGTCTATTCGCGATAAAAGGAACCTTGGAGTCGAACACATGAACTTTCAAGCAATCTTAGCATGTGGGACACTTTGATCAAGAGAGAATAGAGTGACCGTTGGGCAACTTTATTCTGTGCTGGCGCTGTCACAAAAGGCACGTCAACAGCAGTCAATATATACCCTTTCAAAAATTCGACCCAAGCTTCTTTTTAATAATCATTTAAATAAATGATTAAATTCGCCCTTTTCTTAACTTAGGAAAATATTAAATAAAATGCGTCCCACTTTAATGAATAAATAATTATTCATTATAATAAATATTTCACTTTATTATAAAGTATTAAAAATACTTTATAATATGCCATTAAATCATTAATATTTAAATATATTAATAAAGTGACTTTATAACATAAAGTCAAAATATCAATTATTTAATAATCATTAAATGCTCCATTATTTTCCATCTGACCATCAAACTGATGAACTGGGTCGACTCTGAGCTAACCAGTTGAACCAGGTGCCCTGCCCAAAATAGCAGCTTCCGCCTGCCTGACTTACTATAAATAGTAAGTAACTGAAAAACCTCTCTGAAAGATTCTGCGAAGGCCCAACCTGAATCAACTGAAAGAAAGAAGCTCCTGAACACCGGGTAACTACCTCAATTGATCCTCTACACATATCTGTCAGCCTACGAGGACCAGGATGATAGGCTAACCACATATCCAGCTGCGCTGACTAGGATGGGGACATCACAGTCCGCCCTCCCTGAAATTGCTTGTCCTCAAGCAATCTCAACTCTGGATGCTGTAAAATCTCCTCGGACTCCCATGTAGCATCCTCAACTGGCAAATCTCTCCACTTGATCAGATATTCCCTGATCACCCGCCTCCGAAGGTGTCTCTCTCATCTCGAGAATGGCCTCAGGTACTAGTATCAATTTCCCTTCATCATCAAGGGGTGGCAGAACCGGAGAGGGTATCACATGCTGACCCAATGCCTTCTTCAGGCGAGAAACGTGAAACACGTTGTGAACCCTGCTATCTGCTGGTAAGTCCAACTCATAAGCAACCTCGCCCACTCGTCTAACAACACGAAATGGACCATAGTAATGAGGCTTCAGCTTCTTTGCACCACTCTTCCTTAGAGTAGACTGACAATACGGCTGCAACATAAGATACACCATATCATCCACATCAAAGGAACACTCAACTCTCTTCTGGTCAGCATGCTGCTTCTGCTGATTCTGTGCCCGCTGGATATTGTCTGAGGGAACTCAAAATGTCCTGCTGACTCTGCATCATATCCCCTACACTCGGCACTCTGCTATCACTCAATATCATATCCAAAAGGTTGGGCACCTCATACCCATACAAAGCCATGAAGGGTGTCATCTGTATCGTCATGTGGTGAGTCGAGTTATAACAATACTCACAGAGGTATATCCACCTCACCCAAGCTTTCTGCTATCCAGCTATGTAATTGCGCAAGTAACCTTCCACCCACTTATTGACAATTTTTGTCTGCCCATCTGTCTGCAGATGGTAGCTGGTACTCGGTGTCAGTTCGGTCCCACAGAGCCTGAACAACTCCTGCCAAAAGTTGCTCATGAACCGACTGTCTCTATCGCTGACTATCGTCCGAGGCAACCCATGTAACCGGAATACCTCTCTGAAGAAGAGCTCTGCAATCTACGATGTTGTGAATGTAGTGGTAATCGGGAAGAAGTGTGCATATTTAGTCAACCGATCAACCACTACGTAAATGCAATCTTTACCTTGGGCTTTCGGCAAACCCATGATAAAGTCCATCGATAAACACTCCCACTTCCTGTCAGGTATCGGAAGTGGCTGGAGCAATCCAGCAGGATATGTGTGTTCCTGCTTGTTCTGCTGGCAAACAAAACACTCTCGCACATATTGTAGAACATCAGTTTTCAGCCCTTTCCAAGTAAACTGCTCCCGAACCATCTAATATGTCGTGTAGTACCCGGGATGGCCCGCCATAGGAAGATCATGAAAAGCTCTCAAAACTGTATTCCTCACCTTAGAACCAGGAACCAGACAAATCCGCCCCTTGTAAATGATCAAGTCATCTACAATGGTGTACCTACTATCCTGCTCTGTCCCATCAACAATGCTAGAAGCCCATGGGTTCTTAGCATACTCTGCAATAATCCGATGCCTCCAATCCTCTGAGATCTGTGCCATGGCATTCAACTGAGGTCTACGAGACAAGGCGTCAGCTACAACATTCTGCTTCCCCTTAATGAAAGTAATATCAAAATCATATGATTGTAGTTTGCTGACCCATTTCTGTTGCCTCTCATTTAGGTCTCGCTGTCCAAGGAAGTGTTTCAGGCTATTGTGGTCTGTGCGCACACTGAACTTGCTGCCTACCAAGTATTGCCTGAACTTAGCCAAAGCATGCATAATGGCTAACATCTCCTTGTCATAAATGTTGTAGAACCTCTCAGGACCCCTAAGCTTCCTGCTCTCAAAAGCAATAGGGTGCCTCTCCTGCATCAAAACCACACCAATGCCCTCTCCTGAAGCATCGCAAAACAAATCAAATGACTTCGTAAAGTCAAGCAATGCTAGCACTGGACATGAAGTCATGATCACCTTAAACCTGTCAAAGCACTCCTGCACTTGTGGTGACCAAGTAAAAGCCCCCTTCTTTGTCAAATCAGTAAGGGGTACGGCGTGACGTGAGAACCCACTAACAAATCTCCTGTAGAAAGCACACAACCCAATGAAGCCTCTGAGCTATGTAAGGTTCTCAGGTACTGGCCACTCAACTATAGATTGGACCTTCTCAGGGTCCATACTCACTCCCTTGGCACTGATGATGTGCCCCAAATACAACAACTCCTCCATACCTAGCTCACACTTGGATTCCTTGGCGTAAAAGGACTCCTCAGCCAAGATACCCAAAACTGTGTCTAAGTGGGCTAGATGCTCCTCCCATGACCTACTGTAAACCAAAATGTTGTCGAAGAAGACCAATACAAATCTCCACAACTAAGAACTGAAGATCCTGTTCATGGTAGCCTGAAAGGTGGCAGGTGCATTGGTTAGACCGAACGGCATAACCAAGAACTCGAAGTGACCGCAATGGCACCTGAAAGCGGTTTTCTCAATATCCTGCTCCCTCATCTGAATCTGGTGGTACCCTGATCTCAAATCAATCTTCGTAAAGAAGATAGCACCATGCAACTCATCAATCAACTCATCAATGCGTGGTATCGGGTACCTGTTCTTAATCGTCCTCTTGTTTAGCTGGCAGTAGTCTATGCACATCCGAAGTGACCCATCCTTCTTCTTCACCAATACAACTGATGAAGCAAAAGGTGACTTGCTAGGTCTAATGTGTCCCATGGCCAATAACTCATTGATGGTCTTCTCTATCTCATCCTTGAGTTGTTTCGGATGCCTGTAGGGTGTAATCATAATGGGCTTTGCGCCCTCCTCCAACTCGATAATATGCTCAGTGCCTCTGTCTGGGGGTCTACCAGGTGGAATGTCGCTAAACACTTTGGAGTGTTTAGTCCTCAATATCTGAATATCTGGATGATACTCACCCTTCTGCTCCTCCTGGTGTGCTGGCAATAACATACACTCCGCAACCCAATCGACTATATCATGATGAATGAGTCTCTCCATTTGCCTGTACAAAACCATCCTCAGATTACTGTCTCTAATGGCTTTGATGACATGAGGTCTCCCATTAACCTTGAACTTCATCTCCATGTCTCGCAGATTGAGTGTGAACTCGCCCAAGTCGTGAAGCCATGCCATCCCTAACACCACATCAGTATCTCCCATATTAACAACATAGAATTCAGTCTTAAACTCATAGCTGTTCAACCGCATCGGAAGATCAATAATCTTTCTGTCACATTTGAGGGTGTACCCATCAGCCACCTTAACTCGGATACCCTCAAACTCCTCTGTCTATATACCACGTTTCTCTACCAACCGTGCATCAATGAAATTATGAGTGGCACCAGTGTCGAGTAGAGTGATTACCTTCTGACCGGCTAGGAGCCCACGAAGTCTAAACGACCCATTTCTCTGAAGGCTAGTCAAATGTGCCTCCTGTAGCTTCCTTCCTCCTTCGTTCTCACCCTCATTTTCGGACCTGCCATCATCTGAATGCTCAGAATCAGCTTGCTGGTCTGACAAATCAGATTGCTCTTCCCCTTCATAAAACCATTCCATCTGATTGTTTTTAACCTTGGGACGAAGAGGCCATACATGTTTTTCATCATAGGGTGCCTTGCACCAGAAACACAATTTTTTCTTCTGTAGATCATTCAGTGTTTCTCTATCAAAGGGTGGTGCATTTTGTCTCTTAGGATCGGGTGGATCCCTCTTCCTATCAAAGGGTCTATCTCTATCGAAAGATCTATTCGGCCTTGAGTTTGGCATGGAACCCGAAGATAACCTGCTGCGAGGTGCTGCATGCTCCATACTGCGTGCCTTCCTCATTGCCTCCTGAAGGGTGGGAGGATCAAATGCCTTGACCCAACCTCTCATCGGCTCGTATAAACCCTCGGTGAATAGAATGACAAGTCTCCTCTCTGAAATACCTATCACCATGACTCCCGTTTTCTGAAACTCCCCAATGTAAGCATCCAAACTGCCTGTCTGTCTGAGCTGTGCTAGCTCTCTAAAGTAAAGTTCTGGATCCTTTTTATCAAATCGCTCAATGAGCCTGCCAGTGAAATCCTGGTAAGTAGTAACCCGATGATGACCCAGTGTGCACATGCCGTGATGCCACCAATCATGCACCAATCCATCAAGGTGTAGCGTGGCAAATTTAATGGCCTCGTCCTCCTGCATAGGTCTCAAAGATAGGTAATTGTCTAACTTCTGTACCCACGACCTCGCTGAATTCTTATCCGAGCCATCAAAATAAGGCAAGACAATCTTGCTCACTGCATGCTAAAGATCTCTGTTCACTTGTGGCGGTTGCTGGTATTGATGAGCTCTGCGCTCAAATCTACCCCCACCTCTGGGCTTATACACATCCATAAAGTCATGAAATGTCAACGACTGTCTAATCTCAGGGGACAGAGTAGAATACTCTCCAAACAATCTGGTCACGTCTGCCACTGAAGTACCATGCTGTGGCTGAAACTCTGTATGGTGACCCTGTTGCTCCGCTTCCGAAGTCGGTGGTGCCTCTCTACTGATAAAGGTAGGTTGTCCAAGCCTACGCTCGTAAACAACCGGTGACAGCTACGGTCGTGTAGATATCTGTGGCTGGTCTATGCCTCCCGAACCACTGGACTGCCCTATTTGAATGTAATGTTGGTGAGGCAGAGTATACTGTCTTATGGTACCTATCAGCTTGACATCATGTCCATCATATTGTCATGTCTACTCCTGTATTCTGCCTCAGTCATCTCAGCATTTTCCTTCTCTTTCCCTGAATCTCTAGGAATCTCTTGATCTACCATGAGTGTAGTCACACTGTTTTCACTGCTACAAGGGCTAGACCTGTGTATACCGAGAATCCCTGATACTGTCTCACCTTCTGGAATAGGTGGACCTGTCCAATCCTCAACTTTGCCTGTTCCTATACCCTTAGTATAATGAATGATGTCTCTACTCATGAAAAAGCAACCAAAAAGCACTCTGTATACTGAAAAGGCAACTGAAAAAGCACAGGATGGCAGGAAAACTGTGCTCTGATACCACTGTAAGAAACCTGGTGTTTCTCAACCCGGTCACTGTCTAAGAAACTATGTTTTGTTTTAGTTTTCTGATTTTTTTGTGTTTTTTGATGGTTTTTGCAATAAATGATAAATTGCGATTTTGCAAGGAATTGACTGGAAAATTTATATAAAATACTAGATGCTTAAATAACGCAAAATAAAGATCAAAGCTCATTGCCAGATAGTTTATTCATCATGCTGGATAGTTACAACTGTGAAAAATCGATATGCAAACAAAAAGTCAACAACTTTATTAATGAAAAACCTGGTTATTGCAGCCACCTTGAAATGAAGAAGAATAGGTACGGCTAGCTTCAGAACACGAATCTCCAAGCTCAGAAACAACGAAACAGCTCCAAACACCCTAGGTGCCAACTTTGCAAAGGACAGAAGGTAAAAAGGCAAAGCGATTTCCTCTGGAGATAAAGTACGGCCCTTGCTGGTACATAAAAGTACGGCCCAACCAGCAGCAATAAATATGGTACGGCCTCTAGAAGAATGTGCCTGAACTCTGTGAAATGTCGTCTGATAAGTCGCCACCATTAACTGATGAGAAATCTCTGCAAATCCTTCCTGAATCGAATCAATAAGCTCAGCTGCAACCTCTGTATGAAGTCACCGAGTACGACAATCTTCAACTAGTATTTCACAGTCTCAGTATGCTAGATCTTGAAGAGGGAACGTTCTCCAAAATCAACTGTCTGTTGAAACCTTAGGTTTTGCAAACTCCAATGCTCAAAGCAAAATAAGAAAAATTGAATAATCATAACATAAGAGTTCAATTTGTCTTGGCAGTCAATATATACCCTTTCAAAAATTCGACCCAAGCTTCTTTTTAATAATCATTTAAATAAATGATTAAATTCGCCCTTTTCTTAACTTAGGAAAATATTAAATAAATGGCGTTCCACTTTAATGAATAAATAATTATTCATTATAATAAATATTTCACTTTATTATAAAGTATTAAAAATACTTTATAATATGCCATTAAATCATTAATATTTAAATATATTAATAAAGTGACTTTATAACATAAAGTCAAAATATCAATTATTTAATAATCATTAAATGCTCCATTATTTTCCATCTGACCATCAAACTGATGAACTGGGTCGACTCTGAGCTAACCAGTTGAACCAGGTGCCCTGCCCAAAATAGCAGCTTCCGCCTGCCTGACTTACTATAAATAGTAAGTAACTGAAAAACCTCTCTGAAAGATTCTGCGAAGGCCCAACCTAAATCAACTGAAAGAAAGAAGCTCCTGAACACCGGGTAACTACCTCAATTGATCCTCTACACACATCTGTTAGCCTACGAGGCCCAGGATGATAGGCTAACCACATATCCAGCTGCGCTGACTAGGATGGGGACATCACAGTCCTCCATTATAGAACACATTGGTTCTCCATTATAGGACACTTAGTCCTCCATTATATATCACATTGGTTCTCCATTATAGTGGTGGTGTACCTAGGAGAGCGCCCCTTCATTGTATTCCTTTTGAAAATCTCCCCTCTTCTATCATGGTGAAAATATGTACATAGTAATTTAATCAAATTCAGATTTGCAAATAATCATATCAGCAATACATTATGAACTATGTAGATGTTGTCATAGAATATGTGTAATAATATGCATGAAACCTCGATCCTATTTAACAATGCATTATATCCCATAATTATTCCATCATAAATACATTAACTTACAATACAAACTGAATATCTTATTTGTTGGCAGATCTCTTACTTCTTCTTCCCCAAGTCGATCTGTTCTTAACACTCAAAAGATATCGTTAGTGTAAATCAAACACATAAGAATCTATTATTCGTATTCATATTAAGGGAACATAACAACTTATAAGGCTCAATAATTGCTACAAGCATCATTATTGCATAATCGTATATTCTTTATGTGTGTATATACACACACACATACATATATATATGTATATATGTATATATATGTGTATATTTATGTGTATATATATGTGTGTGTATATATATATATATATATATAAGTATTACTAATTGATCATGAACTTATATATTTTTATATATATGAGTATATGTAGTTATATTTACTTACTACTCCCCTTATGATTGATTTATCATTGCCTTCATATGTAATGTCCCCATTTTAGCCATACGCTCTTTTGTGTTTGATAGCCTATTTCCGGAAGCCCGTAGGCTAGTCAGAAGCTGAAATTAGGGTTTCCACTTTCAGAGGAGGTTTTGAAAACTTGCATGCGAGATTTTCTGATGCATGTATAGTGGAGCTTTCTGGGTTTTTGGAGAGCTTCGGGATGTGGTAACATGCATGACGAGATAATGACTTGCATTTTTGGCTGATTCCTTGGCAGTATTGGAGGCTGGCATGTTGGAGTTTTGAAGTTTGGATTCTGGATTCCTTCTGGGTTTTCAGGGAGCTTCACGATGATGTGACATGCAATTGAAACAAAAGACTTTTTTGGACTTACTATTTTTAGTAAGTCACAACGGTTGCCCGGTTTGTGCTCAAAATGAGTTTGGAACAACTTACTATTTTTAGCAGTATGCTATTTTAGTAAGTACTATTTTTGGCAATGCTATTTTTAGCAACAATTTAGCAGTTCAGTGTCGTGGCTATTTCTGGAAAGTTAGCTTGAGTAGTTGATCATTCTAGCATTCTTGGAGTTATTTTTGGCAGTTTAGAGCTTGTGTTGGGCGTTCTCTTATGGAGGTAAAATATTTTAATACTTTGGTGAAGTTTTGGTTGAGGCTTGGAGGACGATTTAATTGGGGAAATAATAAAGTCATATTTTGTTATATTTCATTTGGACGCCTAACCTTGGAGGAGAGATATTTGAAGAATATAAGGTTTGGTTTTTATGAAAATCACTTAAGTCTACCTTGGACGCCTCATCTGAAGAATATTGTAATATTTCTAAAGTTAAAATATCCTTGTTGAAGTGGGACGCCTAAAGCAATGTTTTAATTGCATTTTTTTTATTAAGTGATTCTCCTTCATGTGGGACGCCTAGTCAAGGAGATAGATAAGATTTAAAATAAAATGCAAATCCAAGTTGGATGCCCTAAAGAGAGGGAAATAGAAATTTGAATTTGGAGATAGAAGGCTATAAATAAGAGTGTTGGGCTCTTTGTTTTTGATCCATGAAGAAATTATAATGTTATGCTGCCGAAATGGTGAGTGGTTTGCTTCGAGGAATGTATACCTCCTAGCTTGGACTTGGTTTCTTGCTTGAAAGATAGCAACTAGCTAAGTTAGAGGTTGTTCTTAATTCTTGAGAGAAGATTGAGCTTATTGTAATGGAGTCTTTTGAGGTTTTCTGATGTCTTTTGGTGTGTTTTGTCAGTTTACAGGTTGTTGGTTTGGGTGTAGCTGAAGTAGATTTTTACTCATAGCTCCTTGGGCAAATTTTGTTTCGTTCTGGACATTTGTCATATCTCTTCCTTGGCTCTGGGCGCCCCTTTGTGCAAGTTTTGGGAATTTTTGGAGGAGTCTAGGATTTTATCAAGCTGGTCACCCCTTTACCAGGCCGTACTTTGCCTGAGAAATCTTAGAAATCTTTAGAAAAATAAATAGCATCAATTTGTTGCATTTTCTCATTTCTATCTAGGTCGCCATCTTTCTAGGAGTTCATTGCATTTGGTTTCATGTCATTTGGAGTTGTTTTGAGTGAGTTATGAACATTCTAGTGAGTTCACTAGTTTCTGGTCTGATATTTCAGTTTGTAGAAGTTGGAGTTTTTGGAGTGGTTTTTCATAATTGGTGAGTCCTTGATGCTTGGAGATCAAATAATAACATTTGCAGCTTCTTGTGCAGCTTTGAATATTGGCTACTTGCAGATTTTGTTCAAATTGTAAAGTTGTTTCAGTAGTATTGATCAGCTCTCTAATATCTTTACATTTTCATATTGTAATTCCCATGATTGTTGAAGAGACAATTCTCGTCATCTTTATTTTCAGATTTTCTTTACTGTATTGCCCGTTGAATAAGCAGAAGGGGTCGGCAAGCCGCCCAATCTTTACCTTCCTTGCACTTTGTAATTATTATAATGCTGATCGGTTGAGCCGTCAATTTACTCCCGTTGAATAAGTGGTTGAGCTGCATAACTTTTCTTTCTAGCATTGTACTTCTTTTAGTTTGGATACTAATGATCCCCGACGCCATATGCTCACACCTTGCCCAACATTGGGATCCTGGTGTACATTCTTGGTGTAGGGTTACTTTCAGCAGTTGATTTGATTGTTGGCTAACGCTGACGGGTGCCATTGTTGAAGTGTTGCAAAAAATTGAAATTTTTTATAAGGGTGTCATTTCATCATATATCCTTAATTCCCAGATTTCTTATCTCTCCATTTAATGTTTTTTTTAAATCTGCATATACCTTCCCTCGATCTGTTTATTTCTCTTTACATTTTCCTGGTATATCCCCTATATATTTCTACTGCTATGCTTAGGATATACTCCTCCTATTTCTCCCTTATTCACTATTTATATCTCTGTATTTTTTATCTTTTTATTTTCTCTTCATTCATTTGTGTTTATGTCTTATTGTATTCCCCTTTCAAAATCCTCTCCTCACCTTCCTTTTATACTACTCAAAATCCTTTGAAAGGATGCATCTCTTTGTTACAAATGCAACCCTCCAAACTTTACAAATCGCACCTCTTACCATATACAAATCACTATCAAGTGCTGTCAACTGAAGCTTAAAACAGATCGCACGCCTTCAATAATAGATCGCATTACCTTTACTAATGAAACGCATCACCTTACTTTAGATAAGACTTTGTTTTATTCATGAATCGTTGGCTCTTTTTTGTCTTATTCGCAGCTCATTGTGACTTTTGTCTGATTCCTGAATTTGTTGGATTTTTCATAAGCTTTAGCAACCACTCCTATGTATTATATAAATATGATGCTTCCTTTCATGTAATTGTAAATTATCAATCGCTGCCCTTTATTTATGATATATATTTTAATTAATTGTTATCTGTTTTCTTATTTTGATGTATTTATTTCTATATATACATTTAATATCCATAGTGTTATATTATTATAATTATAATAATATTATATTGTTAATATTAATATTTTTATATTCAACAATTATAATTATAATTATAATAATATTTTTTTATTTTTTATTTATTTTGAAATACATAAAATACATATTCACAAAAAAAATGGGTGGTAAATAGGCACACTCCGAGAGTCACATGGGCCAAGAAAGCAGAAAATATTACAAACACAAATTAGAAGGCCATCAGGCAGCCATTTAAAACAATTTCGTATCTTAGTGTTATTTTGTTATTTTCTTTATCTGCATTTTAAAACTTCGTATCTTAGCGTTACAATTTCAGAGGCATGACATTTTGTTTTAAGTCTAATGTTTTCTTTCAACAACCTGCAAATTTATAAAGAATTTGAGTACACAGGGCTTATTTCATTAAAATTGGTCATGCAAGATAGTCCTGTAAGTGAACACATATCTCATATCAATGCCAAACTTGTTATATTTAATATGGTAATGAATTCCTATAGGACTATTCTAGAACCTCAAATATTTTTTAAGCTCTAATCAATCTTAAGTTATGGGAAGTACTTTTATCAATTCATTTGTTACGCTTCATGTTGTTTTTTGTTCCATCATATTTTCCTTTATATACCTCTTTATGCTTTATCTATTTCAAGCTCACCTTTTGGCTCTTCCCTTAGCACTATTTGAGAGTGTTTCCCCCTACTTTAGACTTTGATTAATAAGTTCAAATGCACAATGGGTCTAGTGGGCTCTTGGGGGAATGGATTTGTGCCAAATATTGGGGCTGTATTACCAAGGAAATATAGCTACATGAAGAGTTTGAAGGCTTGAGAAATTGGTGAGTAGGAGGCTAGGTCTTTTCGATCTTCTTCATATGTGGCTAGTTAATAATATCTCCAATTATGCAGGTAAGGGTATAGATCAAGTGGGTTTTCATTCATGCAGTGCTCTTGAGATCAAGGAAACAATTTGTTGATTGAATTGTGATCAACTACTCTTAAAGATTTCCCCTTTAAATAAAACTACCTAATTAGAACAATGCATAGGTTCCAACTTGGAGGGATTGTAAGTAGAGTTATGGAAAATATCTCCCATATTTTGATCAAAATTATTGAATAAGATAATTAGGTTGAACTTACTTGACTCCCAAGATAGTGGATCATGGGATGTTAAACCATTTGGAAGTCAAGAGTGACCTTCAAACACAAGAAGGTGTAATTTGTTGGCTCTAAGTCATAGTTTTTCGATGAAAGTCAATTTTTATAAATCTGGTTTGACTAAAGGAACATTTTATTTTTGGCAAGGAGAAAACAGCACATGTTGTTTTTTGGCATTGTTGGGTTCCATGGTTGTTCTAGAGTTGGTTTGCCTCAAGGTTTCACTTCTTGTTGTTGACACCTCACCTTGGAAGGAATTCATTTTAGAATATGTTTGCTGATCTGGTGATATGGGATTCAAAATCATAATTGGCCTAACTGAAGTCTCCTTTAGAGGAGCAACTTAAAGGCAAATCTTAATAATGACATTTTAATATAGAAGAAAATTTCAGTTTTGAAAGTGAATTTTTCCAATAACATTTTTAACTAAACTAGATATATTTTTGGAAAAATATTAATTCTTAAGATGATGTTGCCAAAGCTAACATGTTGATATGCCTAGCTTTTGATGGAATGAAAATATAGCTTTTGTTTGGCCACTTGATGTACTATATTTATGTATTTTTTTGTCCTATAATATAATATAGATGCATTCTTTCTATAAAGGAATCAGGAAGTAATTTCTAAAATGTTAAGCTCATAGAGAAATCCTAAATTCTTTTTCGTGTTAAGATATGTATATAACACTTAAACAACAAAACTAAATATTTGTTGAAAATGTGAAAAGGAAAAGCTAGAAGCTTCTATAAAACAATATCAAACAAGTTCAAAGTTCAGCTTTCACTTTGTTTGATGAATATAGAATGATTTTTTTGAAAAATAGTATTTTTGACTTCAAATTTTTGTTTTCCAAATAAAAAGATTGTATTATATTCATAGTGTAATTTCCTTATTATGTGATACAAACAGGATGGATATACTAAAGAGGTATTTGGAACGGAAGGAGTAAGAATACTGTTAGCCACTAAGGCAAAGCCAAATCGTAATAGTCATAGCCTTCTCAACAGGGAATTTTACATAAGTTTCCTTGATGTAAGTATTTTGGCTTTTTTACATTTGATCTTATTGTTTGGTTTCTTTAAAACTTTAACATTATGTGAAAACAATATAGAATTGAGAGTTCTTGCTACCAAAGTTTCTTCTTTTGTGATTGTTGATGCCCTTTGTAGATCATATAATCTGAAATTTAAAGCATTTTTTTTCCAACTTTGTGTGGTGTTTCCTTGTAATGTATAGAAAATTCCCTCTCTGTAGGCTTAAATTTTCTGCTCTCAAATGCCATGGGTTGGCCCTTTTGCATCAGTACAGCTCCAATTCCCTCACCTAAAGAAACACACTCTACAACAAATCGTAGTGAGAAATTGGGAATGGCAAGAACATGACATGAGTACATCACATGCTTGAGCTTCTCAAAAGCTCTTTGGGCTGCATTACTCCATATGAAGGCTCCTTTCTTTGTTATTTCAGTTAGAGAGGCTGCTATCTGTGAAAACACCCCTAATGAATCTTTGATAGTAGTTGCATGGGCCTGATAAACCTCTTAAATGATTCTTTGTAGTAGGGGCTGGCCAATGTTGGATAACTTGGATCTTTTGTTGATCCATATCAACACCTTGACTCTTATGTGGCCCAAGTATAGTATCTCCATAAATCCAAATTCACTCTTGGATTCTTTTAAAAAGAAGACCTGCTGCTGCAATATCTCAAGGACTGTATCCAAGTGTCTCAAGTGGTCCTTTGAGGTTTTACTATAGATCAAGATGTCATCAAAGGATACCAAAACAAATTTCCTCAACTTGGCACTACATACCTATTTCATAGCTGATTGGAAAGTGACTTGTTTATTTGTTAGTCTAAATGGCATGACCAGTGTCCACAATAACACTTGAAGGCTATCTTGTGCACATCCTCCTCACATACATGAATCTAATGATATCCGGACCTTAAGCCAATAGATGGCTCCAAGCAACTCATTGATAAGCTCATCAATATTCGGAATGGGATACTTGTTCTTGATTGTTTCATTCAAGGCCCAATAATCTATGCACACCTTCATTGTATCATCCTTCTTTTTTACAATCACCACCGATAAAACAAATGGAATAGAACTGTAGTTGGTCATATCATAAATAATTAAGTTGTTAGTCGGCAAAACAAATAGTACATAAAATAAATAAATAATAATTTGTGCACGACAATAGATTAGTATAAGTTGTAATTGAGAAACTAATCCCCAATAGTTGGGTAGTTGTAATGAGTCGTTGCCGACGGTTGGTATTCTCAACCAACATCGGCCGGCTATATATTTGATCATTCCATTGTAGTCAGGGACCCAACATTTGGATTTTATGATGTACTTGTTATTATTTGATGAATGAATACAAATGCTATATTCTATGCAATCTTGGTGTACTTGATATGTTTTATTCTTGTTACTATACATTCTTGTTTACTTTGTGTTCATTGGTTAAACCACTTAGCGAGTAAACATTTGGTTTCATTGCCAAAGTGAACCCTCGTACACACCACATAAATAGGAGAATGGCAGCGTAATGGGTCAGCCAGCCAAAGAGCCAATACAAGCCAACGAAGACAAAGAAGACGCATTGACAAAGGATCTTATAAACTTGTAGGATATCTCGTTGAGGGATCACGTATGGAGGGAGGCTCTCAGGTAGTCATCTAGGACAACTTGCACATCAACCCAGAGGTCGACCACCTTCTCAATAGATTACCAAGGTTGATCGCACATCACTACATTATATTGGAAGACCTTCGGGCTGAAAGTGACCAAGAATGACGAAGGTAGCAAATACTACAATAGTACAAAGGAACAAACGAGAGGATGAACACGACACTAGCCATAGGCGTACTCCCAAAAATTAATGCTCATACGACCCAACAAGGATAAGAATCGAATACCAAGTAGAAAAGAAACACCCAAAGAATAGGTACGAAGATCACTTAGATTAAAAGAACAAGAAGACCGACGAAAAAGGTTGAAACAAATCATTGAAGAAGCAAACCAAGACCTTACTAAAATAAACCAAGATATTGTTGAACTGAACCAAAATCTTGTTGAAGAAACAAACCAAGGCACTTTTGGGCAACCGTCCATAACAGATAGAGAAAAACATAAAGATGATGAAAATGAATTAACAAAAGAAGTTGAAAATAGCATACGCCGTATTCGAGAGTTGTCCATATCAAACGAAAAATTGGAATTGGAGGATCCGAACCGAAGACCCCCAAACAGAGAGAGTACAGGAACGACCCCCAAGAGACTCGAAGTGCAAAGGACGTTGAGAGGGGACGTGTGGAAGACTCGTACGTGGTCGAGGGTGGAAGAGAGGCACCAAAACGTCTAAGGAGAAACAATCCAATTAGGTCCAACGCATAGGGGGGATATTGGGGAAGAAAGATGGTAACTCCGCCAGCTAGTCCGAGCATGGAAAGGCAGAAACTATCGAAGTTCACGGGGAATGGGTCAAAGGATCTAGTACGACACTGCAAAATTTGTGAAACTATATGGATAGCGAATGGGCAAGAAGACATAGACTGCTGGTTTAGAGTGTTCCCAGCGATGCTCAAAGGCATAGCCATAGATTGGTATACTAAACTGAAAGTAGTGCAGAAAGCCACATGGGCAACACTAAAAAGAGCGTTCGAAGAAGAATTCAGGCTTCTAAGAGATGATAATGAAATCATGGCCCAAATTTACAATACTAAGCAGGGAAACATGAGAACGTTTGAGCTTACAATCGTATGCTCAAGGAGTTATTCGTGAAATTAGAGACTCAATCAGTTGATAGATTGAAGAAGTGTTGGTTCATCGAAGGGTTGCTCCCATCACTAAGGAAAAAGATGAAGGTCATGCCTCCATCATCATATGTCGAAGCCTACAATTGGGCAATGGATATAGAGAGTGAAAACAAAAAATCTTCCCGAGGAAAGAGGAAGACGGACGATGATGAAAGTGAAGGCGACAACAACGATGGTGAGTCAAAGACCGTCCAAGTGTTGAGAAAATATATAATAAGGATGATGAAAGAGATGAAGGATGAGGAGAGTATGAGAGAAAACAAAGAGTTGTGGTGCACCGACTATAGGGGGGAAGGTCACACAAAGGCAAATTGCCTAAAAAAGTTACTCTACGATATCTGCCAAGTGATGGGACACTCCATCAAGGAATGTCCATAAAACTTGAAAACAAGAAGCACACAAGTGCTCTTCACACAAGGGGAACAGTCAACCCCTCCAACCACACCACCAAAACCCCAAAACAATACCAATGCATCCCTTGGAGGTTATCGTAACAACAAAAGAGGCAACAATAGTGGACCGAGAAGCCGAATACAGTATGACAACAAAGGTAGACCCATGATACAATGTTGGAAGTGCAACGAATGGGGTCACTTTGCCAGGGAATGCCAAAATGGTCAAAGTTCGAGGGGAAAACTATGTAAATGGTGTGGACCAAGTGACCACGAAGACACTAAATGCCCCAAGCAGAAAGGCATCAATATGGTAGATGTGGAAGATCAAAATGAAGAGGT
Source organism: Sequoiadendron giganteum (assembly GCA_007115665.2). Taxonomy (NCBI): domain Eukaryota; kingdom Viridiplantae; phylum Streptophyta; class Pinopsida; order Cupressales; family Cupressaceae; genus Sequoiadendron; species Sequoiadendron giganteum. The sequence goes on from CM021110.1 coordinate 5,870,813, forward strand.
GTTGGCGATTACCAGAGCACAAGCAAAGAAATCCATCTACCCAAACCCTCGTACGGAAAACAACGAATGAAGGAAGCCAAAGCAGGAGTGGAATAGGTGATGGCTAAGGAACGAAGAACCCATCAAGAGACTCTAAGTACCTCGTGGTGGTTGGAGTCAGAAAAGAATATCATACGATAGGTACTGCAAACCACTCTACCCATCAAAGTGACCAACCTTCTCTAGACTATGCCACAGTTAGGAATGGCAATAAAGAATGTAGTCAGTGATGAACAATGCCAGCAATAAGAAGGTTGAAGGAAAGAGTTGGTAGCAAAAATGCCACCCGAGGGAGAACAAGTCATCGACCCAATGTTGCTAACGATAAACATCCAAAAGAGATCGGCGATTGTACAAATGGAGATCGAAGGGAAGAATCTAACAAACACAATCGTCGATGGAGGATCAGGAGTCAACGTACTACTCGAAGACATTTGGAAGAGTCTCAGGAAACCTACCCTCTAGCCACCGACATTCCAATTGGTGGGCGCCAACCAACATGGCATCAAGCCACTGAGAAAATTAATGGCGCAAAAGGTGACAATTGAGACACAACCGTTCTTGTTGAACTTTGTAGTCATCCCACTGCAGAAAAAGGCATACGATGCATTGCTCGGAAAAGGATGGTTGGTGGCAGCCAAAGCAAATCACAACTAGAAGAGAAACACACTGTCCATAAAGAGCAATGGAAAGAAATATGTAATTGACTTAAGAAACCAAGCACTCAACGAGGAGTTGGCATCGTCGGACTCTAAGTCTAAAGGAGGATTTGCAATAGATGAAGAAAGGGGAACTATAGAACCGAATAATGAAGGTATTCTAGACCTTCAAGAATGCTCGGAGGATGAGACGAGTTCACTCAACGGACTCTTCCACTGGCAGATGGAGGACTATGAAATATTCCAGCGGGATTGCAATATGCTAAAAAATTAAAGAAACCGAAGGGGAAGAAGAGGATGGAGCATTGACGAGCCAAACATTTCCTCCAAAATACAGAGAATATAAAGGAGTGTGAGACGAGTTCACTCAACGGACTCTTCCACTGGCAGATGGAGGACTATGAAATATTCCAACGGGATTCCAATATGCTAAAAAATTAAAGAAACTAAAGGGGAAGAAGAGGATGGAGCATTGACAAGCCAAACATTTCTTCCAAAATACAGAGAATATAAAGAAGTGGCCAGAGTAGATGACACACTAGCACACAACTTTGAAAGGGACAAGATGATCAAGTACGAAGAACTAAACATAAACAAGGTAAACCTAGGAGAAGAGGATAATCCTCAAACAACTCTGGTCGGAGACAACTAGAGTCCAGTGTTAAAGGCAACAACATTTAAAAAATTTACAGAATACAAAGATGCCTTCACATGGATGTACAAGAATTTGAAGGGCATGCATCCTGAACTATGCGTGCATAGAATTCCCTTGGTACTTAGAGCACATCTCGTACAGAAGAGACCATATTGGATGAACAAAAACTATGCAACGAATTTGCACGAAGAGATTGAAAAGATGTTAGACGTAGGGATCGTATTCAAAGTTGGAGTCAGTGACTAGGTGTCACTGATTGTGATATCATTAAAGAAAGAATTTGAATAGATTCAAATATGCGTCAACTTCCAAAGCCTCAATGCTGTGACCATAAAAGAACCCTTCTTGATCCCATTCATCGACTCAATACTGGAAGAAGTGGCAGGTCAGGAAATCTACTCATTCATGGATGGGTTTTCGGGCTATAACTAGATAAGTATAACCGAAGAAGACAAACTAAAGACAATGTTCGTAGTTGAAGACAGAGTGTATGCATACAACCATATGCCATTCGGGCTGTGCAACGCTTCGATGACCTTCCAAAGGATAATCTTACACATATTCGACAAGATGTCGGTAGGGAACTTTAAGGCATTCTTGTACGATTGGTTGATCTACAGCGACGAACAAACACTCCTAAAGGTCCTATAGGAATACGTGGAATGATGCAGAGCGGCATGATTGGCGCTCAACCCAAAGAAGTGTCAATTCATGGTGCCTCAAGGAAAATTGCTCGAGCACATAGTTTGTAAGGCTGGATTGAAGACTGGCTTAGATAAGATCTGAGTGATCGTACAAATGGAACTGCCCTAGAACATCATTGGGGTAAAATCGTTCCTCAAACACATTGGGTACTACAAAAGGTTCATCAAGAACTTTGCTCGGATTTCATATCCATTGGACATATTCACTAGGAAGGGGCAATTGTTCGAATGGACTGAAGCACAAGAAGCGGGCTTCAAGGAACTTAAAGTAAGACTAATTAGTTCACCAATTTTAGCATATCTGAATTGGAACAAGGAATTTCATATGCATGTCGACGCTTCAAACTATGCAATCGGAACAACATTGGGGCAAGTGGGCATACAAGGGTTGGATTATCCAATGTTCTTTGCCAATCGTCTGTTGTCGAAGGCAGAGAAGAATTATAGTACGATGGAGAGGGAAGCACTCGAGATGGTGTATGCGGTGCAGAAATTCAAGCATTGCTTATTGGCAACTCCCTTCACATTCTATGTGGACCATCAGGCCCTGATGTACTTGGTCAACAAACCCATCATTCAGGGTAGAGTAAGTCGATGGCTTTTGCAGTTGCAATTCACTTCACTATAATCATACGACTAGGGAAGAGTCACGTCATCGCCGACCAACTATCAAGGCTCCGGTCTGGTGAGCCACCCGAGGGAGTGAATGAAGACTTCCCAGATGCGCACTTGTTCCAGATAGCAGCACTACCCCCTTGGTACAAGAAGATTGGAGAGTACCTGTCGACATCATCATTTTCGAGAGAGATGCCACTTACAGAACGAAGGAAACTAGTGCTCAAGAGTAAAACCTTCCAACTCATTAATGAGTTACTATACAAGATGGGATGGAACCAAGTGCTTCGGCAATGTGTCATGGAGGAAGAAATTCCTGGCGTACTGAAGGAGGCACACGAAGGATTGGCAAGAGGACATATGGGGCTAGACGCTACAAAAAATCTTGTTGGCAGGACTATGGTGGTTGACCGTACATACAGATGTCCGGGAATGGGTTGTGGGATGCGATACATGTCAGAGAGTCAGCAAACCTCTGAAGAGGCATTTCATGCCACTCTTTCCATCTTAGCCACAAGAGTTGTTGAAGCGATGGGGGTTGGACTTCATCGAGCCACAGGTTAGTCAATTACACTGATGTAGATATATAGTCATTGCCATCGAGTATTTAACAAAATGGGCAAAGGCTCAAGCACTGTTGAACAATACTGCACTGAGTACAACGAGGTTTATTTATGAGCAAATTGTTACAAGGTACGACATCCCGATCCAAATCACCAATGACAGAGGGGGTCACTTCATCAATCATGTCATTTGACTGATGACAATGGAGTTCAAAATTCTTCATAACCTATCTAGCCCGTATGACACAAGAGCAAACGGTCAAGCAGAGTCAACCAACAAGGTACTTGTCTCCATCATCTACAAGTTTTATGGCATCGAGGAAGCAGATTGAGAAGAAAAGCTACCTGTCATACTATGGGCATACCGTACGACCTACAAAGTAACCATTGACCATACACCATTCCTACTGATGTACGGTTAGGAAGCGGTAGTACCAGCAGAGTACATGGTACCAAGCTTGCGAATAGTAGTAGAAAATAGACTTGGCGATACAAAGAGTTTGAAAGAAAGATTGTTCTAGTTGATCAAGCTCGATGAATGACGAGTACTAGCATAGTGGGCTACAGAGGTAATGCAAAAACAGATAAAGTTTTGGCATGAAAAACACCTCCAACGGGAAAATTTCCAACCGTGGCAGTTATTCCTCAAGTATAACACCTGTAATGAACTGAAGCTTGGTAAATTCAAAACGAAGTGGTTGAGGCCATTTAAAATCTGAGAAGTCGAGGAGAATGGAACCATCAAATTGGAGAGATTAAACGGAACTCTACTAAAAGATCCTATCAACGGGTCCAAACTGAAAGTATACAAGGAGAGAAGAGAAGATCTAGTCGCAATCAATATGCTCAGATAGGCAATCAAAGAGGATTGGCCAGTAAGGGAGAATGGAACCATGGAAGAACAAGACTGGGGAGTACGTGGAAGACAATATGTACCGGAGGAAGATTGGACTGCACCAAGAGGAGAAAAGGTAATCGAAGAGAGGCTTGTCAAAAAGAGAGTGGAAGGCATTGCAATGCCCCAGTTCCATATACACCTGATTAATGCTTTGTTCAAGACACTCGCTCTCTGGAAGAGGGTATGGGGTCACTGGAAATACCATGCACTTTACGAAGGCAAACACAGAGGATGCTTGTCGTATGAGTTGGATGAGGAAGCCAAAAGAGAAAGACAAGAACAAGTAGAGAAAGAAAGAAAAGAACAAGCAATTCCGAACAAAGAAGATGCAGACGAAGATGATTGGTATGTAGAAAAAGGACCTTGTTTGAAAGCGATGATGATGACAGAGGACATGATCATCGCTATCAGGTTGGATGGATACAATGACGACATGGCCAAGTACGTGAAAGAACACAATTGGGAAGTCTCTACACTTGTAACTTCATATGGGCTATGGCTAGTCATACCGAACCCAGTCGGTCCACCGATGGTGAACAAAGAGAATGTCACTTGGTACCAACAGTACGGTGGGCGTTATGTTGATGGAAGTTTTAGAGGTACGGGTCCTGCTCCATTAGTTAATAAAATATTTGATTTGAAACATATGGGAACCTGTTGCGAAGAGGAGTGTTACAAAAGGCATCCCTTCGCATGCAAGTGGAGATATGCATCAAAGATAAAAGTTAGAAAAAATGATGAAATAAGGGGTCAAAAAAGAAAAATTTTAAATGAAGAAAAAATGAAAAAGCAAAAATCAGAAAAAATGAAGGAAAAAATTATAGAAGTGGAAAAAATTAAAAAATCGAAAAAATATTAAACGGGAGAGAAAAAAGTATAAAAATAAAATTGGAAAATATGAAAAAATTAAAGGTGAAAAAATAAAAAAATGTTGGAGTGCGGGAGAAAAGTGAAACAATAAAAAGAATGAAGACAAAAAGCACATTGGGCAAAAAGAGTTGTCAAAAGAGGATTATAAAATATTACATTGGGCAAATAGGAGGCATTTGGCAGAGAGGAGTTAAATCAAAAAATATTAAAATATTGTTGGAAAAAAGCACAATATTAAAACTAAAGATATAGATGAACATCGCATGGCATAAAGAGGATTATAAAGGGGCAAATTAGAAATATGCCTTTCAGAGAAGACGATTCAGGAAATAAGTGGGAGAAGATATCGTAGGAAAGGCCATACAATTGTCCAAACACAGTGAAGAGGGACCAAGTGACAACTTACGGTAGCCTCATATATCGATTAATATTGCAGCATACGGCAAAGTCGTACGACAATATTAGAAAGGTGGGCATACATCGTACAAGGGTGGCGTTTACAGTGCATTTACGGTGCCACACTGTACACAAAGATCACAACAAGGGGCAGACCGTATAGAAAAACATACGAAGGGTGACGGATAGGGTAGTAAGCAACAGTCAAACCATACAGTTGAGTTTGCAAAGGGTGCAATACACAGAGGTCATCGTACAGAAGTGTGGGCAAGCAGGCATCAAGTACAGGATTGTACGGAGGTAGGGTTTATACAAGACCAAATGGGGGAATCATGCAAGCAATGCAAAAGGGATATGCAAACCGAAACCATATGGAGGAGTAAGGTGCGGTTATTATAGAGCAAACATAACAAAACCCATCCGGTTGTACCTCAAACCATCACTAGAGACATCCCATTTGTACACTGTACGATATCAAGCACAATTCAAAAACTACAGATTGTGGCATGATAGTTATAGGCTATAGCAACGGCTATAAGGTTTGGAGAAGATATATATTTAAATTGCATCGGAGAAGTCACCGTGAAAAAAGTCCTGCAACCATGGATAAAGGCAAGAAAATTGTGCATTACAGGTCAAAGATTGCATCGGCCAAACAAAGTAAGAAGAAGATGGATGTGGAGATTGGAGTCGAAGCTCTTACTTGGGATAGCTTAACCAAAAACAAATGCAAGCAATGGTGGCAAAGCACATAGGACGACCACATCCTCAAGGTGGCCCTTTGACATGCCCAGGTAGACAAGGCAGTATTACTTCCATTCTTTAATTCTCGGGAATTCAAGCCATATCTCAGGGAAATGGTAGATAATTATTGTAGACATGCACACAAGTCGATGATAGATTATAGAGGATGCACAATGATAGTCTTGTATTGGCCACCCGACTTCCAGAGAGTGTTTGATATCCCAACAACAAGTGCAGGGGTGAACAATCCAACCGACAAGTTTACCCAATAGCATGAGGTACGATGAGGAGGGTTTGTAGACCCCACCTCACCCAACAGGAAAAAGATAGCATTTGGAATGCTAGTAACTGGGGGTTGCCAAAACACTTCCTCGCCACATCAAATTGGAAGTGCATTATGGATTTGATAAAATATAGATTGACGGGGGCTAACCGAGCTTCAAACATTGCAATCTAGATGATCAAGTATATGGTAGGGCTAAATATCAAGGTGTATAATTGGTCAAGGTTTCTGTCAAAAAGAATTAAGTAATCTTTATGATAGAAGCATAAGGCATTTTATATTATGCAGCACACGATAGCCCTTTTGTTGGATGCCATTCATACGGAGGTCCCTACTGATAAATGGGGAAAGTTTCAGTTGGTGACTCACATAGACCCAGGGCTTCTCACAACATTCTACTGGACATCATTAAACATTACCATCGAGGGAGAGGAATCATCTCAACCGAGGAGGAAAAGGAAACAAAGGGAAGCATCAGTGGAGAGAGAGTTATCGATTGAGAGTGAGGAGGATTCCATCGAGCTATCTTCCTCAACATCAGCCACCACTCCACAGACGGAGGAAAAGCATCATTGGCAGGGGATGCACAGTCAACACCAAAGATGGATATTAATGAGGCAATCCCAATGGCACTACCACCCCTACAACCAGCGGAATTTAGACTGCCACCACCGGTTACATTATCAGTTGTACCAGTTACACCATCAGTGGTAGCAACACTTGCACCATTAGTGCCAATGCCAGTTGCTATAGTACCAGTTACACCATCGGTGGTATTAGTTGCACCATCGATGGCAACATCAGTCACATTGCCAGCATTCCTAGTCGCATCGGTGCCAAGTGCATCAAGAGGGTTGCCCACTACATCAATAAATCTACCAACACCACCGGTAGGACCAGGAGGGCCTCTATCTCATCCGCTGGACCGCCAACACCACCGACGGAGTCACAGTTTCAACACCTTTAGAGAGATTGCCACTAGATATGCCAACACCAACCAATGTGGCCTAGATCAACAATTGGTTGAACACACTTGGCCTACCATTGGAGGTCCTAGCGTTTCCATCACCGAGACCTTTAGGAACTTTGGCCGAGGGTCCAGATCAGGAGTGCACACCTAGGGTGACTGTTGGCATTTCAATTAGCACCTCTGGAATGCTTATTGGAAACGGACAGCTATTGCAAGTGTTATAGTACTGCTCTTCAAATTATAGAGAGGAAGATCTCTCTTTGCTGATGTTCTACGTAAAAAAGGGTACTAAGGTTCCTATCTTTTTTACTCAGCGGCAGGACAAAAGGGTGCATAAACACAATGCGTCGCAACTAAGCTTTTCTCTGGGTTTTGCAGATCTTAACTACGACTAAACTAGCTTCTAAACTATTCTACCTCCTTAAGATAAATAGAGCATTAGGGCATAGGAGCGAGATGGATGGGTTGGATCATTTGAATTCGCCATCTCTGTAGAATATGGCCGAGGCTCTGGACTCTCAGATATATGCCAGGATAAGGTTTTATGCAAGTGAACAATCTTTATGGTAAGTTGGATCTGAGACTTACCAAGGAGGAGGAACCCCTGTCCGAGGTATAGGCCGGGAAACAATGTACTACAAACAACAAGGTACGAAGGTATGGATATCAGGATTTCTAAGGAGGAGGAACCCCTATCCGAAGTGTAGGCTGAAATCCGGACCTTTAAACAACATCAAACGATAGCAATCAATGACAAAATATCCAAGGATGAGGAACCCTTGTCTGAGGAGGAGATTGAAACAATAAACTATTTAAAAACAAAGATGTTGGATCAACTCAAAACTTATATCAAATATGCATATGCCATCTGAATTTCTTCTTCAAGATTTTCCAAAGAATTACAAAGGTTGGGACAGCAAAGGCACGAAATCATGCACAATTACGATCAACCAACAAACTCTCATCCAAGAGTGAACAAATACAAACAAGCAAACTCTGGCAACAATGGCACAAAAATTTTGTGTAGTAAATAAAAGTTAAACAAATAATGAGCCCAAGGCTCTTATTTATAGAAACTCAAAGGAGTAGGCAACCCTAAAATCTCCTTGAGTTAACAATCAGTTCTTGCCAATCAGCAAGATTTATTCCTAAGTCTAAAAGTAGGTGAGCAAGTAGTTAACTGGAAATCTACTTGAGTTAACTGAAACTAAACAAAAGTCAAACTGGAAGTCTACCTTAGTTGGCTGACACCTAACTAAAAGTGAACTTAAATTACAAATGTGCCTCCAAAATAGACATCCACCTTTAATGGAGATCTGAGATCCACAAATCGTGGAAGTCAATTAGACATCCTTGATTAGTGGGATCTGACATGCATTATCTGTGGGGATCTGGAGTTGACTTGGAAAGGGGCATCAAGTTAACTCCACTCATAATTAATGTCTTTCTGGAGGGTAGGACGTCCTTCTTGAGTGTTTGACACCTCATCACCATTGGTCAACGGTGCTTTTGACCAGTCGTTGACTTCTTCATATGGAGATCGTTACATGCTTGTCAATTGTCATCTTACCTGATGTATGTATCTCCTTCATTCTATTTCCCTTAGGAGGGTTACTCCTTGTCTTTTTGTCTGTGTTTCGACTTTGACATGGAAGGTAGTGTAGTGTTCACCAATGGCGGCTCTATGTTGGAAATGACTACCTTCCACGTTCTTTTGCAGCTTTATGTTTTTTACGTTTTCCTTGATCTTTCTCAATGGAAGAGTGTTGTATGATGAAACCGTGAAGTTTGACAGCAAACATTCCAACTGTGAGAAATGTACATGAACTTGCTGCATACGCAAAATTCCAACGATTACAATCCTCTAAACTGGCCTGGGAAGGCTATCAAATATATGAGGTGAAACCATTATGGAACTTGTGGACTTGTGTCTATGCTTGTCAATCTGTCCAAATTGACCTCTAGGTGTGCCCGACGCAAATCAGTGCCAGTCGTTTTCAAAAGATCATGGAGTAAGACCATTTTGGCCTTGTATTCGTCTTGGGAGAACTACATTCTAAAAACCTTGAAGATTGACTGTGCACACGATGTTGTTCGAGCAACTTTTTCTGGACCTGCTCAAAATAGCCCTGTCGGGGCAACTTTTTATGAAATTTTTTGAGACATGGGTTTTGTTGAAAATTATTTTCTAAAGAAAACCCGAATCGTCAGAAATTCGAAAAAATGAGTTTTTCTATGACATGCAAGAGCCCTTCGGTGGCAGAGGCAGCGAGGCACCAGAAAATGATTTTTCTCAAAAAAATCCAACACATGGGTTTTGTTTGTGCTTCAGAGCTAAACAAACCCAATTTGTCTGTTTTTCAAAATTATGACTTTTTTCGTAAACCCTAAAAAAATAGGGGCAGCAAGGCTACTTTTTTCTGGAAAAATCCAACATGTCAGTTTTGTTGAAAAAGCTATGTTGATCATACCCAGTTGGTCAGATCTGCGATTATCTATTGTTTTCTTGGAAATGCAAGAAGATCTAAGACAAGGAAAGAGGAAAAAGACAAGAAGAAGATTGGAAGTTATCAGTTGTCATTCTAGAAGAATTAAGCCTTTTGGTGCAACCTTTGATAAATGGTCCCTCTGTGCAACAGATCTTCAAAAATATGAAGAACGGTGAAAACCCCTCTATTAGATCTTCAAAACCGTTGGAGAAGAAAAATATTTGTTCTTGAGCTCCTCAACCCGCAAAGAAATAATGAAGAATGGATGCCTAGATGCTTTGATATGTCAAATTTGGAATTGTAAGCATCAATTGGGCGTCCAACTCATGTTTGAGACTAATTTGGAGTTCTAAAAGCTGATTTCCATTGATCGTGGAGTGTTTGGCTTCTTTTTGCCTCCAAAATTTCTTAACTCAAGTCAACAAATTGCCTTTGACCTTTTAGGCATCCTTCTTGAGTTTTGAACATTTTTTATCATTTTTCCTTGTTGAAGTGCCTCTGTTCAATCCTTGCTCTCAATCGTTTAGTTGATCTTGGACAATTGCTGACAAATCTGTTGTCGAGATGGAACCATCCTGAAGAGGTATGCCTGGGAGTCATCAACTCAGAAAACTAAGTTTGAGCCTCTAGATTAAAGGGTGCCTTTCTCCAAGAGGGGCGCTTTTGGATTTGCCTCAGTCATTTTTTCATGACTGTTCTTCGTCTTCATCATTCAAACCCTTTGTGCTTCGATCTGATGTCACCGTTGACTGACGAGTCAAATGGCTTTACTTGATCGTGCATTGAGTAACCAGCTCAATCCTAGAAAGGACGACTGATTTCTTAGCTTTTGGAGGTAAGTTTATGTCCTTCAAATCCAAGGGCGCCCCTGGCCAGTAGGGGTGCCTTTGACCTTTTGACTCATTATATCCATGTTGTAAACTGCCTGCTTTGACCTCCGCCATCAGATGACTGATTTTTCAGATGCTCTCGTTGATAGTTTCGTTACGAGATCGATCAAAGTGGAGAAGGTTGTCCTGGAGGTCGTTGAGCAAGAAGATTGCATTTACATCCTCAAAAGACTGGGCACCTTTCTTCAAGAGGGGCTCTTTTGACCAACACTTAGCCAATTTCTTGGCATGTTCTTTCAATCTTCACCTTTGGCGTTTTCTACTTGATCTCAACATCTGACTGTTTGACATGTCCTGTGAACGTGCTGTCAGATTGATTGTGAAGCTGGAAGAGAGCTGAGCAGATGCTATGTATACAACAGTTGTTGATAGCTTCATCAGATGCCTTGAAATGAGGGGCGCCCCTAGACAGTTCACTAATTTGCCTCAGTTCCTTGCTTGCAGCATGTTCATACTTCGTTGACGTTTGTCGGTGATCTTTGAATCAGATGATCTCGCTGTAGGATGTGTTGATTAGCCAACACGAACATGAAGAAGATGATTGCTTTGAAGGTGTCAGGTGATTGCATTTTCCCTTTGAGATCAAAGGGCGCCTTTCTTCAGCAGGGGCGCCTTTCTTCAGCAAGTTCATCATTTGCTTTGAAAAACTTCATCTCTTCATGCTTCACATTCGTTGTGTACGTGACTGTCTTGAGCATTGTTGTTGACGATGTAGATGCATACATCCCCACAATCACCTTCGTCATGTTGCGTGTATGGATGTTTGGAAAAAGGACTAAGGCATTCAACTACACAACCTTCTTGGTAGCAAGGCGTTCATTTTCCGGACTTAGTCAATTTTCAGCATTTTTCACTTTTGAAAATCCCCTTCATCGCAGAGCATCTTTTTCAACCTTTTCTACCATTGCTTCTTTGTCGAAGCTTTTGAAGCTTAGCTTTCAGCACCTGGTACTAGCCAATCTGCCATTAATGGCTGCAGAGCTCCTAACTTTGTTCCTGAGAAAAAGAAATAGACCCACCAAAGTAAAACATGTCTTTTGATGATTCTGACTTGACCAGTGTGATCGTGAAGTTGATTAATCCTATCAAACTCATTTTCAATCATTTATGAGAAGGTCCTATTTTCGGGGGTTTCCCTAAAAATAGGGGCACGAAACCCTAATTTTCAATTTTTCAGAACTTTAACCATATGTTCCTTGACAGAAACCCACAAAACCTTATGTTTGGTTTTGACCTAAAACAGACTTTTGACGGCATTTGTACATGATTTAGCTCAATATAAGCAGAATGCCAAAAAATTATTTTGGGTACAACAGTGACGAAGAGTGCGGATCCTCGGTAGAGCTTTACAACCATATTGACGAAGGGAGAGGGTGCTCAGTAGGACACTCCACCCATGAGGACAAACGATGCAGATTTGGGGTTAGTACAGGCACACCCACCAGGAGTAGCACAAGAGAGTGGGGGACCATCACAGGGACAAGAGCCTCCCATTGCAATAGAGGGGTCAACATCGCCCAACCCACCAAGAAAGGAGGATGAGTCGAGTAGGACAAAAGGGTTGATACTTGAGATTTCTAAGCTCAATGCATTAGATCCTTTAGGGACAGTGCAAAGATATGTCTAGGAGCTCCAAAGCATGGTAGTAGTCATGCACGAAGTTGGAGAAATCTCTAGAGTCTAAGCAACTCAACATCGACCAGTCTTCATTGGTAGCAAAGGAAGTTCAGAGGATACTGGGGTTTTTCCAATAGGGTGTGAGTAGGAGTTCACACGATGCTTTACAACGAGAGGTTGGCTCAGAGTAGAGACCCCAATGATGCAGAAGGCATGGTGTGCAGTGAGACCCTTGATTGTAGGGAGAGATGGCCGATTAATTTTAGCCTTATTCAATATAGAGGAAGCCTTTAGGGATGTCTTCTATAGGTTGAAGTGGCAAATGGCAGCCATGGACAAAGTAGTGAAGGGAAAGATGGAGGCCCTCTAGCTGGTATAGAAGATACAGGAGGAGTGGACTAAGCATATGAAGAAATTCTAGGTGCAACTTGCTCGGCAAACTCAACTTACTAGCATGGAGAGAGCTAGAGCATCGGCCTTAGAGGCCAAGGTGTTGAAAGTGGAGGAGGCAAAGTAGAGGATGAGGGAGGCAGAGCAAAAGGTGAGGGATATTGAGGCTCAGCTAGTAGCAAAAGGGAAGGAGGTGGACAGGACAAGCGCTAGGTGGAGGATGCTCACATGGTGAAGGTAGCCAGAGAGCGAGAGGTGATGGCAGAGCATCAGCTATGACTGCGTATGGAAGAGGTTTGTAGATTGCGAGAGTTATGATGAGGGCTACACCACTCGAAACCCACACGAAACACAACAATAGATATCAACACAGAAGATGCAGGACAAAATATAACTCACTTTCCATTTCTTTTAGAAAATGAAATTACAGTGCTATAGCCACATTGGCTTGATTCATTACAACAAAATCAACTCTGAAAAATCTATTATTCAAAGCCACAATCTGCACTAATGGAGCCAACCCCATAACCTCCACTCAACCCTTTATTTTACACCAATAACCGACTTAGAATGTTCTGGAAAGTGTAACTTTCCCTTTTGTTTTGGCACCAAAAGTCTAGCCATTTGATTTCCTGCCTAGGAAGATACTTTATTGAAATTCACTTTTTAGTGAGACAGCTTCCCGAAGCCAAAAATTTTGACTCGGTGTCCAATTTTATATTATAATATATCGTTGGAAAGCTCTCCAAGAGATCTACAACACCGAATTTACCTAAAGGTCATTTCGTCCATTTTTCAATCTTTTTCGAGGTTTATAAGGTTTTCAAATTTGAATTTGAAGCTATATTGGAGAAATTTCTCAAGACAAAAACTTTAATATCTCCCAAATGGTACAGGGTATTGAGATGATTCTTCTTCCATCGGATATGTTTTCCAATTCCACTCGGGATAAATTTTCAGGTCCATACAAGCTCGTTTAGGTTGACTTACTAAAAAGAGTAAGTGACCGTTTTTCACCTTTTCTAACTTCTGACTGTCTTACACCCCTTAAGTGCCATCATGGGACTCAAAACAACTAAAGAAAATAAGGAAAAACATTTTTTTGGGTGATGCAAGATTGCCCCTACACCATTGGATGCTCCTGCACCAAGTTATGATCATCGAATTCGACGTCATCCATCCATCCAGGGATGTCTTCACACCCTCCTTCCCAATAGTTAATTCTTTTTAGTTGAAATGTCATCTGGAAGACGACTTGTTTTGTAGGGGGATGATGTAGTCGGCTATATCATAAATAATTAAGTTGCTAGTCAACCAAACAAATAGTACATAAAATAAATAAATAATACTTTGTGCACAACACTAGATTAGTATACTATGGTCCCAACAATTTTTATTTATTGTTTTGTAACTGGTTAGGAAGTTGAAGATTCCTAGGAAGTATTCTAAGTGGTGACTTTGATCACCTCCTATACCTCCTACAAATGGGTCTAATAATCAAATCAATTGCATTGAATGGATCAGATTGCGGGGGATGATTAAATTTCAACACTCAAGACATTTAGGTCTTCAATTTGGCTAGGTTTTCTCACATTTTCATAAGGGCCTTATTTACATTTTCATTATCTTTGAACACTAATGCACATTATATCTTATCTTAATCATTGCATTTCTTTGCATGTGACAACCATGTATCCCACCATGCCAGTAAAGTCTTTTAAGTCCTCCGTTTCCAATTTGGCAACACTCTTGTAACACATGATTATTATGAAATACTACGCAGACTCCCATGTCAACTCTTTGGGATGAGTGCAAGAAATATTTTTCTTAACATCTCAATGCCCCTATATTCATTCATCTACTTTGTGCCACACTCACCATAATATGTGCAAATTTTCACCATCTAGAATCTCCTTGAATTTTTTGTTGGAATGTGTAGTATACTTTGCATGTTCTACACCACTTACATACACCTACCATAACTTGTGGGGCCCTTTTTTCATTTTGTATGCATTGTATTGTAATACAGCCTAGTGGTTTCCTCTAATGATGTGCCTATAAATACTCACACATGGATTAGCACAAGTGAGAAATTAGAAATATCTTATTGTAATGAGAATTGTTGAGTTAATATTAGTAAGTGTGACTCCTATTTTTGTTGGATTTTTTCTTGAAAGGGTTTCCCAAGCTTAAAATCTCTTGTTTTATCTGTGAGTGTGGCATTATTTATTTTTGCTACATTTAATATTTGTTAGCATTGTTTCTCTTTGCGTAGGCTTACTGGTATTATTTCTCTTCACTTTAGATATTGACCTACCATTAAATCATACACCTTCTTAATGAAATGAACCAAACTTTGGATATCTTGGCCTTGATGGCCTTGCATTTGTTCAATCATATTTTTATGGTACTGCAGTCACAGCTTCCTGTTTGGCCAAGGACTAGTCCTTGAAGAGGAAGCCTGCTTAAACTATTAATACTGCATTTATTCTATAGGACCCAAGCTCATATCTGCTGAAGAAAAGTATTGTTATTCCCAAACTGTCGGGGTTTCCATGAAAGAAATTCCATCCATTGCCAACTTCTTCATTGAAAATAATTGCTCTATTTGTAATGAACATGAGGCTTTCACAATCCATCAAATAGAGTAGAAACTTTCGGGAAAAACTGCATACATTTAATTTTCATCAATGTTTTAGATCACACTTTGTGATCCATCGTTAGGATGAAGACATGAAAATGATGAGAATATTGCATGTTAGCTCAATTTACCTGGTTTTGCCCTTTTTAATCATTCTTTCCAACCTCACTTTTCATCCCTCTTTTCTTGACTCAATTGCCTTGACCTTCGTTATTTACCCTAATAATTCTAATTTACTTTCATTTTTATCTTATAGGTTTCATAGTGTTGGCGTAAGAACTAACACCTCTGGAGTGTGAGTTCGTACGGACAGCTATGCACACTACGTAATGAGTGCTCTTCAAATTAGGAGGGGAAGCTCCCTCGTTGTGCTGGAATGCATGAAATAGAAAACTAAACTAATGTCCTATCTTTTTGTTCTCAGCTGGTAGAGGCACAAGGTTAAGAAAACCTAGAACGTTGCAGCTAAGTATTTTCTGGTTTCGCAGATCATGTAACTACAACTAAGCTAACTTCTTTAATATCTATCCAATTTCCTCAAGAAACAGAGCATGAGGAAATGGAGCAGGAATGTATTGTACGATAAACTCCAGGTGCGGGCTCACAACATGAAGGCAAGGTAGGCGCAACTATTTGCTAATCCGGGAAGAAGTTTATTAAAACAAACAAATGAACGGTAAACCTGGTACAGCTTCACAACATGAAGGCAAGGTAGGCGCAACTATTTGCTTGGCTGAATGAGTCTACTATCACACACATCAAACGATAAGCTTTAAGTACAGTTTCGCAACATGAAGGCAAGGTAGGCGCAACTATTTGCTCTTCTGAATAGGCTTATAATAAACAAAACAAAAAGGTAAGCAACTGGGACAGTAGATTGTATAGACGCAACACGCATGCAATAACGATCAAACCAGCAACCCCATTTAACTAAGATCGAATAAACACTATGACAATAACATGAAGGCAAGGTAGGCGCAGCAATTTATTATAACAGCAATTACTCTTTGAACAGATACAATAATAGCAATACTACAGGCAAGGTAGGCGCAGCATGTATGCTATCAAGCAAAAGTTAAATTACAAATGAGCTTAAAGCTCTTATTTATAGACTTCAAGGTGTAGGCAACCCTAAAATCACCTTGAGTCAACTAAAGTCTTGCAATGCATGCAAGATCTTATTCCTAAACCCTAATTGAATGAAACTATACAGTTAACTGGGAAACTATCATCAGTTAACTGAAACATCTAATCTAAATGGACAAGGTGCAACATGCACGTCCTTATTGAAAGCAAATCAACTGGAATGCTATCATCAGTTGACTGAAAGATCTAATCTAAACTCCAAGTGTTTGTAGATATTTCCAAGACAGACAAGACATGCAATGTGTAACAACCAGTTAACTCGGAAAGAAGCCTCGAGTTTAACTCCTGTGTCTAATGTCTATCTTGGAAAAAGGTGGGACGCCTTTAACTGAAGTTCACTGACCCTGATCTCGAGCAAGTAACCCCTCCACGAGGTTAGTAACTGCATCACCATCTAGAGGTCATCACATGTCTCAACTGTCAATCAACTGCTAGTTAGTAACTCAAGCAAAACCGAAAATCTCTGTATACTTAAACTGGCCCTTCACTGGCTGGTAACTATGGCGGCTTTGTAACTGAAGTGATGGCCACTGTTTCCTCTGCAGCTTGATGCTTCTCACGTTTTTCATGCTTTTCTTTATGGAAGAGTGTTGCATGATGAAACTGCGAACTCTTTGGTTGTGAGAAATACAAATGAACATGCTGCATACACAGAAACCCAACGGTATCAACCCTCTAAACTGGCCTTGGAAGACAATCAGCTATACGAGACATGAAACCATGTGAACTTGAGTGACTACTCTTGTCAACCTTTCCGATGCGCTTGATACAAATCAATGTCAGCTTTTCTGATGAAATCATGAATTAAGACTGACTTGGTCTTGAATTCGTTCTGCGTGAACTACATCCTGAAAAACTCGCCTGTTGACTGTGAACATGGCTATATTCTGACAACTTCTCCAAAAAACCAAAAAATCTCTCCTAATGAAGCTAAAAATAGCTTGTCGGAGGGCAATTTTCACAGAAAATTCTGAGACGTGGGTTTTATGTAGAATCAAATTCTAAGATGACCCACAATGTCAGAATTGTGAAAAAATGTGATTTAGGCCCGCATGCAAAAGGTTTTCAGTTGAGATCTGAGGGGCTGTGAGGACATTTTTCCCGAGAAAATCTGAGATATGGGTTTTGTCCAGAAGATATTTCTAAGACAACCCACAACGTTAGATTCGAAAAATATCGACTTTTACTCCACCATGCAAAGGAATTTCACTTCAGAAAATCAAAGCCTCAAGAACTGATGCTCTGGAACAAATTTTTCTTGAAAATTCTAGCACATGGGTTTTGCTGAGAAAGCAATTCTGAATCAACCCAGATATTTTGTTTTGCCAAAATCTGCCAACACTTCGAACATGCAAGAGAATTTAAGACGAGAAGATGGAAGAAATATAGAGAAGAAGAAAGATATATTTTTTTTAAAATTTTTTATTTAATTATTATCTTCTTCTGTCAAAATCGCCACTCTGCCTTGAATCTGATGCTGAATCTGAACTTGTACCTGCAAAAGAATATTTTATCACCTTCGAACTTGATCCTTTGATGAAAATTCGCCAATCTCTTTGAAGAAATTCGAACTTTCAAAGTTATGTGAATGATGAAAGGCGCCATGCTTGTTTAAATAAACAATTCGTACCATCATGCATGCATAATGTAACCCTAATTTAGAAAAAGGAAAATCGATTGGCTTCTCTCCAGTTGAACTGCCACTGTCTCTGAGTCTTCAGACTAAAAATAATATCTTAATTTTTAACACATGCAAAAAACTAAAAATGGCGCCAATATCTGTCTTTGAAGAAATTCGTCACTTTTCAATGCTCTGCATGCAAAAATATTTTTTTTCATTTTTTGCCAAAAATAGCATCTTGCTGTGTTCAACACACTTCCCTGATTCCAAAAAGTCAAATTTTGATCTTTTAGGCTTCCATTTGCAAGAGTTATGAGATTTTTAAGAATCTCCTATTTTGTAGCTGACTGCAAAGTTACAACTGACCATGTTCAGCTCTGATTTCTGGCTGACTGACTGAGCCTGCGACTGTGCTGAGATATCCACCGCGAAGCTTGTATGACAAGGATGAAATGTCTGCTGGGAGCAACAACTGCTATGGAGCTCATCTGATACCTTAGAAAATAAGGCGCCTCTGATTAAATTGATGTTTTGACTCCAGACTTAGCCATTTCTTAGTTTTGCCTTCTGATGTTTCAAACTGCCGCTGACAATGAATAATGAACTCCACTGACTGAATAATGGATTCATTGCATGACTAGAAGTATCCTGCATCCAATGACTGTATGTGAGGGATCTGAAAATTGTATTAAGAACCCCAAAAGCATGAGCGCCCCTATTCTGTGATAGCTCAAACACCATTTTGACAAAAGTGTGATTTTCAACTGAACACCATACTTTGACCCTTGATACCGGGAACTGGAATGTTCCGATACGCGTGCCGTCTGTCTTGCTGTATAGTTTGGTCAACTTGCAAGAGATGTTCTTGGAGACGACGAAGCCAGAAAATTGCTTTTAAGGCCTCTAAAAGAAAATCGCCTTTTTCAAAGAAAATAACATTCTTACACTTAGTCGTTCTTTGAACTGCCTTCAATCAGCTCTTCTTCACAGCATTATCATCTTGACCTCGCACGTACGAGCATTCGCCAAATCCCGGAGGCTGTCGGCTAGACTCGTTGGATAGCTTGAGTAATTGCACACAAGTCTTGTGAAGACTGTAATTGCAAATAACCCCGTCTGGCAGGCCTAAAGGAGAATCGCCCCTAGCCTACAGCTGTGCAGCTTTGTGTAGCTACGCTTCACCATCCTCTGTTTTACATGCTCGGTAGGACCTCTGTCACAGTTACTCAGAATATCGGATCGTCTTGTGAACGGATACACTGCAAAGCTGGACTGAGCTGGAAGAGATCTCAGGAAGACCTCAATTGCAAATTCATCCATCAAACAGGTCTTATTCAGGATCGCCCCTGGGCTACAGGGGAGCGGATTTGCATTCTACAAAACTTCATCTGACATGTATCTTGCTTGCAATTTCCAGTTCCACCGCCGATAACCGGATTTCTGTACTGGATACGCTTTCGCTTGATAGCTCGTTGAAAAGCTAAACTAATTCTGCAAAGGCTGAAACCATCAAAACACACATGCATCTAGATCTGGGCCTTCAAAAAGAAAATCGCCCTTGGGCTAGAAGGGAGCGGATTTGCATCTCTAGACTGCCTCCTTGATGAAAACACTCTTCGTAACCTCTGCTTCTGTCTTCGTTTGCCGGAGTTCTGTAACTCGGATAATCTTGCTTCATGGCTAATCGGAAAGCCGACTGAAAACTGAACATAATGAATGTGTTCTTAATCCAAAACACTCCAATCTTGACCTTCAAAAGGAAGGGCGCCCCTAGGCTACAGGGGAGCGGATTTGTTTTGAATTCATTGATTTTCACCATTTTATGCTTTGCAAACGCTGTATCCATCCCTGCTGTTGACCATGTCGAAGCGTTGTGACTGCTGAGGTGTGTGGATGACTATACTTCATCATTTTCACATGTACGGACACTATAAAGTTGATTTGCACGTTGATTGCGCAAGTGTCTACTACGTTACATAGTGAAAAGTTCCCAGACTTAGAATATTTTAGCACTTTTTGCCAATCTGAAAATCCCCTCCATCAAAAAGCATTATTTCCAACATCTTTTATCGTAGAGCGTTCCTCTTTGAGTTTCAGGCTTAGATATTGACACCTGGTACTGGCCAACTGCCATTGATGACCCCGAAGATCCTAACTTTTCTCCTAAAAAAGTGAAAACTACCCACCAGCCTTAAACTGACTTTTAACTGAAACTGACTTCACCACTGTGATTGTGATGTGAAATAAGCCAATCAAAATTAATTTCATCCAATTCTGACAAGTTCCTATTTTTTAGGGTTTCGGGCTAAAAATAGATTTCAAAAACCCTAATTTTCAAAATTTTCAAATTTTGCCAGTATCTTCCTGGCATCACACTGACTAAAAGCCCATACTTTATTTGCCCGAAAATTGAGTTTTGACCCCACTTTTACAAGGTTTAGACCATTTTAAGCAAAATGCTTTAATGAAGCAAAAATTTCGGTTTGGGTACAACACATAGTAACCTCAAAAATTTGCCACCACTTGGTCCTAACCTTCTTTCATCCTTGTCTCCTCATTACTCCCAACTACAAGTTGATATCTGCCCCTTTTAACTCCCCTTCCCCTTTTTATTACTTCTTATGTTTCCTTTTATTATCTCCCATTTCTATTGTTTTGCATTGGCATCACATGTTTTTATTGAGCTAACATGAAAAGGATGATGGGTCACAAAGTGTGATTCAAAATATCATGAAAATTAAATGCACTCAATTTTTCTAGAAACTTTCTATTTTATTCAATTTGTCTTCAGGGTAATGGTTGGAACAAATATCTTATTTTAATGTATCAACTATATTGAAGGCTACTGGCATGTGGAAACAGGTCTAGCTGACTAGCTGACTTCCCAGACCATATTTTGCATCACAAGGAGCCTTGGTGATAGGCTTGGGATATGACTACCAATCATTTTTCCTTTGGCATTAGTGGGGATGATTATTCGCTTGAATCTTGAACTATTTACTAAGGTTGAGCTAAGAATGCCTTTACTCTTCCTTTGCAAAGCAACTTCTTGCTCTTCACTACCCCTTTGCCCTCTACATTCTATATAATATCCATATTTTACCTTTGTGTTTCTTTCTCTGTATATTAAACTTTCAAATCTTTATCTGAATAAGCAACCATAAACATCCTTGAGACAACAATGGATTATGTCTCTGAGTTCCAACTTAGGCCAGACCGTATGGAAATTGTGCTTATAAAATCACTATAGAAAAACCTGACCCTTTCAAGTTTTCAACTAACAACTTTGAAGAGAAGTTCATTTTGGAGGCTACATACTTAGTCTACTTATAGATTTTCCCCAGCATCACCCCTTCAATATAAGGAATTCTCCAAAAGGGAACTTTTATGTTTCTTTCACAGTATATTAAATGGGAAAGCACAAATTTGGCCACAGCCTAGAAAATGGCTCTTTAAAGAGAAAAAATGCAATCCTTTTATCTCTATATATTTGTGGATAGGAACCAAAACAATGAACCTAGATAAATCGTTGCCTCTCTAAACCAGGAATTCAGTTTTTTTTTTAATTACCTCAAGACCATTGTTTGGAAGATCAAAGGCTCCATACCAAATTTCTATTCAAATTGGCAGCTCCATGTTCTCCAACATGATTTTTGTAATGTCCCCTTCTCAGCAGTGATCTAACAGTTGGCCGTTAGTCTATTCTGGTGACCTGTAGACTACTCGGAAGTGGAAATTAGGGTTTCCTATCTTCTAGGAGGATGTTTCAGCTTTTTCTGGAACTTGCTTCTGGAATCTTGGTGTTTGGTTGGTAGCTCCTTTTTGGGTTTTCAAAGAGCTTTGCGTTGGTATAACATGCATGTTGATCCGAGTAACTTCCTGGATTTACTATTTTTAGTAAATTCTATTTCTAGCAGTGGTCCTGTTTGCTTCAGTGCATTTGGCTTTCCTCATCAGACGGTTCAGTTGACAGTGTTGGAATCAGCTCCGGGATGCAGTGTCTGGAGAGATAAGTTACTTTAATTAAAATAATGTTTTATTTTAATTATAACCCCCTTGATCTAGCTTTATGACTTAAGTTGTTTTTAAGAAGGGGACTTTTATGGGTGGATGCCTCATCAAGAGGCTAAGTGAAATATTTACTATTTTTTTAATGTCAACTTGGAGAGAAAAGGGACGCCAATATGAGGAGGTTTT
The DNA here is from genome assembly GCA_007115665.2 of Sequoiadendron giganteum. Classification (NCBI taxonomy): domain Eukaryota; kingdom Viridiplantae; phylum Streptophyta; class Pinopsida; order Cupressales; family Cupressaceae; genus Sequoiadendron; species Sequoiadendron giganteum. The sequence continues at coordinate 5,893,200 of CM021110.1, forward strand.
TAAATATTTAAAAAGTGTGAAAAATGCCTTGGAAAATGGGACGCCACTTAAGGGTCATGAGTCAACATCAAATTAGGTTGACTCCTTGAGTGGGGCGCACCTTCTAGAAGGTTCTAGAGATGCTTGGCTAAAATTATAAAAGGGAAGTGTTGGGTCTTCATTCATCATCTTGAGTTTATTGCAAAGTTATACTGCTGGAATGGTGACTGAGTGCTTCGGGGAAGGCATACCCCCTAGTTAGGCTTGGCTTCTTGATTGAAAGATAGCAACTAGTTAAAATAGGTTTTTCCATGTTCTTTGAATTGAGCTTGAGCATATTGTAGTTGATGTGTTTTGCATTTTACCAGTTTTTCAGTGTTGTTGAATCCACTCAGCTGATTGTAGTTTTCATTCACAACTTGCAAAATAAAAATAGAGTGGTTCTAGGTGTTTGGCCTAATGGTTTCCTTGCTAGGGGAAACCCTACATGTTAAGTTTCAGAATTTATTATCAAGTGTGGATTTTTAAAAGGCAAAATCGCCCTTCTCAGAGGGCCGTACTTTTCTGTGAGTGCATTGTTTTCCGTGCAAATTAAATAGAGGTTATTTGGGTGGGTTTTGATTTCTTGTCTTGGTCGTCCTCCATGCTAGATCATTATGCATCTTATTTCATGTCATTTGGTTGGGTTTTGAGCGAGCTATGAGCAATTTAGTGAGGTTGCATGTTGCTGATCTGTGCAATTTCAGTCACTGTTACAGCCATATCAGTTTATGAGAAGTCGTCTTTTGAGTGGGCTTGAGTCTAGGGAGTCAAGGTTGAGTTTGGGGAAGTTTATTTACACTATTGCAGCTTGTATGATTTCTAATCATGTATTCTTGGCAGGCTCTCCTTCGCATTGTAAGCTGGACAGTAGTATTGTCAACAATTCTTCTCTCATATTTAGCTCATTGTAATCCCCACGATTGTGGAAGAGACTGGCCTCAATTCAGTCTATAGCTTCAGGTTTCCTTTTCTTGCATCACCCGTTGAACAGGTGGAAGAGGCCAGCTTGCCGCCTATTTCTTTACTGTATTGCATTATTCATCATACTGCTAATTGGCTGAGCCGTCAGCATACTCCCGCTGAATAAGTGGTCGAGTTGCATCTTTTGAATTCAGTAATGTACTTTCTATTCCAGTCCTCCCGCTGAATAAGTGGTAGAGTGATTGCAACTTCTTTCTATTACTTTCCAGCAGTTTCAATTATGCTAATGATCCCCTTTCGAGTATGCTCTCAACCTTGCCCGCATTGGGATCTAGGTTGATCAGAGGAAAGGGTTCCCTTTCAGTTGGATCGAGATTTCATTAACATTAACGGGTGAACTTGGTTGTGAAAAAGAAAAAAATTGGCCCGGTATATTTCAATTTTCTATGCTAGTGATAATAATTTTTTGTCTTGGTCTTTAATAAAGGTATGTCCACAATCACCACTGGCAAGGTAATTAGCTCTTTTACTCCATCTTGCCTTAAAGTTTGCAGTCTCAGATCTGCAGATTAATTGCAATACCAGTTCCTTAGCAGCTAGCAATCCTACCATACACATTTAATTGTTCTATTTTGAATGATCTTCCATCTTGAACTTAGGAAGGAATTAAAAATACCACAATGAACTACCAACTGTTTTCTCTTTATTATAGTGGTCAGGTCTTTCATGTTACAATTAACAAAGAAAATAAATAAAGCATTCATTTATATATGTGATAGTGAGGATATAATCAACCAATGGAAGTTGAAATATGGTCTCGGTTGGTATCAAATATTGTTCTGATAGTTCACTTAAGGCAAGAGAGTTGAAAATTGTATGTCAGCTTTAGTTTGATTCACATTCTAATAGAACTATGGTAAAGGAACAGTTGTTCCATAAAAAGACAAACTATATAATCTTGTTTAGACTATAGTTGTTGCACTGAATTACCAAAAATTATGAGATAATTATTTGATTAAATCCTTTATTTAGTCACAATTCAGTGAATGCTTTGTTTATTTCTGATGGAAACTCTCTGTTTATATCATTTTAATCAATGTTTTTTAAATTTCTGATGGAAACTCCCTCTTTTATATCTAGTTTCAATCGATGGGATTTACATCATCTACAACTTATTAGAAACTCCTTTGTGGAACTGCAGACTCTAAACACTCCACATCAGACTGCAAAGTTTAATTTGAAGACGGAGTTTCCATACTACAAGGAAGTCCTATATAAGCCTGACTTAAAGGGCAAGATACTGGGTAAACCTATAATTTTTGACATGGATATGAGCCCGGGAGATTTTATTACTCTTTTCTACCTCCTCAAGTTTCCTGTGGAGCTGATTGATATCAAGGTAGAGTGCATTATCTTTATATGTGATGGTCACAATATATAGTTCCCAACCTTGAAGAGAACATAGTTCATCAGATGTATTTACTTATTTCAAAAATTTAATATGGTAAAGTATGTCTATATGCAAAGAGAAACTGAAGTCAACTAGGACATTTGCTTCAAATTCATGCCCTGCAACCTCTTGGAAACACACATTCACGTGCATATAAACATCAACCACATTAGTACTTTAATAAATAGCATCTATAGTATCTTACTTGTGTACATCACATTATTTGCAGGGAATAACTGTTAATGGTAATGGCTGGGGAAATGCTGCAACCATAGATATTATATATGATGTGTTGCACATGATGGGACGTGATGATATACCTGTTGGCCTTGGGGATTTCTTTGCACTTGGCCAGACATATTCATTTTTCAGTTCAGTTGGTGATTGTAAATATAGCAGAGCCATTCCTTATGGACGTGGTGGTTTCCTTGATTGTGACACTCTACTTGGACTTGCTCGTGATTTGCCACGTAGTCCTCGAAGGTAAATATCCATTAATCATGTTACCTTTGTGTATCAATATATTGATATATTTTTATTTCATCATATTACTCTTTGAATGAAGTATAATTAAATTACTTGCACAAGAGAACAAAAGAATAGGAAATAAGCTGCAACTACTCGATAATACTTGATAATAATAAGCCAATCCTCTAAAAGTATTCAATAAAACCAAAATCTGCAGTATGATGATAATAAACTAATGACTACCTCCTATATATACCATACTTATGCCATGGATGCCACCATATAACCCATTGAATATAGTTTTACAAAACATTAGGATCCCATGCCCCTTTATCATAGTTAGCATGCATATTGAAATATTTTTATTTCATCATATTACTCTTTGAATGAAGTATAATGAAATTACTTGCACAAGAGAACAATAGAATTGGAAATAAGCTGCAAACACTTGATAATACTTAATAATAAGCCACTCCATAGTGGCAATCCTCTTCAAATCTCCAATAAGACCAAAATCCACAATATGATGATAATTAACTAGTCACTACCTCCTATCTATACCATACTTATACCATGGATGCAGCCATGTAACCTATTTAAGGGATTATGCTAGTCATAAGTCAGTTACACATATCCCAATACAATCAATAGGCTAAGAGTATAGCATGATCCCCTCTTCAAAGAAGCATTGTCTTCAATGTAGATCAACCATGGATACTTTTGCATGAAATCCTCATTTTCCCATGTAGCATCTTCAACAAGGGAATGCTTCTACTTGATCAAATACTTTGTAATTGCCCTCATATACAACTCTTAGTGTGTGTTTGAAGGATTCCCTTAGGTTCCAAAATAATTTTTCCCTCATCAAGATCTAGTAATTTTGACTAGGTTGAAACTCTTTGTCCAATAGCCTTCTTCAAGCAAGAAACATAGAAATTAAATATATTAATCATATATTAGAAATTAAATATATACATTATAAATTAAAAATAAATATGCCTATATTTAATACTATAGAAAGTTTTTAATTTTAAATTTTTATATTATTTTAAATTTATTATTTTATTATATAGTTATTAACATATAATTTAGTAAACAATATACTAATATAGTAGATAATAGTTTAAATTTTAAAACTATTTTAATATAATTAAATTATTTTAAGTTATATATTAAATATATAATAAACATGAATGAAACTATTATTTTTATTCTACATTCTATATATATATATAATAAATATAAAGGATAAGTAATTATACTATTATGTGTATTTTTATTATACAGAAACACATTAAAAATAATATTAAATTATGACAAACACATGAAAAAACAAACTTACAACTTCCCAAATCGCTTATCAACAAAACCATTACACATGATATAATGTATTGAAAATATAATTAATAATTAATTGAATGGTTCATAAGGCACAATACTTGCTGAAGGTTTTGCAAATGGGGTTGCAAGCTAAGTGGGCTTAACCTTGGGGAAAACTTTGTGGTTAAGCACGCTTGAGTTGGAGTAGTGCTAGGATGGGTGACCTCCCGAGAAGGCCCAGTGCTTCACCTTTGTGAGCATCACCTAGATGCAATGAGTGCTAAGTGGACCATTCATTATCATGAGAGATGGGTTCTTGTGAACCACTACTCATGAATCATGGGTCAATGTGTTTGACTCGAAAAACTACACAGTTGAATCCTGATAGCAATATCATTATTATTAATTAGCCAATAGACTGAAGAGCGATCTTAGATTGCGAATATTAATTTTTTATCAATTTAAACAAAAACTTAGCGCTACCATTAAGTGACTAAGATGTAATTGTTTACATCTCCGACGAATTTTTTCATCTGTTACTATTCCTCTAGATGCTTTGCCCTAAGCTGTTCAGTATATGATTAAAAGTAGTCCATAAATATAACTGAAATGCCCTAAGCTGTTTTTGCATAAGCAATGGAAGATAATTGGGAAGGCGCTAAAGTACAAATGCACTCTCATCTCACTCTTATCGCCTATAGAAACTATGGAACGTCACATAAAGAGAGACCTGCACAGATGGAAGGTTATTCAATTCATAGTTTTCAGTTGAAACTAAACGAGGTTACGTGTAGGGTTTTTTTATATTCAGGAGTAAAGAATGTTGTTTAGGTTTTTTTAAGAGGTCGAAAAGTGAGCAAAATCTAGAGACAAAAATTTTGAACCCTAACCATTTCCATGCCGATTCCATGTAGACTCCAATTCTGAGGCCTTTCGTACCCGGAATCAGCCTAATTTTCAGACGATTCGGTAACATAGCTAAAAATTCATAGTGACCCTCATGGGTTCTAAAAATTGTCTTATGTATATCCTCATCTTTGACTCCGATTTGATGATAACTAAAGTGAAGATCTAAGTTTGATAAAATAAATAGCATCATTTACCTCATCTAAGAAATCATCAACAACTAGAATTGGAAACTTATCTTTTATGGTATACTTATTGAGCTCTCTATAATTGGGACACATCTATTAGGTTTCATCTTTCTTGCACATCATTACTACTAGAGAGGAGTAAGCATTCTAACTATGCCTGCTAATACCTATCTCTAGCATCTCTTATACCATCATCTCAATCTCACTCTTTTGTACATATGGGTACCTGTAGGGCCTAATTTTGGGTAGTCGACTCCCTAGTAATAGTTGAATGGCATGATCATGAGCTCTTTTGGGAGGCAATCCTTTTGGCATATCTCTAAAAATTGTTGAGTTCCTATCAACAATTGCTTGCAACTTTGATGGTATAGGAACCATTGACTATTGTGCTTCTAATGAAAACTATTGGGCCACAAACCCATCTTCCCCCTTATTAAGCATCTTTACATTTGATGGGAGTTTTACCAGCTACAAAGACTTTGCTTGCAACCATTTCAATTCAATTGTCGAACCCTTTGAGTGAAAACACATGAATAGCTCCTAGAATTTCATCTCAATTTTTTCCAATGTAGTTGGCAAAAGGACTCCCAAAATAGTGTTTGCACATAGGGCAATCTAGTTGATATTCTACCTTAGAAAGTTTAATGCTATGAAATTTCCCAAAACTAATGATTGTACTCCCATCTACAGTCATGACCTAAAATTTTGAGTTGAATAGCTAAAACAATACAAACAAGAAGCTAAATTCTTGTTGATAAAGTTGTGAGTGCTTCCAAAGTCTATCTACACTATTGCTCTTTTTTTTCAAGAAACCCCCTACTTTGATAGTTTGTGGGGTGCTAATTCCTAAAAGTATCTGACAAGTAATAGTTGTTTGGGTGTCTCTTGATTCCCCCCATGGCTCACCAATGATCTCTAATGCTTTTGTATCTTCTTCTTGACTAGCCCCTTCAATGTAGAACTTATTTTCAACACATTTATGTCCTAGATTGTATTTGCTATCACAGTTAAAACAGAACCCTTTTTTCTGTTGTTTCTTCAATTTGTTGAGGAAGTCAATCTAGTAGGCTAAGGGAATGGTTGTGTTGGGAAGTCTTCTCTTTTATGCTACTAAAACTTTGCCTTCTAGAAGCCCAAAAAATTTCCTCTTCACTATGTAAAGATCCTTGCAAATTTGGATCCCGATTTCAAATGGCTTAACAAAGTGAATCACAATTTTTTAAGAGAAAGCATACTCTCTTGTACTTCTAGGTTTTTCACCTGAAAGGAGAAAGATCTTCATATCCACAAAAACTTGGAGTTCAAAGCTTTGACACCACTGAAATGAGCCTTGCTGATTTTGACTCAAACCCCCTTCAATTTCTGCCTTGGGAATTTTGTCAAACACTTTGCTTGCAACCTCAAACTTGCTGATAATTGTTTTCAGTTTGTTTGTTTTGATGCCAAAGATGTTTGGAAGCTTGAAAATGATTGCAAATGTAACTAGACAAGTAACTAAGATGATATGCAACTCTTTTGTATTTTTCAAATGCATATACATGAAATTCTGATGCAAAATGCATACCTACAGCCAAGAGACATTTTTACAAACACTTGGCATGCAAACTAGTCTAATGAAATTCAAATACATATGGGAGACATTTTGAAAAATAGTTTGCAAGCTAACTCCTTATTCCTCCAATATCAAATTGTAATAACATGAAGAGATCACAAGCTGATTATTGAGAGCTAACATGAATATTTCAACTATCCTTCATGACTGAAATAAAATGCAAATCGACCATGATTGCTACAGCCCTTCACTTGCAATTACTTTGAGCTTACAATGACTGTAGTTACAATTATAATATACTGTTTAAACCAGCCTTTGATTTCTAAATGGCACTAAGATACTAAAAATGCATTACATTGACAAAATATTGGAACCTGATTATCTGCAGCAGCACCCCTGGACAAGCTCAATTCTTCTTGAAGAAGCTGCATCTAGACTCCAAAATGGTACACCATCCTTCTACTATGCAAGTCGACCCTTTTAGAATTTTCTTGGATTTTTTTGAAGCCGCCTTCCTCAAAATCGTACCACTCCTAGGTGCGCCCAGCTTGAAACAAAATTCTGATTTTATTAACCAGCAATACCAAGATTCGAATCCTTCTAAACAAATCGCCCTTTCTCCATCAAAATCGTCCTCATCATGGACTGAAATTTCCTCAACAAAATCTGCTATTATTTTCCTTGAATTGATTTCTTCCTTAAGCCAAAATTTGGCCAATGGCCACTAAATTTTTGGCACAATGTGAAAGACTAAAATATCCTCCACTCTATTCCAGCTAGGGTTGATATCTCACAACCAAAACCGGTACCTTAGAGTCTTCAAACCCTTAGGAAAGTTATCAAGTGTTGAAATAAGATAGCATCGGTCAGATATAAATGATGATTGAATTTATTCAACATCATCATTTATAGATATATCAAAATCTGTTTCATCTCAAGTATATTGTAGATTTGCAATTAGAGGTTATTACTTGTAGATAATTGGCTTTATCTATTCTTCATTAAGGCCCGATCATACATCATGTGCAATGATCTCTTCCAAATCGAATATTATTTATTTGTGCATATTAGAGTTCGGATCGAACCTATAAGTATATGCATTTGTTTAGTAACTAACCATTGATTGATTATTGGGTGGTTAGTTAGACGTATTAGCACAAATGAAGGGACATGTCCCATGAGTGGACGTGTCTCCACCTTGTGGAGACATGTCCGCTCATGGGACGTGTTTCCCCTTAATATATTTAATACGCATATGATCCTCAATGGAAAATATTGAAATTAATAGATGTTCTACATTTGAGGATCGCAATCTTTAAGATAAAAATCTGACTTAGAAATTTCATGATACATTCAACCAAGATTTGAATTGACATCAACTTCAAAATTTTCAAGTTCATTATTCTATTTATAATCTGATAGGTTTAATTATATTTAACATGGTATCAGAGCCACGTTGAGAAAAGATCCGAATTAAATCTAGATATCAGATTATTTAAGAAATCGTATTTTTTTGTAGAAATCACAAACACACTAGATTCTTCATAATGTCAAGTGTAATCAGATTTGAGGATCGTCTTGAAGGTGCAAACAACTTTACTTCATGGAAATTCAGAATCATGATGATTCTGAAAGAAAATAAGTTAGACTCATTTGTGAAAGAAAACAAGATAGAACCAGAGAATGATCAGGAGAAATCTAAATGGATTGAAAACGATGAGAAAACTATGAAAATTATAGTAGATGCAATTAGGGACCATATAGTACCTATTCTATCTAAACATGAGACTGCATATCAAATGTTTAAATCCCTTGAGAGCACCTTTGAAATAAACAACACTAGTAGGACCCTTGCTCTAAAGAGGCAACTTAATCATGTTCAAATAAACAAAGGAGAATCCATTAATGCATATTTCATGAGAATCAATGAATTAAGAAATCAACTATCAACAGTCGGATATCAAATTGATAGCAAGGAGTTAACTCTAATAGCTCTAGGTGGCCTACCAAACTCATGGGAGTCATTTGTTCAAGGAATAAGTGCAAGATCAAAAATCCCTAAATTTGATAAGCTAAGAACAGATTGCTTACAAGAAGAAACAATACTAATGACAAAAGAAAACAAACAGAAAACCACAGATGAGGATATTCAGGTGCTAAACACAAGTTCTCATAAGAAAGGTAAGAAGAAAAACTTCAAGAGAAAGAAGAATTCTTATGGAAAGGGATCATTCAAGAAAAGGAAAGACATCTCCCAAATACAATGTTTTAGATGTGATCAATATGGACACTATGCAATGAAGTGCCCTAACAGAACAAAACAGCAAGCATCCTTTGCTAAAGTTGGAAAGACAAATATAGAATATGACTCTAAGAAATTTGTCTTCTACTCAGCATTATCAAGTCAAGTATCAAACAAAGTCAACAATTGGGTAATTGCTAGTGGTTCATCAAGGCACATCACAGGGTTCAGAGAACACCTAGATACTATGATAGAAGAAATTGATGAAGAAGTAACTATTGGGGATGATTTTGCACATCCAGTAAGGGGGGTTGGAACTTGCACCATAAATTTGAAATCTGGCCTCTCCCTACAACTCACTGGAGTCTTGTTTGTACCAGGAATAAAGAGGAATCTAATATCCATTTCTGCTCTTGAAGACAATGGATATAGGGTTACCTTTATGGATGGAAAAGTTCTGGCATGGCCAAAGAACTCCACTATAGAGAAAGCACAAACTATAGGTATAAGACAAGGATATCTCTACAAACTGTGCACTGAATCTAAAAATTAGTAATAGGATTGCCCAAACTAAAACAAATTCATGAAGGAGCATGCAAAGGGTGTGCCCTAGGAAAGAATACAAAGGGAACCTTCCAAAATAGTTTGAGTAAAACCAAAAATGTGTTAGAACTAGTACACTCTGACTTATGTGGACCCATATTTGTACCCTCCATGGCGGGATTCTTATATTATGTAATATTTGTAGATGACTTCTCTAGGAAGACCTGGATATATTTTCTTAAGTGTAAAGAGTCAATAGAAATCCTTAAAAGGATTAAGGAGTTCAAAGCACTTACAAAAAAATTCTCTGGGAAGAAAATCAAAATACTAGAACAGATAATGGGAAGGAATACAACTCAAAAATCTTTAAGGAATTTTGTGTAAATGCTGGGATTAAGAGGGAGTTTACTGTAGCCTACAACCCTCAACAAAATGGTGTTGCTGAGAGAAAAAATAGAACTATTGTAGAAGCTGCTAGAGCAATGTTGTTTGACCAAAACATAGAAACCTCATTTTGGGCAGAAGCCTCTAGAATAACTGTCTATATCCAAAATAGATGTCCCCACTCACATCTAGATAACAAGACTCCTGAAGAAGCATTTACTGGTATAAAACCTGACATAAGTCACTTAAGGATCTTTGGTTGCCCTGTCTACATTCATGTTCCTAAAGAAAAGAGATCTAAATTAGAACCTTCTAGAAAGAAAGGGATATTTGTGGGCTATAGTGAAACCTCAAAAGCCTACAGAATATACATATCCAAACAGAAACAAATTGAACTAAGTAGAGATGTCATAATTGAGGAAGACATTGCTTTCAAAAGGGCAAAGAGTTCAAATGAGATAGAAATTCAAGATTCTCCTAAAGTCTTGGAGGAGGATCCTGCTCTTGAGATTCAGAGGGAGTATCTTGAAGAAACCATAACTGAAAACCAAACTACTCTAGAAGAAAATCCTAATAACAACAGCAAGAGCAGACCACTTTGGGCTAGAAAGATGATTAAGAAAGCTAAGAATTATACAGCACCCAAAGGAACTTTTGGAGAAAGTAAGAGACCCAAAAGATTCTCAAGCTATGTTGCCTTAATGAATGACGTCATCAATTCAAAACCAACTAGTGTTATGGAAGCTCTCAAACATCAAGTGTGGAAAGATGCAATGACAAAAGAGTATCAGTCCATTTTGAAAAATGATGTATGGGATATAGTACCTAGACCAAAAGAGAAATGTGTTGTCTCTTCCAAATGGCTCTTCAAAATCAAACATGCTGCTGATGGTAGTATAGAGAAACAAAAGGCACGTTTTGTGGCCAGAGGTTTCTCACAAAAGGAAGGTATTGATAATGAAGAGACATTTGCACCTATTGCCCAATACACCTCTATGAGAGTAGTAATAGCTATTGCAGCAGCTAAAGGCTGGAAGATCCATCAAATGGATGTAAAAACTGCCTTCCTGAATGGGACCATTGAAGAAGAAGTCTATTTAGAGAAACCTGAAGGTTTTGTGATACATAAAATAGACTCTCATGTATGCAGATTGAAGAAAGCTCTATATGGACTTAAACAGGCTCCCAAAGCCTGGTATGAAAGAATTGACAACTATCTTTTGGGACTAGGATTTTCCAAGAATGATGTAGACCCAAATCTCTATTTTAAGGTAATTAAAGATGATATGCTAATACTAATTTTATATGTTGATAACCTGCTTATAATAGGGGAAGATCACCTTATCACTCAATGTAAAAAGGACCTGGCTTCAAAATTTGACATGAAAGACTTGGGCATTTTACATCACTTCCTAGGGTTAGAAGTCTGGCAGAAATCAGATGGTATCATCCTAAATCAAGGAAAGTACACTATTGATATTCTGAAGAAATTTGGGATGTTAGAGTGTAGACCCATGTCTACACCTATGGAAACCAACTTACACAAATTGGCAGAAGCAACAGCAGAATCAAAATTTGCAGATCCTACTCTCTATAGATAGATAATTGGATCATTAATGTACTTGGACACCAGACCAGATATTTGCTATGCAGTGAATGCCCTAAGTCAGTTTATGTGTGAGCCAAAGGAAATTCACCTTGTTGTTGTGAAGCATATATTGAGATATCTTCAAGGTACTATTGGATATGGTCTTAAATACGAGAATGACAGCATAGACTTACATGGATACTCTGATTCAGATTGGGCTGGAAGTGTAACCATCGGAAAAGCACATCAGGATGTCGCTTCAGTTTAGGATCGGTTATGATCTCTTGGATCAGCAAGAAACAGTCCTCAATGGCACAAAGCTCAACAGAAGCTGAATATATTGCAGCCTCTATGGGGGCAAGAGAAGCAGTATGGCTTTGGAAATTGCTTGTGGGATTATTCGGTGAGTCCTTAAATCCTACTATTATCCACTGTGACAATCAGAGGTGCATTAAGCTTTCAATGAATCCAGTATTCCATGATAGATCAAAACATATAAAGATTCCTTACCACTATGTGAGAGACATGGTAGAAAGGAATGTGATCTAGTTGGAGTATATTAGTACAAATGATTAAACAACAGACGTTCTCACCAAGCCTCTCTCCAAAGTTAAAGTTGAACACTTTAGGAAGAAACTTGGTATGGTTGAAGTGTAAACTATTATTGAGATTGAGATTCAAAATTGTTTATTTTGTACTAATGTATTTAAAAGATGTTTAATGTGTAAACTCTTTTGTCATGTGTGTGACTCCATGACTTTATGGGCCCTCTCTCTCCCTATGTACATTATTGAAAGGTGATGATCTTTCTGATAATGAACACTTGTATTTGACATTGTAAAGTGACGACTCTACAATGATTAGTTGCACTATCATGATAGATATCATGCGACTTGATATCTGTGGATATGTCATGATAGTATCGCATGGACATTTTGATAGATATCATGAGACTTGTTATCAGTTGAAGATCATTATGATCCTTATGAGCTAATCATGATGGATAAATGTATCTGTGGATATGCCATGGTTTATTATGGTAGACATCATGAGACTTGATGTCAGTGCACATACCATAATGAAGATGTGTTATGAAGAATGTTATGTGACTTAACACTCTTAGAAGCATACCATATCTCTTGAAATCACGAGTAAGGTGATATCACTATATACTTGGTTGAGTTATCTTCCCTAGCTAAGAGGGAGTGTTGAAATAAGATAGCATCGGTTAGATATAAATGATGATTGAATTTATTCAACATCATCATTTGTAGATATATCGAAATCTGTTTCATCTCAAGTATATTGTAGATCTGCAATTAGAGGTTATTACTTGTAGATAATTGGTTTTATTTGTTCTTCATTAAGGCCCGATCATACATCATGTGCAGCGATCTCTTCCAGATCGAATATTATTTATTTGTGCATATTAGAGTTCATATCGAACTTATAAGTATATGCGTTTGTTTAGTAACTAACCACCGATTGATTATTGGGTGGTTAGTTAGACGTATTAGCACAAATGAAGGGGCACGTCCCATGAGCGGACGTGTCTCCACCTTGTGGAGACATGTCCGCTCATGGGACGTGTCTCCCCTTAATATATTTAATACGCATATGATCCTCAATGGAAGATATTGAAATTAATAGATGTTCTACATTTGAGGATCGCAATCAGTAAGATAAAAATCTGACTTAGAAATTTCATGATACATTCAACCAAGATTTGAATTGACATCAACTTAAGAATTTTCAAGTTCATTATTCTATTTATAATCTGATAGGTTTAATTATATTTAACATCAAGCATTCAAGCTTTCCAACACAAGTATGTGAATATGCAAATCAAGATCCCCCAAAATGAGCCCTTAAGATCCTTTTATTCTTTTCCTAGAAGAGCTCACACACTTTTCTTGTCAATGTGGGATAAAAGATATATTTTATTTTTAGTGGGCTTTATGATATAATATATTTATTTAAGTCACTCTATTAAATTAATTAAATATGAACTCACCTTGTGATATTTAATTTTTGAGATAACTTTATAAATAATTAATTTAATAATATATTCCCTTATTTCTCCTTTTAGCCTTCAGGAATAAATAAAGGCTAAAATAATATCCAAGTGGCCATCAAGAAGGGAACATTACACACTACGTGCCATGATAAAATATTCAAATATGGTAAAAGGATTAAACATGCACACCTCATGTTGGATGTGATCGTTGAGCCTACCAAGGAACAAAATCATTCAAATTTTCCTCCTTAATTGTTTCTACTCACATGGATAGATCCTAGAATTGCTAAATATAATCCATGACTGATCTTGTTTGTCATAGTTTGGCTAATTAGCTGAAGTGATTCTGTAATACACTATTGCTATGTTGCATTTCTAATTCCTTCGTAAAAATTGACCAAGAGACACTAAGGGTTTTATTTTTCTTTTGAGCACACAACCATCTATACCAAATGAATTGCTCAAGTTCTAGGTATAAGAATGCCTCTGTAGCCTTTTGTCCACATGGGATCTGACCTATATCAAAAAAATCCTCATTTGGAAATTTAAGTGACTTGAACTTACACATCTCTACTTTGGTACTAGATTTTGAGATCTAGAATGCAGGCTAGCATTTGACTGTCTTGATGATCCACCTTGATTGATTGAAACATTGGGAGTGGGTGATGTATGTGGTTGGGCACTTTGTAGTGATAATGATAGCAGCTGGATAGAATCTTTGATAGTGAACAATGTTATATTGATGCCCACCAAATCTCCTTGCACCTTAGCCAGTTCTCCTTGTATTTGATATTTTATATGGTATACTGTATAAATGAACTTTAAAGTTGCTGATTTTTGGTCATTTTTTTCATTGAGTCCAATTCCAAGACAAAAAAAACAGCTTAGTAAGTTTTGGCCAAGTCTGACTATCAACACTATGGTTGAATATGAATGCATTCTGGAGAAGCCACAAAAACATTTCGCCAAGTTTCTGCTGAGTCTGACTCTCGAAGCTATGGTTGAGATTCAATGCATTATGGAAGGTGTTTAGTCTGGTAGGTGTAGGGAAGGGTAGTTTATGTACTTCTGTCTTCAACTAAGCTCCTTTTGTTCTGTCCACTGTGGATAGCTCGGAAATTTAAATTGAAGAAATTAGAAAGAACATGTTTGAAAGGCAGTCAAAACAACATGCTGGAAAACAGAAACTGGAATCATAACATATTAACATTTGAAGACATGCTATGGTAATCTATTTAATTCTTCCTACTGCTAAGCGCAAAAAATTCTCTGAGTCAAGCAACTACATACATACATGTACATGTGGTCAATTGTGTACGATATGGAACAGATGCAGAAAGCCATTGCAATTCTTCTTATGTGTTCATTAAAGGTTTAAGATAAATCTTGCACAAGAACTTGCTTATTATGATTTCCAAGTTCCAATCAGTTTCTTCTCTCAAGATAATGTCTTTAGAATTTAGTTCTGAAGCAGTCTTGTCTGAAACTATTTCTTACTGCCACAAGTAGGTAGCTAGTGTTTATGGTAAACTGTAGCCACCAAGGAAATTGAAACTGAATATTATTAGCTGCTTAACAGTTTTGCTCCATGTCATCATATTTCTCCTAGTTGAGGATATGAACTTTTGTAAATATGCAACAAGCTGTCCGTCTTCATTCCAACCATTTTGTACCATGTACCAAATCTGAACGATTGGCTCTTTACTGCCTTATTAAGCCATTAAGGGCAAATCAATTGCACAAATGCAAAAATGCCATTAGTGTTATTGATTGAGTTTATTCTTATCAATCATTTTTGTACGGATCCTTGGCAAAGAATCCTAATCTTCAAGGAGCACTTTCTTGATAAATGCAATTCTGTGCTTTTGTTAACAACTACTTTCCATATATTCGAGATAAACAGGATTTAGTTCAAATTATCTCATCACAAAACTATATTTAAAAATGTTTTGTAATAATGTTAAACCTTATTTTTTCTGAATACTTTTGCATTTGTACAAATGTTGAACTCAATAGGAATTATTTCATTTGAATTTTGCGAGGGTTTTCTTGGATGAAGGATGAATGTTGTTTATGGATTGTTTGACAAATTTTTTTCATAAACTTGAGAGCAATATTGAAACGTATGCATGCTTATCTTTAAGATGCCTTGGAGTTATATGATAATTATTTCTCCTGATAAGAAAATTGCAGGTATACTGCCCACAACTCTGTAAAGTATGGAGCTCCAAGAAATACTGCTCACCCTGAATTAAGACAACCCAAAGCAGAGGAAATTTGGCAGAATGTTTCACAGGAACTCAAGCCAGGTTCAAAAGTGACAATTTTGACCACCGGTCCTCTAACAAACATCGCAAATTTTCTATCTTCTGACACAAATTCAAGTTCAAAGATTGAGGTCTGTGTCCCTTTACATAGTAAGACAAATTTAGAAGAATTTTTGTTACCAATCTGTATGACATGTCTTAAAGAGCGGAAAATTCATATTACTTTCATAACTGGAAATCTGAAATTTTACATTTTCGTTGAAATCTGACATGTAATAGGTTCCATAAGCCTTGAACAAAACATTTAAAAATGAATGATTAATCTCATAAACATTTGCTGATGTTAGCCATGGTAGCACAGTACTCAGTAATATTATACATTATCAAATGGTTCTTGTATATATATCTATCTATGTTTCTATATTGAGCACTGTTTAGCATTAACTGATAGAATGACCTTGATCATGGTACTTGATCAATTTGGATGGACATTTGTGATTTTCCACCCAATATCAAAATCTTGAGAATAATATAAGATGCTTTGTAGAATGTATTGAAAAACTCCAAAGATGCTTTGTAGCTCTCTATCCTGATGATGGATCACAGAGTGTGATCTGAAACGTTGATGAAAAAACTTGTACACAATTGAATCCAGAAACAGCATAATTACAGTCAACATGGATTGTGGAAACCTCATATCATTAAACTCCAAAGATGTTGAAGAAAGGATTTCAATTTAATAGGAATCCATATCCAAGAGATGAAATGAGCTTGGATTAATTCTCTTCCTCCACTTCTTATTCTGTGGATGTTCCCGCATCATTTCTACTAACTTTTCACTGAAAATATGTGCTTTTATATTGCTATTTTTTAATTAAAAATTTGTTACCATACATCACATCTGTATGTCTCATGTGGCATGCTTGTTATTGGGTCATCTGGGCCATGAGTGTTGGCATGTCAGAGCTAGAAATGTTGAACACTATAGGAGAAATTTTATATTGATTGCTGTCTTGACCTCTTATTGGTCCAGGGTTCCTAAATGTGTCAGATTTCCTGAGGAGTAACATTGGCCTAGATATTTAGCTTTTTGAGTTGTGCTTTGCAAGAAGTACATGTCTCCTGACTTCCTCCTGGTGTGTATACCATAATAAGTATCGGAAACAGGTTTCCTGATTAGACATGTGTCTCTTGACTGCCTACTGGTCCATAATTCTTCTGTTCTAAATTATGCAGGGATGTTTATGTCGGAGTGTGGATGCAATTTTTGAGAGTTACAAACTAGGAGTGAAAATGCAATAAATTTTTATCATATCCACAGTAGACCATCTACAATCTAGGGATGAGAAAATTGCATATACAATCTGAGGCTTGAGCCATAATGTTTGCAAATCAACTGATTTGAAATTCAGAGTTAATCATCTTCCTAAGTTAGAAGAGCATCCTTAATGGAGCTACCTAGCTGTTTGGAGAGAACATTAGATGGATTCTGCAAGTTGTTTATCCCATTGTGCTTAAATGAATGTTTCAATCCTTTTTCTGAATAAAAGATAAATAGGAGAAGTTTTATATCGATTGTTGTCTTGACCTCTTATTGGGCCGGGGTTCCTAAATGTGTCAGATTTTCTGAGGATTAACATTGGCCTAGATATTTAGCTTTTTGAGATTTTCTTTGCAAGAAGTACGTGTCTCCTGACTTCCTCCTGTTGTGTATATCATAATAAGTATCGGAAACAGGTTTCCTGATTAGACATGTGTCTCTTGACTGCCTCCTGGTCCATAATTCTTCTGTTCTAAATTATGCAGGGATGTTTATGTCGGAGTGTGGATGCAATTTTTGAAGAGTTACAATCTAGGAGTGAAAATGCAATAAAATTTGATCATTATCCACAGTAGACCATCTACAATCTAGGGATGAGAAAATTCAAAATTGCATAGACAATCTGAGGCTTGAGCCATAATGTTTGCAAATCAACTGATTTGAAATTTAGAGTTAATCATCTTCCTAAGTTAGAAAAGCATCCTTTATGGAGCTACCTAGCTGTTTGGAGAGAGCACTAGATGGATTCTGCAAGTTGTTTATCCCATTATGCTTAAATGAATGTTTCGATCTTTTTTTTGAATAAAAGATAAGCACCTGTATTAAATAGAGGGAAAAAAATAAAACAGATTAAAGCAGCCAAGTCCTTTGTACAACCACCAAAAAAAGGAATTTTAGTTGTATGCAGCGAAAAAAACAAAAGATACCAAGTACATCATAAGCCTTTACCCAAGTAAGCAAACTATAAAGTATTATCCAGCTGTTAGGTGTAAACTGAAGAAAACTGAAGTATAACACAGTATTTAGCCTTGTAACAAAATCGGCCAATGAATGTTTCAATCTTAACCACTCGTAACCAGGACAGTAGAGCATCAATCACATGTTCCTCATCCTTGATTTCTTGATTGCATAGCATAACATAGGCATGGATAATGTTATTCGTTCGTCCATTTGCTTGTCTTCCCTTGTAAGGATTAGCCTGACAATTAAGCCTTGTGCTCAAAAAGGGCTCTTGGTAGCTGCCCATTGTGGTCAACAGCGATAGTGATAACTTGCCCAAGGTATTTTCTAACCAGTGATTTTTCTGTTGCATCTAGCAAATATGTAGCCCTTGTAAATGTAAGGATTTTAATAGTAGTACTCTATAAGTCTATACCATGATCCATTGTGATAGCCATAACATAATAATGTACTCTGTTGGTTTTTTAGTTTTTACTAATGATGTTTTTCTTTTTCACCAAAATCTAAAGACCTGCCTGGATCAAAGATTTACTAAAATTTAAGGGCAAAATTTTTTAAGCCTCTATCAGTACCATCTTTTTTCTGATAAATTTCCCTCTGTTTTTCTATTTCCCTAATTTTGCAGCATCTATACATTGTTGGTGGCAATATTGACAAATGCAACAATTCATCAAAGGGAAATGTCTTCACCATGCCCTCAAACAAAAATGCAGAATTCAATGTGTTTCTTGACCCAAAGGCAGCAAAGCAGGTTATAGCAACAAAGCTCAATATAACCCTAATTCCTCTATCTGTCCAACGCAAGGCTTCATTTTTGCAAATTCTACAAGAACAAAAGATGCCCAAGGAGACACCCGAAGCCGTGTTTGTGCACCACCTTCTCTCAGAGATGGACCATCTACATCAGACAAGTCATGTATACAAGCACTTGGTATGTGTAGTACTCAATGATAAAACTGAGTAAATTTGGTTTATCTGATAATTGTGTTGAAATACATATTTTAATATTGCAATTAAGGGTGGTGTTTCATCATTTCATTTCGTTTCAGTGTGCCCTCCAAGATTATGTTTTATTTCAGTTATGTATCACTTTATTGGAGATGTACAAGGCACTCCATTGAGTACTACTTAGGTCATGTACTTCAGAATGAAGATTTCTGCTAAGATCTTTATTAAAGGCACTCCCTAAAGTTGCTTAAATAACTGGCGTACAGGATGGTGTAGATTCATTCCAAGCTACACCATCCGTACACCAGTTATTTGAGCCACTTTAGTAAGTTATTTTGCGAAAGCTTTTCTAGATAAACCTCTGGAAAGGATATCCAGGAGAGATTTAGCAACATGCTCTTTTTTTTCAGTCAATTTAAAGATTTGTTTGCCATCCTGTAGACCAATTATTATAGCAAATTTAGGGAATTCCTTTACCAAAGCTCTTATAAAAATATCGGCAGGGCATTCAAAAGAGCCTTTGCAACTCCTTTTTTAAGTCTATTGGTTGGCCAGCTTGGAATGATTCTATATTGTCCCATACATCAGTTATATGAGCTATTTTAGAGAGTTCTTTTGTCAAAGCTCTTGTAAATAAACTTCTAGGCAGGCCATCCAAAAGAGCAAATATTTTTAAGTCCATTGGCCAGTCTGCTAGGAATGAATCTACACCATCCTGTACACCAGTTATTTGAGCTGCTTTAAGGAATTATCTTGCCAGAACTCTTCTGATAAACTTCTAGGCAGGCCAGCCAGAAGAGCTTTGGCAACATGCATTGGCTAGTCTTCTTGAAATGAATCTACACCATCCCGTGCACCAGTCATTTGAACCATTTTAGGGATGTCTTTTGCTAAAGCTATTCTGAATAAACTTCTAGCTTCTAGGAGGTCATCAAGAAAATCCTTGACAAAATGTATTTTTTATTAGTTTATTGGCAGTCTTCGCAACTCATGAACATTAAAAATTTTGCCATTCATGAATACGAATATCTAAGCTAAATTGGTTGCTTTGGCCCATTGTTGCAGGACATGTTTTTGGGAGATGTGGTGGGTGCTGCGATCATGAGTGGTTCAGAACTAAGAATAAAGACCAAACAAGTGCCTGTCAGGGTGGTGGCAACAGGCGATGTGGCAACTGATGGATGGACTGTCCTTGACTATGACAAGGGCAACCCTATCCATGTTGTAGAAGACATTGATTTTGACGGTTACTTTCGACATTTTGCAACTATGTTGAATGACAATGCCCAGTCTGCTGTAATTGCTAATTACTCTGAGCAAAAACGATTATGGAGTACACCCCCTAGTCCTACTACACCATCCTCAAAGATCTCTCAAAGACCAGAAACTATAAGGCCTTAAGAACTGCCTTTAATGAACCCGAATTACTCTTCTATGGAAAATGTGCATTAAAGGCAGTACTGCCCTGATAGTTTCTGCCCTCGGAAGAAACTGGTCTGCCTGGTCTGCCAATTCATATAAAGGCAGTATTCATTTTATAATTCATTGAATGGAAAATATGTAAAAAATAATTAAAATTAATTTAATTTATCAAGTGAAAAGAAGCATTGTCATGTCTCAGGCTTGTAAATACAAATCCAAAAGTATCATTATAGGAGACAGCTACTCTCCCTACAAAATGTACTTCTGGCTATCAAATTCACATTCCATCATTTAAAAAATACTTGGAATATTTTTCAACAACTCTCAACACACTATTATGCAATTCAATTATAATTTGAACTCATGACCTCCATTCTATTAGTACAAGCCTCAACCAAGTTTGTTATTATATTAACAACTATTCTACTTAATTCAATGACTCACATTTATTTGTATATTTTGAAAATCTTTGAAGGATCATACATGATGGCCATTGATGCATTTTGTGAAAAGAATAGCCACTCTCCACCAAAAAATTAAAATAATTTCCTTTCTATATGTAAATCTAGACCAAAAGAAGCATATTGGTTTTCTGTTAAGACACTTTACTTTTTTATTCATTACATTTTAAACAAATGTTTAAGTTTGCTTAGAATAGAATCGTCTTATAGACACTCATTATATTAAAATAAAATGCAATTAGACAGTAAAAGTAGGAGGAATCCTATATTTAGAAAACAATATACCTATATTAATGGTGAGGTGTCCGATGTAACTATCCAAAAGAAATTTAACTGAATTTTTTTTTATGTAAAGATCATTTTTTTAATTTTTTTTATGATTTTTGTAGGATTTGATTTCTATATATTTAAGTCATTATGTTAAATATGTTTAGACTCTATCCAAAAGAAATTGAACTGAATTTTTTTTATGTAAAGATCATTATTTTTTATTTTATTTATGATTTTTGTAGGATTTGATTTCTATATATTTAAGTCATTATGTTAAATATGTTTAAACTCTATCAATTTATGTTCAAGTATTTGAAAGTTTTAATGGACAACTTAAGTAGTTATTACATTGATAGCATTTTTCCACCATATGTTGATGTTAAGTATATAGAAACTGATTCAATAAATAAAAATATATAGAAACTTTTACAAACATTTTAAGTCATTTTGATTTTATGGGGTTCAGGACAACTTAAAATATATTTTAAGTCATATCCCACAAAAATTGAAATCTAAGCAAAAAATGTCTTTGTTAAAATATTACAAATTTGTTATCATATTGATCACAAAATATTTTTAATCAATTTATTTATAATTAAATGTACTAAAAAGAAGTTAGAATATTTTTTTCACTTTAAAAAATACATATACTACAAATTGTAAATGTAAAATTATAAACTTTATATTGATAATTATAATCAATTTTAAAAATTATATTTAAAAATAAATAATATCTATATTTATATATTTTATTATATTATAACTTAAAAAACATATTCATACAAAATTTTATTAATTTAAAATTATAACTTTATTTATTTATGCATTGAGAAGAGCCCAAGAAGTTGTGGTGTAACAAACAATAGTGGATTTGTAAAGGGAATAATGTGATAAACCCACACAATAACGTGATCCACAAACATGCACATTATCAAAATATTGCATAACAAATGGAAGGGAAGAAACAAAGTTATTTGCCAAGTGTAAAAACTATTTGTCTTCCCTTTTTCTTTAATCAAGATTGAAGTAGAGAGAGGAAAGGTGCAAAACTACATCTTCCCTTGTGAGCTCTGAATTAAAGAAGTGTACTGCTTTTGTATTACTTGAATATAATAATAATAAAAACACCTACAGTTTGAAGTTTAGGGTTTTAGTGAGTTAAGATAGGTGTTCAACTAAATGTTGCAACATGTTTCGAGGCTCAACTCAAGGGACAAATTTTAAAAACGTGGAGGACAAGCCAATTTTTCTTCCTAGTATAATGGTTCTTCGTGTAACACAATAATAAGATTATTTACATGAATAAAAGAAGATTTAGGCAATTGAAGAGATATGAAGATGATGAGGCTAGACATGGTGTGATTAAAAATATTTCAAAACTATTAATTTATCTTGGTATGTATTTTCTTTTAGTTAAATGTTTGTGTGGGATTGTATAGATCTCTATTATTAGGCTCTATTTTTTGTTTTAATAGGTGAATATCAATTGAAAATGTTGTTAATCTTTGAGATCACTTATTTTGTGTATTTTAGATTTTACGTTTTTTTTTTAAATTCATTAAATTATATTTTTGTGTTCTATTTTAGAGATGATTTCTTCCATTCATTCTTTTTATAAATAGTAATATAAACATTATTTTATAAATGATAATACAAACATTACTCACTAAGAACAAAGAAGAATCCATTTTTTTTTTGGTTCTTTTTGATAGTTTTGTATTTGAAAACTTTAAAAATTGTGTTATATGTTTTTGGTTGAAGATTATTAATTGTCTAATTTTTCACTTAGTATATATTTGTTGTTTCTTTAAATGATTTTTTAATTTTTAAAATTACTTTTGTAATAATTTTGAAAATGATATTTTTTAATTTTTGTTTTTTTTTATAAATGATTAGAAACTTGCTTTAAATTTAAATATAAATTTTATTTATGTAAAATTAATTTTTTATAATAGATCTAAATTTTCAAAAATGTATACATATATAAGATTCGTTTCTTATTCACAATTTTTAAATATCTTATTTTTCATTCCATTGTTGTTGTTGTTGTTTCCATTTTTAAATTCAATAAAGAAATAAATGTATGATTTTTTACTTCCATTCAATATACTCTAATCTGATAATTGTTATTCTAACTCTTAATAACCTTAATAGATAATTCTTGTATTTCCTTGATTAATCCAGCTTTAGTGAGTTCCCCTTCAAACATTATTGCATATATTTATGGTTGAACCTTTCAAACAATATATAAAACATACATTTATGGTTGAACCTAAGGATTTGGAGTGTTTAGTTATCTTGATTCCTTACTTCAAGCTTATCCTTAGATACATTCTCTTGAACTAGTAACTTCTCCCACTCTCTTATATTTTCGAAACTTAGTGCTCCTCTATTTCTTTTTTTATTCTTTACTTCTCAATTTGACTCTTTATTTTCTCTATTGAAGTGGGGATGACTATTTCCTAGAGCTTTTTTTGATTTGTCTGTAAAAAATAAAGGGTGTTCTAATATCTTTGTTTACTTGTAGATATTAGTTGTTTTTGTGTCCAATTAAGATATTTTTATGGGTGCTAAAAAAATTTAATTGTGTGGCCATGCCTTGCATGTAACTTGTTTTAGACTTAGTTCAATTTTCTCTATTTTATCATTTTTGGGCTATGGATTCATGGTTAATCCACATGAGCCTCTAGTTCTTTATACTCCTTTTCAAACAAGGCATGCTTGGTTAACATGTTAATCATTCCATGAAAGAAGCTAATGCAATGAATATTCTTGGAGATCTAGTTCAACAACAACAATTTTCTTTAGAAAAATAAAAAATAAAAAGGTCATGTTTTTAAACTCAATGGTTGTCTTCCTCAAAGCAAAGAGATTCCAACAATTATTTTAAATCTTATATTTGTAGCTAAGGGTTTTTTTTCCAAAGACATGTCCTCATATATAAGTTAATGGCGGTTAAATTAAATTTGAAGATGTTAGAGGATTGAGCATGCAGAGCCTTACTAATTGAAGGAGACATGGAGATTACCCTAGTTACCAATGGGTATTCATTTGTTTCATTCAATAATGTTTCTAACTATGTTCAATTTTTAAAGAATGTACTTATTTCTTCAAGCATGCTAGTCTTTCAATGAAACCTTCGCATCTAAATTTTATCCCAACTTTGGGACTCCCATCCAAGGTTCCAATTTGGATCCATTTATTTTCTCTACCACTAATTTTCTAGAAAGATAATAAATTTTTGGGTGATTCATTGGGTTCCTATTTGTGTACTTCTCATATTACCATGGAGAAAAAAATTCTAGTTATGCTTGAATTTGTGTTGACCTAGATTTAAATAATCCCTTCCAAGAATTTCTTAATATTTAAGTGGGAAATTTTTATTTGGCATCAAACCTTGGATCATGAAGACATTCCTTTTGTTAGAATTATGGAGAAAACGAGCCATGGGATCAAACAACAAACAAAGACGATTTCCATGCAAGAGAGCTACAAACAATATGTTGTACCCAAAATGAAATTTTTAGCATTCTGCTTAAATTGAGCTAAACAATGTAAAAATGTCGTTGAAAGTACGTTTTAGGTAAAACCAAACATAAGGTCTGTGGGTTTCTGTCAAGGAACCTATGGTCAAAATTCTGAAAAATGAAAATTAGGGTTTTATGCCCCTATTTTTAGGGAAACCCTTAAAAATAGGACCTTCCCGGAAATGATTGAAAATGATTTTGATAGGTTAATTGACTTCACAATCACATTGATCAAGTCAGAATCATCAAAAGACATGTTTTACTCTGGTGGGTCTATTCTCATTTTTCAGGAACAAAGTTAGGAGCTCCGCAGCCATTAATGGCAGATTGGCCAGTACCAGGCGCTAAAAGCTAAACCTCAAGAACTCCAATGAAGAAGCTATGGAAGAAAAGGATGAAAATGATGTTGTTCAATGAAGGAGATTCTCAAAACAGAAAAGGCCTAAAATTGGCTAACTCTGGAAGATGGAAGTTTTGGCTACCAAGGCAAAACATAATTTATAGTGGAAAAAGGCGCCCCTCTTGAAGAAAGATGCCCTTGGATCTCAGAGGGAAAATGTAATCATTTGATATCTTCATATTAGTTCTCCTCTTCACTTTCGTGTTGGCTCGACAATGAAACAATCAACAAGATCATATGATTCAGGGATCATTGGCCAATCGTCAGTGAAGTATGGAGAATCTATAAACAATGAAGATGCCAAATCAGAGAACTTCAAGCTAAAAGCACCCCTACTGGCTAGGGGTGCCCCTCAGTTCAAGGTATCAGATGAATCCATCAGCAACTGCTCCATACATGACATCTTTTCAGCTTCCTCCCAGCTACATGATCAATCTGACAACAAGTTCACTTGACACGCCAAACGATCACACATTGAGATCAAGCAGAAAAATCCAAAACTGGAGATTGAAAGGACAAGCCAAAAATTGGCTAAGGACAAAGGAAAAGCGCCCCTCTTGGAGAAAGGCGCCCTTCTTTTTGGAGGAGTAAATGCAATTTGATTGCTTACTGCTCTCCAGAACAACCTTCTCAGCTATGATCAATCTCGACAACGAGACTATCAACGAAAGGATCTTACAACTGAATCATCTAATGACAGAGATCAAGACAAGCAGTTTTCAGAGTAGACAAAACTAGTCAACAAGCTAAAAGCGCCCCTGCTGGCCAAGGGCGCCCTTGAGTTTGAAGGACATAAACTCATTGTCATCAACTGAGAAGTTAGTCATCCTGTGCAGGACTGAGTTGGCTACCTGATGCATCGTCAAGCAGAGTCATCTAACTCATCCATTAATGGGAACGTTAGATCAAAGCATGAAGGGTCTGAAAAGGCCAAAACAAAGAACAATCAATAAAAATTGACTAAGGCACAACCAAAAGCGCCCCTCCTGAAGAAAGGCGCCCTTCATTCTAGAGGTCCAAACTTAGTTTTCTGAGTTAATCTCTCTCAGGCATATCTCATCAAGTTGATTCCATCTCAACAACGGATCCGTCAGCAACTGTCGAAGATCAACTGAGCAGCCAGGATCGAATATCAAACGGAAGCACTTCAGCTTGCAAAAAATGATCAAACTCCAAAAGGGATGCCTAAGAAAGTCAAAAGCAAATGTTGACTTGAGTTAACAAATTTTGGAGGCAAAAAGAGGCCAAACACTCCACAATCAGTGAAAATCACCTTTTTGAACTCCAAATCAGGCTCAATCATGAGTTGGATGCCCAATTGATGCTTGCAACTCCAAATTGACATATCAAAGCATCTAGGCATCCATTATTCATTATTTCTTTGCAGGTTGAGGAGCTCAAGAACGAATATTTTTCTTCTCCAACATTTTTGAAGATTTGACAGAGGGGTTTTCACCATTCTTCATATTTTTGAAGATCTATTGCACAAAGGGACTATTTATCAGAGTTTACATCAAAAGGCATAATTCTTCCAAATTGACAGTCGATAACTTCCAATCCAACTTCTGTCTACTTCCTCTATTTCTATCTAAAATTCTTGCATGTCTAAGAAAATGACAGATAATCACAGATCTGGCCAACTAGGTATGATCAACATAGCTTTTTCAACAAAACCCACATGTTGGATTTTTCCAGAAAAAGTAGCCTGCTGCCCCTATTTTTAGGGTTTCCAAAAAAAGTCATAATTTTGAAAATCAAACAAACTGGGTTTGTTCGGCTCTAAAGCACGAACAAAACCCATGTGTTGGATTTTTCTGAGAAAAATCACTTTTTGGTGCCTCACTGTCTCTGCCACCAAAGGGCTCTTGCATGTTATAAAAAACTCATTTTTCTGAATTTATGACGATTTGGGTTTGTTTAGAAAATCATTCTCAACAAAACCCATGTCTCAAAAATTTTTGTAAAAATTACCCTCGACGAGGCTATTTTTAGCAGCTCCAAAAAAAGTTGTCCGAGCAGCATTGTGTGCACAGTCAATCTTCAAGGTTTTCAAAATGTAGCTCTCCCAAGATGAATACAAGACCAAAATGGTCTTACTCCATGATTTTTTGAAAACAACTAGCACCGATCTGCATCGAGCACACCTAGAGGTCAATTTGGACAGATTGACAAGCATAGACACAAGTCCACAGGTTCCATAATGGTTTCACCTCGTATATTTGATTGCCTTCCAAGGCCAATTAAGAGGACTGTAACTGTTGGAATTTTATGCATGCAGCAAGTTCATGTGCATTTCTCATGGTTGGAATGATCATGGTCAAACTTTGCGGTTTCATCATCAAGCTTCACGGTTTCATCATACAACACTCTTCCATTGAGAAAGATCAAGGAAAACGTCAAAGTTGCAAAAGAATGCGGAAGGTAGTCATTTCCAACATAGAGCTGCCATCGGTTAATACTACACTACCTTCCACGTCAAAGTGGAAACGTAGACAAAAAGAAAATGAGTAACCCTCCTAAGGGAAGCAAAATGAAGGAGATACATACATCAAGTTGCTGACAAGCGGTAAGCTTAGGATTGACAGGCATGTAACGGTCTTCGTATGAAGAAGTCAACGAATGAACAAAAGCACCGTTGACCAATGGTGATGAGGTGTCAAACACCTCAAGAAGGATTTCCTACCCTCCAAAGTAGCAATAAATATGACTGAAGTCAACTTGATGCCCCTTTTCAAGTTGACTCCAAATCTCCACAGATCATGCATGTTAGATCCCATTGATCTAGGATGTCTAATTGACTCCCACAATTTGTGGATCTCAAATCTCCTTTAAAGGTGGATGTCTATTTTAGGTGTCATTCAACTGAGGTAGACTCCTAGTTTGACTCTTGTTTAGTATCAGTTAACTGAAGTAGTCTTCCAGTTAACTACTTGCTCACCTAATTTTAGACATAGGAATAAATCTTGCTGATTGGAAAGAACTGATTGTTAACTCAAGGAGATTTTAGGGTTGCCTACTCCTTTGAGTTTCTATAAATAAGAGCCTTGGGCTCATTATTTGTTTAACCTTTATTTGCTAAGCAAAATCGTTGCGCCATTCTTTCCAGAGTTAGCTTGTTCATATATGTTCACTCTTGGATGAGAGTTTGTTGGTTGATCGTAATTGTGCATGATTTCGTGTCTTTGTTGTCCCGACTTTTGTAGTTCTTTGGAGAAGCTTGAAGAAATAAAATCAGATGGTGCATGCTTGCTTGATCTAAATACTTGATTTCTTTCAAAGTCTTGTTTTCAAATAGTGCATTGTTTCAATCTCCTCCTTGGACAGGTGTCGTCACCCCCTTGGATATTTTGTTATCGATCATTATCATATGATGTCATTTAATGAGTTGTCTTTCAGCCTACACTTTGGGCAGGTGTCGTCACCTCCTCGAGAATCCTGTTAGCCGAATCATCGTACTTTGTTGTTTCCAGTGAGTTTTTTCCAAGCCTATACCTCGGACAGGGGTTCCTCCTCCTTGGCAAGTCTCGGATCCAGTTTACCGTAATGAGCATTTACTTGTGTCGAACCTTATCTTGGCATATATTTGAGAGTTCAGAGCCTCGGCCATATTCTACAAAGACAGTGGATTCAAGTGATCCAACCCATCCATTTTGCTCATACGCCCTCATGCCCTGTTTATCTTGAGGAGGTAGGATAGTCTAGAAGCTAGTTAGTCATAGTTAAGATCTATGGAAACTAGAGAAAAGCTTAGCTACGTTGCATTGTGTTTATGCACCCTTGTGTCCTGCTGCTAAGTAAAAAAGATGGGAACCTTAGTACACTTTTTTACATAGAAAATCAGTAAAGAGAGATCTTCCTCTCTATAATCCGAAGATAATGTACTAACACACTTGCAATAGTTGTTTATTTCCAATAAGCACTCCAGAGGTGCTAATTGAAACACCAACACAATAATATGTAATATTTCTCAACAAGAAAAAACTATAGAATGCAAGAGACTATCAAAATGGTATGAAAGTTCAAGAGAAAAAGAGATAATACAATGAGGGTTGAGTGTTATATAAGAGCAACCCTAAATGATAAATGGATTAGATCATGACAAGTGTCAACATCTCATGCAATGAGACAAAATGGTTGAATAATAGCTCCCTAGTTAACATAGTAAATCACTCCCAAGTTTAGCTTAAGTGCATGAGAATAAATTAGACTAATAATTAATTAAAGATTAATTAATTATTAGCTAATGCATGATTACTCTAATACCCCCCCTTAAGATGAACTTAGGGAGTAGCTAAAAACCCTAAAATTAGAATGCATGATGGGTCCCGACAAACAAGGCTTGGTGAGGTACCTATGTACAAATAAAAGATCTCTCAAAATTGGAGAAAAGGAGAAAACCACATGGGGAAAAATCCCCTCCAAAAGAGAGAAAGGTGAATGAAGGACTGAAAAAGCCTTCAAATCAAGGTGAAGGACTAAGAAGCCTCCAACCAAAATAATGTCCCAAAAAAGAGAGGAACATGTAGAACATCGCTGAAGATGAAGAAGTTATAGGTTGATGTTGAAAAATGACAGATATGATGCTAAAATGAAGAACCTCCTCTAAAAATTGAATGATGATCAATATCATGTTGGAGTATGGGAAACACTGAGGGGGGGTGAATCAGTGTTTCAATAATCAATTTCAACTTAATGATTCTTCAAAACACTTAAACTCTTTGAAAACAATAAATGTTCAGTTTCAAGAGTATAATCATATGTGATAACCAAACTTCAAATTCTTAAACAACATGTAAACTCAAATGATCCAATGTAAATAAAGGAAGCAAAAAGACCAAAAATTATCCACAAAAGAATCATAACATAGTGTTTTTCATGAGTGGAAAACCCTCATAGGGATGAAAAACCACTCGTAAAATGCCTCACTAGTATCAAAATGGCTCACTGGCAAAGCCTCGCTGGCTACAAAATGCCTCACTGGAAAAGTCTCACTGGCTACACAACATGCCTCACTGGCAAATACATCCTCACTAGCTTCACAAAATGCCTCACTGGCAAAGGAACCTCATTGGTTACAAAATATGCCTCATTGGAAAAACAAGTAACTGTATGCCTATCATGTCTCCAAAATAGCATCAAAAAAAAAAAAACCTCATATTAAAATACCAATAAATAAATAACAATATAAATATTAAAAATAAATATTAACAATCTAATATTATTATTATTATAATATAATATTATAAAATATGTATACATAAAACCAATATAAAATAAAACATATTAAAATAATAAGAAAACATAAAATAGTTGAAGAGAAATATAATTATAAAAAAAAAGAGATAAATTAAAAATAAATTAAAATATAGATTCACATATGGACTGACCAAGATTACTAAAGGGGAATAATTAAGAATGCAAGCAATTACAGCGATGAATATTTGAAAGGGTAGCAATTAAATAAAGCAATGGTAAGTTTGTAAAAAGGCAGCGATGGAGAACTAAGAGGAGACGTAACTATTTCTAAAGGTTATCTTATTTACCAAAGGATGTCTCTCTTCATAGAGACATAGATATATAAATAGGGTTTGAAAAAATAAAAGAAAGGGGAGAGAACAACAAGCAATACGGGAGAGGAAGATAGGAGAAAAATATATAAAAGCATATCAGGAATATATGAATATATTATGAGTAAAAAGAATCAGTAAGTAATATCTTTGGAATATTATTAATATTTATATGCAATCATCATGGATGATAATTATTTATATGATTATTAGTATTTATATATATACACAGATATAGATAAATTTTATAATGGATAATATAAAATAAGTAAAGAATATATATATACACATAATGATATATAAATATTTATTAGAAATAATGATGTACATATATATATATATATATATATATATATATATATATATTGTGCAATAATGATGCTTGCAACAATTATTGAGCCTTTTAAGTAATTACAATCTTAATATAAAAATGAATAGATTAATATTTATTCATATATGTTTTTTCTTCCTATGATCAATCAAATGTAAGATTGAAGGAAGGCGATTAAGGAATAAAGCGTCATGGGGAGACACGGTAGTTCAGGTGATGTACTCACTTAGCAATAATATTTAGTATATTTTGAATATAAGAAACTAATATTGCTCATTTGATTATTGGTGCAATGTTTTCCTTTGATGTTATCAATATTATAATAGTTTTATGAATTGATGATGGTTGCTTTAGCATTATCATGACCATGAATAAAACTAAAGGGTATGATATAGCGACATTTAGTTTCCATCATTGTTAATATTACATTGGATAGTATAATTGATCATAGACAACTTAATATGATGAGAATTGGCATTGTTGTAGTAATATAGATCCATGTACTTTTTTTGCATTATGTTACATTTTCACGCATCCATATAATACTCTCAGACATGATACAAGCATATAGATAATTCAATAGTAAATGCATAAGTGATTGTCCAAAGATTGTCTACTCTGTGATTGTTACCCTATTAGGATGAGGGAGAAGCATCACCAAGTGGATTGCCTAAAAACCCCATCCACAGGCCCATAGGCCCAAGCAAGGGATTGGTCATGAAGGGTGGGGGTCCCACCTCAGCATTCTATTATTTAGGGGGGTGGTAGGCCTTAGGCCCTTGGTACTTAGGGTTTCCCCCTCCGCTCCTAATAGGGCCATTGTCTTTCGAGGTACTACCATTGGTGGAGAATGCAGGTACTAGGTCATTGGGAAAGGAGGACTGCATAAGCAGCCTCCTGTGCCCAACATGAAGGCTTCAGGGTGGATCCACCCATGGCACTCCTCTTGCTTGTTAAATTGCATTTATGATTATGCTTATATTTTGGATATCTAGATATTAATGCTAATAGATATATTTGTATGTGGAAATGTTGTTAATATGGTGAATGCAGATTTTAAACCAAGATTACTTCACTAAAAAGAACATTCAATTGGAAGGAAGAAACCCTAAACCTAATCTACAAGCAAATTCTAGGGTGAATCAGGTAAGGGACGTTACAATGCCTCACTGGCAAAACTATGTGCCTCACTAGTAAACACAACTACCACATCAAGATAAAGAGTAAAATACAGTGGGTCACTCTGTTTCTCTGCACAACATTGTCCTCATCAATTTTTGTAGGTCATCTTCTTGACACAATCTAACCATTCCAAATACACTCCCAACATAGACTCTTTAAAAACCTCTCTATCTCTGCAATATTTATTAACTCTGCATATACAACTCCACATAAATAATTTTCTCAATCATAAATTTCTATCACAATACACTTAAAAACCTTATACTCTCATCTGCAAGATCATATAACAGACAAAAATATATATTATAATGATGCTTATTTGTAGTGTGTCTCCTTCATCCTCTTAAATCTCTACATACCTTTTATAATACAAACTCCATGAGCATTTCCCACTTAGGTCTGCTAGCCACCATCACAAATCACTAACCAGCAATCTCACTATGGTCACACTAATCTGTGCCAAGAGAGAACATCTCATAAACACTACTGGACAAGGACATCATACAAACTTCTTTCAAACTACTATTAAAAAAACTCTCTCATCTCTTTATTATCAGGGGCTTTCATTACATTCCAGTCATATTCTGCTACTCATGTCTTCCACTCTGTTTATTCTTAACAAAAATGTGGTGTAACATATTCTTCAATAATCTCACATATATCAAAAAAACCATTGTTCGAATATACACTGAGTACTCACAGCACCCCAAAATCCAACTTTGCCATAATACAGTTTCTAAAACCGTATATAACTAAAACAAGGATAATAACATTCCATTTCCTATCAAATTATAATCTTCAAAAAGTAACCGTTCTTGAGTTTAAAAGATAACCCTTGGATCTTCAACACCCACCAGATGATATTTTAAAGAGGAACATTGATCTTCCTATTGACCATCGAACAAAGCTTGCTTACTTGTTAGGCCGGTTGACCAAGGAGCAGGGCCGGTTGATCAATGGCTTAAAAACCCTTGAGACAGACACTTAAAAAGACTTTTAACCTACTATTTCAAGTCAACTTCCAAATATAAAATAAGATTGCCATTTTAATAAAAGCCTTCAAAGACCTAAACCCTAGGTTTAAGGTCTTTAACCTTAAACCCTTAAATTCATAACAAACACTAAAAATGCATAAACTTTATAATGCCTTGAAGCATTTAGTCTTGATATTTTGATGCATTTAGGGTTTAATTACTTTGATGATCCTTTGATATTCCTTGATAAAAAAATGCTTTGATGCTCTTTAACCCTTTGAGTGCTATTTCAAACCTTTGATGTCGTATAATGCTTTTGATCAACATCATGCTTTAATGCCTTCAACTTTGACATGTAGCAACACCTCTTGAGTTGTATCTTTTATCTTTACATGTAGTCACAACACAAGCTTTGTCTTTGTACCACACCAAAGCATCAACCATAAGATGAAACATATTTTGCATTATGTATCAACACCAAGCAACACCTTTGCATATTATGAAACAACCTCCAAAGCAATACTCTTAGATCCTTAATGAACATCAACAAACACCATCTACAATGACATGATGATCAACTCGTCTACTTAAGATCAAATTTTGACATCAATGAAAAACACATCAACATGGTATCAGAGCTAATGCAATGAATATTCTTGGAGATCTAGATCAACTTAATATCATTCCATGAAAGAAGCTAATACAATGAATATTCTTGGAGATCTAGTTCAACAACAACAAATTTCTTTAGAAAAAGAAAAAGAAAAAGATCATATTTTTAAACTCAATGGTTGTCTTCCTCAAAGCAAAGAGATTCCAACAATTATTTTAAATCTTATCTTTGTAGCTAAGGGTTTCTTTTTCAAAGACATGTCCTCATATATAAGTTTTTGGGGGTTAAATTAAATTTGAAGATGTTAGAGGATTGAGCATGCAAAGCCTTGCTAATTGAAGGAGACATGGAGATTACCCTAGTTACCAATGGGTATTCATTTGTTTCATTCAATAATGTTATAACTATGTTCAAATTTTTAAAGAGCGTACTGATTTCTTCAAGCATGCTAGTCTTTCAATGAAACCCTCGCATCTAAATTTTATCCCAACTTTGGAACTCCCATCCAAGGTTCCAATTTGGATCCATTTATTTTCTCTTCCACTAATTTTCTAGAAAGATAATAAATTTTTGGGTGATTCATTGGGTTCCTATTTGTGTACTTCTCATATTACCATGGAGAAAAAAATTCTAGTTATGCTTGAATTTGTGTTGACTTGGATTTAAATAATCCCTTCTAAGAATTTCTTAATATTTAAGTGGGAAATTTTTATTTGGCATCAAACCTTGGATCATGAAGACATTCCTTTTGTTAGAATTATGAAAAACATGAGCCGTGGGATCAAACAACAAACAAAGACAATTTCCACGTAAGAGAGCTACAAACAATAATATGTAATATTTCTCAACAAGAAAAAACTATAGAATGCAAGAGACTATCAAAATGGTATGAAAGCTCAAGAGAAGAAGAGATAATACAATGAGGGTTGAGTTCTATATAGGAGCAACCCTAAATGGTAAATGGATTAGATCATGACAAGTGTCAACATCTCATGTGTTGGAAATAAGATGTCATTTAATTGCAATCCTAAACATTATTTATTTCATGTATCTCCTAAGTCCTTGGAATGTGTTCAACAACACTAGAATTAGGAAGAGAATAATATTTGAT
Source organism: Sequoiadendron giganteum (assembly GCA_007115665.2). Lineage (NCBI taxonomy): Eukaryota > Viridiplantae > Streptophyta > Pinopsida > Cupressales > Cupressaceae > Sequoiadendron > Sequoiadendron giganteum. The sequence goes on from CM021110.1 coordinate 5,928,154, forward strand.
GAAATAATCATGTTAATTGATATTTGTAATTAATTCTAAGTGTTAGGAGCATGTGGGGACACCTTGGAGTTAGCTCCTACAAAATAGGAGCACATGGGCGCACACATGGGAGGTGGGATTCACCTTGGTTCAATTAACTAGTTGGTGAATTGAGTACACTTCAAGAATGCATCCTAGGTTCCTACAAAATAGGGATTTTGATTTATGCATGTTGAGGTCCTATAAAATAGGGGGTGATGTGTACGAGGTTCAGTTCAGTTCAGTTCAGTTCAGTTTAGTTTAGTTTAGTTTAGTTCAATTATGGTTCAGTTATCTTCAGTTAGTTTTAGTTAAATGTTAGTTGACTTCAGCTAACTTGAAATGCATGGCTAATGACTTGAGTTGCATGACAGACAATAGGGACTACCTTTAGTTAACAAGGGATGACCATTCTTGCATAAATGGTGTTGACTAATGTTTCAGTTAACAAGAAATGACTTGGACCCACTTTGGGCGCCCAAGTTGGCTTCTTAGAATTAACTCCTTTGCATGTTGAGATATTTCAAAAGGTTGAGTTAAGTGGGCCCTATTTTGGGCGCCGACTTTGAGGATAAGCTTTGAAGATATCTTCAGAATAAAGGTTGAGTTATGACTTTAGTTTGGGACGCCCAAATGGATGAAAGAGAGGATTTGACATTGTTCTTCACGGCATAACTCTACTTACAAGAGATAGGCATACATTTTAGGGATAGGGCTTTAGCATTGTAATTGTAACTCATTTGGAGTTTACAATGTTGATTAAAGCCTATTTATCTCAAGCAAGTTGAAGAGAGTTATTATCATTTTTATTACAGGTTGTGAAGAAGTTTTGGTGAAGGCAAAAGAGGCATTCTCAAGAAAGAATTGGAGCTATTGTAGTCTACTTCAGAGATTGAATAATAGATTAATTCTTGGTGGAGTTTTTTACCCGGAAGGGTTTTCTCCACATTATATGCTTGTGTAATCTTTCTAATATCCTATCTACTTCTTCTATCAACTTTTGTCTACATTCTACAAACAGTAAAATGGATTAATTAGATAATCACCCACAAAGAATCTGTAACAAAGGAAAAGAATATTTAGATCAACAATATTAAAGTTTTACAAAGTATTAAGCTAAGAAAATACCTCAATTTTCAACATCATGCAATGAGACAAAATGATCGAATAATAGCTCTCTAGTTAACATAGTAAATCACTCCTAAGTTTAGCTTAAGTGCATGAGAATAAATTAGACTAATAGTTAATTAAAGATTAATTAATTATTAGCTAATGCATGATTACTCTAACACCCCCCCTTAAGATGAACTTAGGGAGTAGCTAAAAACCCTAAAAATAGAATGCATAATGGGTCCCAACAAACAAGGCCTGGTGAGGTACCCATGTACAAATAAAAGATCTCTCAAAATTGGAGAAAAGGAGAAAACCACATGGGGAAAAATCCTCTCCAAAAGAGAGAAAGGCGAATAAAGGACTGAAAAAGCCTCTAAATCAAGGTGAAGGACTAAGAAGCCTCCAACCAAAACAAGTTCCCAAAAAATAGAGGAACATGTAGAACATCGTTGAAGACGAAGAAGTTGTAGGTTGATGTTGAAAGATGATGGATATGGTGCTAAAATGAAGAACCTCCTATGAAACTTGATTGATGATAAGGATCAAGATAGCAAGAATCTGCATGATTTCCCCCAATAACACTATATGAATCAGATGGAAAACATCAGGAATTTGAAGATACAAATATCAGGATCAAGAAGACAATAATCTACATGAGTTCCCCCAATGACACTACTTGAATCAGATGGAAAACAAAGGCAAACATATGAAATTCAAAGATACAGATGGTACATGAATCTACATGAGTGACCCTAGCGACACTACTCGACATGCAATATGCAATTAAAAAATACAAGTACCAAATAGTCTGAAGAATACTGATCTAGAGAGAGACAATAATCTGTATGAGTGTCCCCAATGACACTACTCAATTCAGATGGAAAACAAAGGCAAACATCTGGAACTTGAAGATATAAATGGCACATGAAACTGCATGAGTGACTCTAATGACACTACTCAACATGCAAGTTGAAAATACAGGTACTAATATTCTCTAATCAAATGAAAATGGAAGGTCGCCTCCAAAAAATAAGAATACAAGAGCATCCATATGGTAAGTGCTCCATCTCATCGAAATGCAAGGTAACCAGTCGTTGAAGTACACTACATCCGAAAGTACATAGGAACAACAACTAGATACATAGATCACTCAAACATGAAACCAAGGAAGCATTAGCACCAACAATAAAAAGCCCCTCATAATGCTGACAAGGGAGAGCCATGATAGGTACATTGAAACTATGTGAAACCAAGAAGTGCATGTAGGAGAAACAACCTACAAATAAAAGAGTGTTCAAACTAAGGCACACACACATGAGGCACAAATCGCTAGGATTCATTGTTGTCATGGAAGGGATGCTCACTTGACAAAGGTGTGATGGCGAGACAAAGGAAAACATCAACCCCCCATGATACTATATATCATAGTGCGAGTACAAAAGGCACAACACGATGTGCAAAATCCCCAAAAAATATACACCAAAATGACACTTTATCTCAGTGTGTTTGCAAAAGAGAATGTTTGTGAAAAAGATGTCTACAATTCCCAAATAAGATAGAATACTGGAAATACATGTAGAACGGCCGAAACGAGTCATCCCATGCAAAACAACAAGTTTCCAGGAGCTGAAGTGTCCAAGTAATTCACTAGTGTGTGAAAACATAAAAAATTGAATAAAATGTACTTGGAGTGAAATTTGGAAAAATTGTATGGATATTTGTGAAGAGCTCTAATACCATGGTAGCTTTCTCTTGTTGAGGAATATTACATATTATTGTTTGTAGCTCTCTTGTGTGGAAGGTGTCTTTGTTTTTTGTTTGGTCCCGTGGCTCGTATTTTTCACAATTCTAACACCTTTTAGATGTAGGAAATGACATCATTATGGACATTTCTTTTGGGACTATCCCTAGCTAAAATCATATGATTCTCCTAAAAAAAGTGTCAAAAGAGAATAAAAAGGGTAAATAAAAAATTCAATAGGATAATCAAGGATATATTTCCAATCCTTCTATTGCAAATGGATTTACCATGGCTCATAGGAAAGGTAAAGCTTGACCTCCTACAATTCCTAGAGGAGCCAAGGTTACTAATAAAAATAAAAATAAGTTTTTTATTCTATGAGAAATACCCACTAGATTTCAAGATGATCAAAAGGAAAACTAGGAAATGATGATAACAAATCGAGGGAATGATTAAATAATGTGGGATTAAGAAAGTCATGGTAAAACATAAGGTGCTAACTTTTTTAGTGAGAAACAAGATCGTATAGTAAAATATCTTCCACTTTCCAAGGATTTTTAGATGTGCCTAATGCATTGTTAACATCCACCAAGCTCCTTTGTTGTTAGGTAAGTATATTGTTTCTACCTAAAACCTCTTTTTACTCCTTATAACTTAAATATGGAATTTTAGGAGACTCTTAGTTCCTTTGATAAGATTGAACATGTGTCTGGAACCCAAACAAGAAAATAATTTTATTTGGCATCTAGAAGATAACTTGAAATTAGAGTCTTTTAAAGAAAATTAAAAAATATATCCTTCAACTTGGGCTTTGGGTAGTAAACAAAGTCAAAATAAAAGAGTAAAAAATATAAGAGACAATAAGCACTCAAATTAGGTCAAAAGATTGACCATGATAAATACAAATATTTGGAAGAATGCTTGCTAGCTTTTAGCCTTCTTAATTCTATAGTTTTGTCTCCACCTCACCTATTTTAGTCATTATTATTCCAAGCTAGAATGTAAGAGGGATAGACACTAGACATGAACAAAATGATGTTAGCAAATTGATTAAAGACCTTAACCATTTTATATTACTATTTCAAGAAACTAAGCTTCCTAAAGAATCTACATAAAATTTTCATCATAACCTTGGTAAATATTGGGAAAGCGTTACTTTTTATATTCTTACTCTATCTAGTGGTCTTTTGTGTGCTTAGGATTCTAGATAATTTTCTTTGAAATTTTTCTTAAGTTGTAATTTTACTCTCTCTTTAGAAGGGGTTCTCACATATAGCAATCTCAGTTTCCTAGTTACTAATTTTTATGATCCCCAAAATCTTCTAGGTAGGGTTAAAATATAAGATATTCTATGATTAAGAAAAAAAATACTCACAATTTTCGAATAAAGTACCCTTCCTTCCTATTTGAAAACCTATTTTTTACATGCTTAACTAATCAATCATATAAAATATTACTAGTTACTATGATTTATAATAACGTATATAAACCAATTTTTATTTTGGTATCTTAAGATCCTAAGTGCTAACAAGTTGCTATAAAAGATGGTATTCTTGATTATACAAAGTCAAAGTGGACAAATAATTGCATCTAGCATCTAAGATTACCCAAATGAGATTGAGATTGTTGAGATGAATGTTCTCTTATATGGCATTTCCGCTCCCACTTCCAACTATGTGAATATAAATAACAATTTATTATTTCCTCAAAAATGGGACACTGCAACTCTAGAAATAGACTCGAGCTGTCGAAATGTTTCTCATAAAGATGCATGTGTTGTGTTTTGTTTCTATTTATGATGTTTTAAAAGCTTTATGTTAAAAGAGACTTAAATACAATAGTCATGCATGATTAGAATGGTGTTGTTAGTTAGACATATTTTAAGAGTTTGAAGTGTAACTATTCATCAAATATAGTTTTATTTATTTCATTTTTTCTTTAGTCGTATATAGGAAGATAGTGTTGTTGGAAAGTTTTTTTTATGAATATAACATAGTTTATCTTTTGATAAATCATGTAGAATTTATGCATGTGATCTTGTGCAAGATTGTATTCTAATCCTAGAGAGTTGGCCACTTTTCGGAGGAGAAGACCATTGTTGTATAAGTATATTTTTGTTTCATATTCTAGTTATATATCTTCGTGCATGAGTTAGATTACAGGTTATGAAAATTTCCCTACTTGAGCTAGCCAATAGTTATCGATAATATTATGTTAATTTTTCATTTGAAGTTTGAAGATTAAAAAGGAGACTTGGGAAAAATATATTTCTTAGGATAGTAGCATAAATTGATTTCAATATAATAGATGTGTTATCTCTTTAATTTTGTAATTGATAAAGGTCTGTAGTTATTTATGTACCATAGAATGTTTATTTCATGAACAAATAGGAACTTAGATCTCATGTTGGTATCAAGCATTTTCTTATTCCTAGAATTAAAACTTTATCAAGAAATTTTTTTTCATAGGAATTAGCTGGATAAGTTAATTAGGAGTTAGGATTCTACTAGGATAAAAAGTTTACCTGCCTATTGCATATAGCTTCTAGACACCACCTCGATTGACAAGATGATAATCTATTAAATTATGAGGTTTGACGACGCCTTGACACTAATTTGGAACCGTTGTTAGGGAACTTGTAATAGTTGATAATGTTAAAACATTTCAAGGAATTATTAAAATTTTAGGTAGATAATTAGACTAGAAAAAAATTAGAGGAAACAAACAATTATTTTTTCTTGCATAGTCTAGAAAAGGGTCCCACCTAGAAGATTCATTGCAAAAATCCCCCAACATCAAGATTCAACCTTCAAACCTTTGGGGATAAAATCCTTAATCAAAGAAATGTGTTATTTACAATTGGTTGATCAAAACAAACTTGAAACTTCACAAAGAGCCCCAAATAACTATGTAACCAACAAAAACATTTCAACACAAACAAAGGACAATAATAATGAACACAAAGATAAAAGGGTGGAAAGAACATTCACCTACCCTATCAACTTGAATTCAAATGAAAAAGCCCTAGTTAAGAACATTTCCCCTTCCATCTTTCCTACCTTTTAAGGTATGGATACAAAGGACCTAAATCAATTTCTCTTTGAATTCAAGGTCCTTTGCTAGACATATGATTATAAGATAGACAACCAAAAATTTAAATAACTTCCTTCCGCATTAAAATACTATACTATGCAATGGTTCACAAGACTAAATGCGAGGTCTATTATTTCTTGAATATAAATGGAAACTATGTTTACATATTCATATCAAAATTATTATAAGTAGAATGATAGGAAGGAAGAACTTGGTTCTATTAAGTAGAAAGAGGATAAAAGTATGGAATATTGCTTGAATAGATTCCTCTCTTTTTTGAAACACTATAGAGACATTGTTGAACCAATAAGTGATTAAAATATTATTTTTGAAAGGCCTTGATGAGGAACAAAGGAGAGCCCTTGATCTTATGGGGAAAGGAGACATTGCCATATTGTCTTATAGAAATCTCTTAATTAGGCAGGAACTACTCAAGAACACAAGGAGGAATTAGAAAAGCTAGTTTATCAAGAGGAAATAATGAGATAGGCCAATAGGGGGAAGAAATAATAAATTTCAAAACTAAAATTTGCGTTCAACTAAATACTACACCTACAAAATACAATAAAAGACTAGAAATATTGTAATATTATCTATTTATTGTCCAAGGTGAAAAATAAGCACTTATTATGAGAATGCTCATTGGGAAAAATAGACATTTATCAATTCTATGACAAAAACCACCCTTTTGACCAATGTGAATTGTTAAATGCAATTAAAAATTCAAAGAATAAAACTCACTTGGTTAAGGAAGAAGTTAATTATATGGGACAATGTCTTGAGGTATAAATTTTTCTAATGATATTCCAGATTTTTCTTGGTTCCCTCAAGAAAATTAGAATAATATTCAATGGACTTTACCTTGGCCTATGATAAAAAAATATTGTAGTAGTGGGGACCTTATTTATGGAGACATCCAAAGTGGACCAATTGATCTTGGCCAAATCCTCATTGACCTAATTAGCAACAACAACTATGGTATTCTTCAAAGTTGACACCCCAATGAAATACCCCATATAATCAAGTTTACCAAGGGCCTCGACACATGAAAAATCAACAACCATCTTTGTTTCCCATCCCCTCAAAATCAACAATAGCTTGATGAGGTTGTGTAGCCTCAACTTATTACTCAACCCAGTGCTAATTCAAAGAATAATAGGTAGGACACCCTTGTATATTCTACCAATTAAGAAAACATGACTAGAGTTAATGCCATTCATTTTGGAGTTGTGTAACTTTGATCAAGAAATTTTGTACACAAACCACATCATCCCACCATAATAAAAATAATGAGTAATGAGGAAGTGACCCTCTCAGATTAAAAATAAAAACCAACCAACTTGGAAATTCAACAACTTGTAAGGAGATCACATGATAAACTTGTCAATCTCACTCCAGGACTTATCTATAAAGACCAAATTATGACTTCTCTCTTTGACCTTCCAAATAAATAATTTCTCTAAGTACTTCTTAAGAGTTTCCCTCCAAATCCCTGCCAAAATATTTTTTTGTTGTCACTTTGAAACATGTCCCTAAAACTCAAATTAATCATCACTCTAAAACAAGTAGCCTTTCTAGAGAGACTCAAAATAGAAGCTCTGAAACCCTCTCAAGAACCATCTTTGTTTAATGAATCTAGCCTTGTAAAGGAGATTAAAAATTTTAATATTGAGATTCCCATATTGCAATCTATAAAAGGAATTCTTGAATTAAATTAGTTGGTTAAAAACGTGTGCATAAAATCTCTGGGGAGGAAAAATAAATAATTAAACACTATTTAGATTGACAAGTATGTAGTTGACCTTCTTTGTGAACAAGTTCTTCCACCTAAGTATGGGGATATTGGTAGCCCTATAATCATAGTATACATCAAAGTCATGAGAATCCCAAATGCACCTATAGATCTAGGATTTGTTATCAATGTTATGACCATGGATGTCATGGAAATGTATCTTTGACTAGTCTTCAACCCACAAACACTATCCTTGAGATGGAAAACAAATATATTGCCACTCCAATGTGTGTCATTGAGAACATCCTATTATGGTTGAATCTTGGGAATATCTCATGGGTTTCCAAAAACTTCAACCACAAACTTTGAAAGATAGCTACCCATTGATCTTAGGTAGACCTTGGTTGGCAATCGTTGATACTTTAATAAATTGTAGTTAGGTGATATGATAGTATCAAATGCCACTAATATAAAATAGTGGTCATTATATCCTCCTTCTAAGCCATCTTTGAATCAAAACACATATGTATGGATTGATAAAACTAACCAAGGCAATTAATAATAAAATTTTGTCTCTTTGATAATGGTCACTATCAAACAACACCTAAGAGAATTTAAGGATAACTCAAAGTTTGATAATGATCTAGAAGTCAAGGGTGGAATTAATATGGATGCAAGTCAAGACCTTCAAAATATGTTACATACTAATATAGTTGAAGTTGCACAAGATAATAAAAATGACCCTTTGACAAATTTGCATTGTCTTTTAGCTAGGTTAATACTGAAAAATGTCTTTAAAATGCTACTTTCCATAATTTGCAACCTCATAGATGTCCCCTTCATATTGTAATGAGTGAAGATTATATAGTCTCCTCCAATCACCTAGAAACCAAACGAATAACGATACTACTAGGTAAAACCTTGAATATCAATAATTGGTTAATGGATGAACATGCACTCTAGTTAAAAAGATCTAAAGGTTTCATCTAGGATTATAAGGACATGAAGGGTATTCATCCAAATATATATACTCATCATATATATGGAGGATGTAAATATAGTTATACAACCATATCATAGGCTCAATCTTGCACTCTAAGAGGTAGTTAAAATAGAAATTGAGAAATTATTATAGTTAGGATTCATATATCCAATTTCAAATAATAGGTGGGTCTCACCACTCATGATTGTCCCAAAAAATAATGGAAAATGGGGGGTATATGTTGATTACAAGGAACTCGACAAGGCAACTTATAAAGATTACTTCACTCTACCATTTATCGATCAAGTTCTAAATAATCTAGCAAGTAAAGCTTATTTCTCATTTCTTGATGGGTTTAATGGATATAACTACTGGAGTAATTAGGTGAATCACTTAATGATTAATTAATCATTAATTAATTATTAGGTCCCTTATTACTTTAATTACTTAAGATAAACTTAGTAGTATTTTTTTTTATTAGATTGGGTTATTTATAGGTCAAGTTGTCTCATTGCATAGGATTAAGACACTTGTCATAATTTAATAAAATACTCATTTAGGGTTTGCACTTTTTATTTTATACGTATTCATTTGTACTTTGTAATCATTTAGGTTATTGCATCAATACAATTTCTCAAGTTGTTGAGCACATCATCTTGCTTTGATATTTCATTTGTGATAGGATAATTGCTTGCACGTGACTTCTAGGAGTTGTGGGGTTCAATCATCAACTCTATCATGGTATCAGAGCACGAGATTTGTGACCTTTTCTTTGAATTTTTAGATATCTGGCCTTGAGAGAAAAATTGACTCATTATGGAGCAAAACAGGCTTCATTATTGATTCTAGAACGAACAAAAAACTAAGAAATTCATGTCGAATCACTCAAATATGAGAAGTTACAAAAAAGATAGCTTTTTTAAGGGGCACACAGAGCCCCAAAAAAATCCATACAATTGTACAAATCTACATGGTTGTACTATATTGAGTTTGTGCAGGCCCCAAGATAAAAAAAAGTGTAGGTGCAGGTTTCATAAATATTTTGGTTTTTATTTTTTTACCAACAAATTATTTTTACATAATCAAATTTCAAAAAAGAAACAAACAAATAAACAAGGAAAGAATTTAAGAAACCTTGTGGAAGGGTACACAGTACCTCGTTTGCAGTAGGTGGGCCCACAACAAGAGCATGTGGGCTCACCAACAAGTTGGAATAAATCCCCATCGACAACCTTGCTTCATTCGTCCGAAAAATTTCAAAGCACCAACTATAGCATTTGATTTCCTAATAAAAGAATTTGATTTCCCAACGTAATGTAAAATACTCCCAACAACCCCTAAAAAATCTAGTGATACAAAATACCTCAACAAAATATTTTTCTTCCTTTGCAATATTCCAGCAACCTGGCACCTGAGAAGAATATTTCATCGGACATAGCATATATCAATGCATAAGGGAATATATCGGCAAAAGAGCATATTTTATCGTTGAAATCATGTTGAATTCAACACAATACCTTGCCTAGACCCCTTGAATCATGCCTAAAGGGGGGATTTTTTCTTTTCCATAACTTTGGCATACGTTGTTGAAATGGGGAAAATAAGATATTGTCAAAAAGATGGTTTTGAGCACTTTCCAATGGTGTAGGTCTAATCATCATTTTTTTTGTTGGTTTATTTTATTCTCAGTTAAAGTCAAATCATCATTTTTTGCTTCTAAGCTCATAACATTTCACCTATATCTCTTATTTCCATCATTTTTGTGGTGTTGGGAAGTTATTTTAGAGATCTTCAAATCCATTCATGTACTTTTTTCTAGAATCTAACCCAGGTACATTTTATTTAGTTTTTTGTGATTTCACATTTTGATTAATTACTTGGACATCTTGGCACTTGGAAAGGATCTATTTGTGTGAGATGAATTCATTTGATTTGTTTTACATGTATTATGGTTATCAATCTCTATTTTTTTTATTTGATGAAGTATCATGGGTTTTCTTGTTCAACCTTTTATGGTCATCTTGCAAAAAGATAATTATGAGTCTTGACGAAACGACATCCTGACAAATCTCGGGTGGCTTGATCTTTTTCCTTATTTGTATGGACTCATACCTACACTAGACACACCGAGTAGATCAACATGGGGTATTATCAATGATCATGTTGTATGAGTGATTTGTTCTAGTGTTGATCATGACACCATGTGTGATGTATCGAACATTGATTGTCCCCACACACTTTAAACTAAAATTTGGGAGATCCATGGAGACCCTCATATATCTCCATTCCTAGAGGATCTTGTTGCATATTATCTCATTCCTCTTGTAGATACAAATTACCTACCCTTTGATGATGATGCTTTAGAGGAGCTTGAGTATATCACAGGTCTTGCATATTTTGATGGTTTAGAGACTTGTCTTCATGTTTGTACTCTCCAGTTCAAGACTTAATCACCATATTATGTTGTTTCTGATCATCTTGCAAGCATTGCCACATCCTTGGTCCCTATTGGTTCAGTGTAGCAAGACATTCATCATCTTTCAAATATAGCTACTTGGGATTTGTATCTTGCAAACATATCATCCTTGTTTGTAGAGTCATATATTATAAATTTGGAGGATTATATTGAGGAAATCCATCTCCTCTATGTTGATATCCACATCATCATTATTGGACCATCATCTTCATCATCTTTGGATCTTCTTCTACATCAATCTTTACAGGATCTTGGATTGACATCATCTCATTCTAGCATGTGGACACTTGAGAAATTTTCATAGGCATGTATCATTTAGATTTTGATTCCTGATTCTTCCATATTTTGGGAATGGCTTCTCCAATCACCAATGGATTTGTTTCTTCATAAGGGGAGAAATTTCATTTGCAGGCAATGGATCATGTTTTGTCTTTAGGTGTTCACCATTGGCACATGAGTTGTATCTTTTTGGGGGAATTCATGTCCTCATTTTATCTCTCCTATAGAGGATACATCTATTGTACTTAGGTGATAGAAGCAGTCCTTAGGGTTCACATCAATTCCTTTTATCCTTCTTTTACTAGTGCAATTATTTTATTTTCTCTCTTTTGGAGAAGATTTTTTCCCATGTGGTTTTATCCTTTTCTATGGTTATGAGAGATTCATTTATTTTTACATGGGTGCACCATTAGGCCTTGTAGTTGGGACCCATCCATTCATCCATTATTGCATTCTTCATCAAGGTTTTAGCTTCTCCCTAAGTTGATCGTAAGTGGGGTTGTTGGAGTAATTAGGTGAATCACCTAATGATTAATTAGTCATTAATTTATTATTAGGCCCCTTATTAGTTCAATTACTTAAACTAAACTTAGGGGTTTTTTTTTATTAATAGATTGGGCTATTTATAGGTCAAGTTATCTCATTGCATAGGATTAGGACACTTGTCTCAATCTAATCAAATCCTCATCTACAGTTTACACTTTTTTATAAGAATTTATTTGTACTTTATAATCATCCAAGTTATTTTATCAATATAATTTCTCATGTCTTTGAGCACAACATCTTGCTTTGATCTCTTATTTGTGATAGGATAATTGCTTGCATGTGACTTTTGGGAGCTGTGGGGCTCAATTATCAACTTTATTAATAGCAAAATACAAGCGGCCCCAAAAGATCAAGATAATACTCCCTTTACATGTCCATGGAGAAATTTTTCTTACTAATTTCTTCCTTTTGGACTTTGTAGTACACCAATGACATTTCAAAGAGTAGTGTTGGCTATATTTGTTGAAGATGTATGTGACCGTATAGAGGTTTATATGGACAATTTTACTATTTATGGGAATACCCATGAGAAAGCACTTTAGAATTTAGACAGTTTTAAAATGATGTGAAGAATACTAATTATCCCTAAGCCATGAAAATGCCTCATTATGGTAGAATAGGGGATTGTATTGGGACACCATATTTCTATTGAAGTTTTTAAAGATTACCCCCAAAAATAGAAGTTATTCAATAATTAGAGACACCAAAAAAACACACTAATGTATGTAGTTTCTTGGTCCATTATGCTTACTACAAAAGGTTTATTGAAAAATTTAGTAGAATCATAGCTCCAATGTTCTCCTTTCTTTAGAAATACATTGAGTTCATTTGGACTTTAAAATGACAAAAGTATTTTTAAAACATTAAAGAAAAGTTGACTAGTGCCTCAGTATTGCATGACCTTCTAATTGGAAATTTTCCTTTCACATATTTTTTGACGTCTCTAACAATGTCATAGGTGAGTATATATATTTTTTAATATATATAATAAAATAAAATTTTGCGGAAGTTTTCCCTCCATGAATATCCTTTGAATTATGTTTTAGATTCATTCATATTTTTCTTTGTGAACATCCTTTCAACAATGTTCTAGATCCATTCATGTTTTTCTTTGTGAACATCCTTTCAACAATATTCCAAAGCTTCTTATTATTCCCGATACTTTCCATTTTATCATAAGAACTTATTCATCACACATCCATTGAATAAATATAACTTCATGCTTGTACATTTATTTCACAAGGTAATAATAGTGTTCCATAAAAATATCAAAACCTAATATTCATCATAAATTGCACAACCATATAAGATATATAGCATAAAGATCCTTGATGGCATCACTATTAAATACCAAGAATGTACATGCATTTTAAATTAAGTGGATAATAATTATTTTGTTGATTGATTAATTAAGCATGACTTATCCCAAGTAACGAAAACTATTCACTATTTTGTTAAGTTACCATTGTAACCTTATAATCATTACAAAAGTCCAAAAAATATTATAACATGATATTCAAGAAAAAATAGTTATCATCATGATGAATTTTATATTTATTTCTGAAATTAAATGGTGATATGTCACACGCTTCCCTATTGTCACATCCTTTCCCTTATTTTAAAATATTCATTTCATTGCATGCAACACACTCTCCAACACCATAGTTGTATGTGCTAAAAAATTACCTAATAATTTCATGCATACCCCATGCTCAAGCCTTATTAAGTCTAGAAATAGGAAGCCCCCTAGTTATAATTAGTTGTCTAGACAACGATGGGAGTCAAAATAAAAGAAAAACCAAATTCTACTCTAAAGATATTAGAAAATGAGGAGTTATAAATTACCTTTGAAGTAAAATGGTGACTGAAATTATTGTGCAAATTTGAAGGGTACAATGCATCTTATTGATAAAAAATTTCAAAACTTTGTAGAAGATCATTCTATCATTTGTGGGTTTAGAATTAAGGTAAGCATCAAAGATGTCTTCAAATTGTCTAGAATTATTATTGAAGGTGTGGATATAATTTTTATTCTAATAAAAATTCATATCAGACTATGATTTCAAAGTTTTTAAAGGTCAATGAACCTCAACCCTAGTTGTTATTAGGAAAGAAAGGGGATAATAAGGGAATTCTCAAGGATACTCTTAAAGAATCCTAAAAAATGGTTATGATTTGGATAATGAGGTTCTTCACTTGTGAAGAAAAATTTGGCATAATAGTGGGGCGAACATTTCATATGCTCACCCACTTGTGCCATGGAGCTAAAATATCAGCATGAGAGTAAATGTGCCAACTTATTTATTTGACTCCCTAAAAATCATGGTTGAAAAGTATAAAAAGGGAACAAGGCCCTCAAACATTATGTTCTTATCACATTTTTGTGTAAATATAATGTTTAAAAAAATAGAACAATTGAATATAAGTAGATAAGGTTTTTGGTAAAACTAATAAAAGACAAAAGTAGGACGCAAAATCAATAGGTGCAACTCCAAAAATGGTTGAACAAGCTGGCATAAATACTTCTCAATAAAGAACTACTAGATCCAAAATAGAGCAAGAATATTAAGGGAAATGATCCTCTCAAACGATAAGAGAAGACTGTGTGGACCCAACCCAACACTCAATGGGAAATTTATTAGAAAATATTGTGATACAAGAGAACCCTCCTACTCAACCTAAACATATTGAAATAATTTCTTTTGAGTAAGAGCAAGAACTCAAACCAATTATCGAAAAAAAGAAGAAAATGAGGGGATTTTTTCCATTATCCACTCCACTTTGAAGGAGTAAGAGTTTTTCCCAATCAACCCCTACCTCCATGCAAACCCATATTTTTTGGCCAACCTAAGGAATAAATTTTGGCTAAATATATTCAAGAAATAGCACAATATTTTTCCCCTATTCTTGATAATCAATTAAAGGAAAATGTACGAGGAGCACTTACACTACCTCTAGAAGCATCCTATTCTACTCCCCCAAAGAACCATGTGGCTAAAATTTCCTTTAGGTAAAATCAAGAAAAATACATACAACTGCCTTAGGAGAATAATACACTACACAAATCCTAGTGGAAGAAGCTTTCATTCCTCCCTTTCTACAAGGATCACCTTCCAAACAACCTACACCTCCTCTAGATAATGCATCTATTAATGACTCTCTAAAATGACTAGATCTTTCTCCTTTGGAGGATTCCATAATGTCACTACTAGAATGTACAACTGCACAGGAAGTAGAATCTAAAACCTCCATACATAAAAGTCCATGAAAAGACAAACACTTATGTTATCTTCAAAAAATGACCAAGAGGAATATCTAATTATAATTCAAATCATGTAGCATGTAATGGAATTGTCCAAGTCAAAGTATATCATATCCTAACAACAAATAGAAATAGAAATGCTAAAAAAAAATCTTGTAGAAAAGTAGAAATCAAATGTCAATGTTCAAGACATTTTAATTGAAAAAGATGCAAAAATTGAGAAGCCTACACAAAATTTTATAATCTTTCTAATTGAATTTATCAAAAAAGAAAATGAAAATTAGAAGAAGTTGACAACCATTTCCAACAAAGTATTTGAATACGAAGAATAACTACAAGATTCCAAGGTAAGACCCTCATCAAAATAAAAATAGATACAAATTAAACTAAACTCCTTAAGGTGGTTCACAATATAGATTCCTAAAGTTCTCCAAGTATGGATCCAATGTTACCATCTTCTTAGAAATGTAAGATTTGATATTAAAAAATTGAAGGGTCAACTAATTAAGTTATGGAAAAATATCAGGCATTTGAATAAATTAAAACTATAGGCTTCCAAGACAGGTGAAGCATTTTTATCCTATAGTGATGTAGGAGCAATCATGCATTTCCCAAAAGAAAATGTTTTATTTTTATTTTGGTTTGGAAAATACCCATGAAGCTTATTTCCTCTAAAAATTCCTAAAGATGGTCTAGAACATCAAAAATTTCCAAAAGGGCTAACAATAGTAGAGCCTCTATTTTTATAAAATTTTCATTTAAGCACTTGTGGACCTAAAATTTTCTCAAAGCTCTAGAATTGGAAAATGAACATTGCGAGTGTGTTTCAAGCCAAGGTCAGATCTGGATGTGAAGTTATAAAATATTTAAGTTTTTAAAACTCTTAAAAGAAAATTAAGTTTAGAGGCTGTATAAGGCTCCAAAAAATCGGGAAATTGGATAAATTAAATTCCAAGGGTGTAGAGTGTTGCAAGGTGTGCACCCTTGGTCTCCTTGTGTTGTGCAACACAACGCTTGGTTTCGTGGCATGGCTTAATCGCCTCATGTGGATTCATTAACTCTGGCAGCTATATTGGGCATTAACAGGTCAATCTTTTGGTGCAATGGCAACCGTCCATGCAACGATTGGTATTAGAGCCTAGTTCATGGGTTTGAACCCCTCACTTGTGCTAGGGGGATTGTTGCAAGGTGTGCGCCCTTGGTCTCCTTGTGTTGTGTAGTGTAGTGCTTGGGTTTGTGACATGGCTTAATCGCCTCTTATGGATTCATTAACTCTGGCGGTTGTATCGAGCATTAGCAAGTCGATCTTTTGGTGCAACAACAACTGTTTTTGCAACATAGAGCACTCTAAGAACTACAATTTTAAAAAATTAACTCAATCAAGTGTTCAGATTAAAGATTATGATTCTCTAAAGTTAAGCTATTTTTGGGGATGGGGAGCTACATTTGTCAAAACAATTAAGGAGGCACCAAAGGACAATTATGGAATATTTTTGGCATTTTCAAGGTATGAAAAAGATAGTAGATAGTGGTAGGTCATGATCAAAGAGGGATACACAAATACAATATCAGATTTGAAGCTATGCGTAGACATGGAAAATTGACCAACACACTTGATCCCGATTACTAACATCGTTTCATCCTGAATCATACTCTCAGCTTATCATCACCTTTCATCCCTTAATTAAATAAATCATTATTTATTTAATTAGGTCTTTCTCCTCTGCTGATTAAATTAATCAATTTAATTTAATTAATCCTCTATCTTTGTTCATTTAAATAATTCATTTTATTTAAATTAAGTCTCTAAAGTTTTCTTATTAAATTGAATAAATTAAACCTTATTTGATTTAATCTAACATTATCCCCTTTAGTTAAATAAATCAAAACATTTATTTAATTAAACCCTTCCTCTCAATTTGATTTAAATCAATACATAAATTTAAGTCTAAATTGTCACATCTCCTAATTCCTCATTATATTAATTAATCTTTGATTAAATTAATCTTAAATCATGTCCCATCCTCTAGCTTTTACCATTTGCACATGAAAATAGATTTAATTCATTTATTAAATCTCTGTTTTCCCTCACATGGCATAAAAGGGGAATATTCCCTCAAATTTGAATTCAAATCCAAGTGGACTTAGTCCTTTCAACAAGGCATTTATTTCACCTTACAAGTCCTTTTTCCTTGAGCCAAGTGGCCATAACTCCATTTTCTTCCCTCTCCAACAAGTCATTTCACTAATTTCAAATTCCACCTAATAACATTTATTGGCACTTTCATCAAAATGTGCACAACCTTTACCCATTCACATCTTGACAAGTGGCACTTTGCCATTGGATGTTGAATGATCCCACATTGCTCAATTTTGCTCATTCTTCCCATTTGGCAATCTATAAATAAGAGGTTCTTCTCCTCAATCTTCATCCACAATTTGAATGCAAAGTTACTCTCCTCACATTGAGAGCTAATTTTATCCATTTTATATCAAGTGTTCATCATTTTATGGTTTCATAGCTAGGTTATACCAAAATCTCATCAAGGAGCTTCAACCATCACCAAACCGTCAAAGAGCTTACTAAGGAGTTGGGAAAGGGCCAATTCCTACACATAATTGGCACCAACTCCCCCATGGGATCAAGTGTTTGCATTACTTAATTAGGATTTCATTTATCTTTATGTTTTGTTCTTCATTTTCCTATTATTGAGCATTGTAGATGGATGTCATGGGGAATCCTTGTCTTAACTTGCATTTCAATCTAATAATGTGCTTGTTTGCCATGTTTGTGTAGGTGTAGGATTGGGGTTCACACTATGAAAGAGCTAGAAGGCTCTATAAGGAATTGGATTAAAGTTGTAATGTGTTGTAGCCTACGGAAAATTTCATCCTCTATTTTGTTTTAAATTTTCTATTATATAATCAATGATCATTTCAATAAATGAATTCATATTTTTGTCCATAAAATTTATTTTGTAAGTGTGTTGTTTGAGCTAATCCTCATCATATAGGAAACCTTCAAGGGTGTATAGCATAATTTTGAATGAATTATTAGTAATATGGAAGTTTCTTAGAATTTCATGTGGCTTATCCCATGACCTAGATGGTAGAGAATTATTGAAAGTATAGAATAATAGTCATCTTAAATATTATAATTCTTTTTGTGAATTATTTACACATAACTTGTTGATTGAGAAATATATAGATTTATTTATCAATATAGTTGTCAGGGAAGTCCAATTAAGGTCATTTTATCCATTATGTAAAACCAAATAACATGGAGAGTAAGACCATAGGAATATGTTGAGGCAAAAATAACTATGGGCCTATTAACGAGACATCAAAATGATAAACCTTAGTGGTTCCTATAGATATCCAAAATACCAATCAGTTATTCTTTCATCAATTCTAAACATGTTACCAATTAAAGGCTTGCATATTTATCCTTTTACAATAAACTTCCAATTATACCTATAGAAACTTTAGAAGCATGTGATGAACAATATTCTACCCTACTAAGCTATCCTAAATGAAGGGAAATCATATTGTTGCACAACCTTGAATGGTCTCTTTGGAGAGCTAAGGAAATTATATATATGATTTAAAAATATAAGTAAAAATGGATTGGAATGAGAATTAGACCACCTCTACTCCTTCAGCCTACCACTTAACTCGGTTTTAGCTCCAACAAAATTAATTGGGAATTCAAGAAATTGGAAAGTTCAATAAAAAAAACCAAGGATATATCAAAAAACATAGAGAAATAGACTCCAATTCACATATTAGATACAATAACAATAACAAATTTAAGGAATATAGTATAAAAAGAAATTTAACCCAAGTAGCAAGAAGGACTTACAATATATTGTGTGGGGGAGTGTATGAGGCAAAATATCCTCATCAATTTTAGAATAAAGTACCCTTCTTCCCCACTTAAAAACTCTTTTTGACATGCTAAAAATTTCGTCTGATCTCTTGAGGAGGCAACATATCAGCATAATCCTTCCGCTGGGGCAGCAATGGGGCATCTGAAAAATTAGAAAAATTTTAAACTTTTGATCACAACAGTTTTTTTTTGAACCAATACAACAAGTGCATTGCTTCAAACAGGGGAAAAATGTAGACATGAAAAATTGACCGACATACTTGATCCTAATTACTAACATCGTTTCATCCTGAATCATACTCTTAGCTTATCATCACCTTTCATCCCTTAATTAAATAAATCATTATTTATTTAATTAGGTTTTTCTCCTCTGCTGATTAAATTAATCAATTTAATTTAATTAATCCTCTATCTTTGTTCATTTAAATAATTCATTTTATTTAAATTAAGTCTCTAAAGTTTTCTTATTAAATTGAATAAATTAAACCTTATTTGATTTAATCTAACATTATCCCCTTTAGTTAAATAAATCAAAACATTTATTTAATTAAACCCTTCCTCTCAATTTGATTTAAATCAATACATAAATTTAAGTCTAAATTGTCACATCTCCTAATTCCTCATTACATTAATTAATCTTTGATTAAATTAATCTTAAATCATGTCCCATCCTCTAGCTTTTACCATTTGCACATGAAAATAGATTTAATTCATTTATTAAATCTCTGTTTTCCCTCAC
This sequence comes from Sequoiadendron giganteum, assembly GCA_007115665.2. Lineage (NCBI taxonomy): Eukaryota > Viridiplantae > Streptophyta > Pinopsida > Cupressales > Cupressaceae > Sequoiadendron > Sequoiadendron giganteum. The sequence continues at coordinate 5,948,024 of CM021110.1, forward strand.
ATGGCATAAAAGGGGAATATTCCCTCAAATTTGAATTCAAATCCAAGTGGACTTAGTCCTTTCAACAAGGCATTTATTTCACCTTACAAGTTCTTTTGCCTTGAGCCAAGTGGCCATAACTTCATTTTCTTCCCTCTCCAACAAGTCATTTCACTAATTTCAAATTCCACCTAATAACATTTATTGACACTTTCATCAAAATGTGCACAACCATTACCCATTCACATCTTGACAAGTGGCACTTTGCCATTGGATGTTGAATGATCCCACATTGCTCAATTTTGCTCATTCTTCCCATTTTGCAATCTATAAATAAGAGGTTCTTCTCCTCAATCTTCATCCACAATTTGAATGCAAAGTTACTCTCCTCACATTGAGAGCTAATTTTATTCATTTTATATCAAGTGTTCATCATTTTATGTTTTCATAGCTAAGTTATGCCAAAATCTCATCAAGGAGCTTCAACCATCACCAAATCATCAAAGAGCTTACTAAGGAGTTGGGAAAGGGCCAATTTCTACACATAATTGGCACCAACTCCCCCATGGGTTCAAGTGTTTGCATTGCTTAATTAGGATTTCATTTATCTTTATGTTTTGTTCTTCATTTTCCTATTATTGAGCATTGTAGATGGATGTCATGGGGAATCCTTGTCTTAACTTGCATTTCAATCTAATAATGTGTTTGTTTTCCATGTTTGTGTAGGTGTAGGATTGGGGTTCACATTTTGGCGCTAGAGGGAGGGCTGATTTGGAGAAATTCATCACGTTTTTCCAAAAATCCATGTTTTTTTTACTTTATTTGTGCCTACAGGAAACTACACCGCTATCAGTCCAGCGGTTCCATACAACGACACTAGCTTTTAGTGACGCTATATTGCACCGCTCCAAACTCCAAACTCCACCGCTGGAGTCTTTCCGCCCACAAAATTCAAATTTTCAAACTGTGTCGTGGGGTCTTAAACTCCAAATTGTGTCGTTGGGCCAAATAGCGCCGCAATTGCTCTCTATGTCCTACTGCGGAGCGCCTCTCTTAGTAATTAGCGGCACTATATTGCACCGCTGGAGTTTCTAAACTCCACTGCATTTGCTAACTGCACCATTGGGTGATAGTAAAAAGTTCAAATTTAATTTTTTTTGACATGTGCTTTTTTGTTTTCAGCCTTTTGAGCTATTAACCTGTCTGCTATCTCTGTATCTTCTAGTTTTAATCATTTCGTAGGTTAGGGCAAGGAGGAAAATAAAGTGGAAGGTTGTATTATAACGTCATCCTCATCTTATACCAAGTGTTTTTAAACACTTTAGTGTTGTTTAAACACTCTTAGAGAATTCTCAATCTCACTTAAAGAATTTGTTATGTTTCATGCTCTAGGGAACACTAAATTTCCTTTTGGGCTTTAAAAAGAACAATACAAATTTTCTTTCAAATTTTGCAAACAAAGGGCTTAAAAATAACTTTAGAACAACTTACTATATTTGGTTTAAGGATTAAAAATTGAACAAGGAAAATCCCACATTTGATTTGGTGCTATAAAAAGAATTCACTTTTGTTTTGAGGACTTAAAATGAACAAGTGTTATTTTTGTTTAGTAATTGCTTCCTCAAAGTAATACCATCAAAAGGATGTATGCGCTTCTCTAGCGCTTCACAATGATCTTGAGAATCAAAAGCCCTTTTGGTGATCTTAAGTTGAGTAAATTAATTGCCTCCACATTTCATTTTGGGATTAAAATTAAACAAAACATCTTGCGAGTGTGAGTGGAACATGTTGTGTGTGTTCTCTCTTTGTTTCTAAACAAAGGTTGATCAAACTACGAATATATTTTCTCACTTTTGTTTATCTTAGAGGGCCTGCCTTGTGGGAAAAAGTACTCACCCAAGGGAAGGACCCAACCGGTAACACACTAAAGCCAAGTGTATTTCCAGTCGGGATATAAAAGTGGGTACTGGAACAAAGGCCAATATCATGCAGTTGGCTCCGACAAGAAGGGAAGCAATGGTCTCTCACCGCATGGGTCAATCTCCACGAATGCAAAGTCCGAATTAAAACCCCTTGTATAGCAAAGGTCAAAATCCTTAACTATTTGTTGGTGCAAAAGATTATGTCCTTTGAAGCCGCTCCACGTATACATACAATTTTGTTGTAGAGATGAAAAGTATGCCATGGGAGATTCATGGGTATTGATGCTTGATTGACCCGAGAAGTGAGTGCACTGTAAGGGGGAGCCTGTGTGGTCAAGCATCTAATCATCCACACTGAATATGCGCAGCTGGATTCGTCCAAGTGGAACCCAACAAATATTATTTTTTCAGCCTAGGGATGTGCATATCATTAAAATCAAAACACTTTACTTGGATCTAAAACACTAGGAAACAAACATTCACAAAGGCTTCAAAATTTCAAACCCTTTGGAGGAAAAAAATACCCTTGATGAATCCATGTGCTCTTGCTTGCCCTAGGGATTACATCCTTAGAGGTTTCTAAGTGTTTGGGTTTAATCATCATTTGTTTCCACTAAAGTCAACAAATAGGAAAATTTTGCCTTGATTTCCTCAACTTTCAACATAATGGACCTTGTGGGATGAGAATAAATTAGGACATTAGACATTTAGTTTGAAATTTTAATCAAGAAATTGTCTATGGTAAAAGGAACTCATTAAACAAAGATAAAGACAATTGGACCTCACGCATGTGTTCTCTCAAATGATTTCTCGCAAAATCAAAATCCAAAAACCAAGGCTCAAAAAGATTAGCCCAAAAGCTCGTGTGGAGCATCTTGAAAGGCTTCTTGAAGTTAGAGAAAGATTGGTTTACAACTTCTACAAGAAAGCTTCAAAGAACAACCATAACTTGTATGAGTTTTATTGTCAACAACATCCCAATCTTTTTCAAAGTTTTGCTTTTCTCACTTAGGAAGTATGGCATGTTCTTCAAAACTGAGGTCCTATAAGAAGGAGTTTTACCTAGGTCAAGTCTAGGATCAAAATCAATCACTCTCACCTATCTCTCAACCATCAAAATAAATCCCATTTCACCAACAAACTCTTGAAAACTTTGAAGCATCATTCATGCTAAACTTATAGGCAAAATCAACATCACCTTATTTGACTTAATACACTTAGTCAAATTATCAACCCTCTTGAGCGAATTTACCTCTAGGATAACACAACTTCCTAAGGTTTACAAGTTCATAATCACTTCATTTGGCTTAACATACTTAGTCAAATCACCCTCATGTACGAGTTTTCTCTAGGATAACACAACTTCCTAGGGTTTACAAGTTCATTATCATCTTGTTTGGCTTAACGCACTTAGTCAAACTATCCTAAATCAAAATCAAATCATTTCAAGCCCTAAAAAAGTTTAGCATCTCCCCCAAGGTTCTTCAAGAGTTTCATTCATCTGGATCATCATCTCACATCTATCTCATCCCCATAATCACTTTTGATCCTTAGAATTTCCTAGTTCTTCTCCTTTTGTGCCTAGGATTAAGATCAAACAATCTCTATTTTATGGTTCAAACAAGATCACAACATAAGAGCAACATGGAAATCACTAAGGAAACATCAACTTCAAGTGACCTAAGTCAAATGACCCCTGGAATAAACCTTGCAGGATCAAGCAACCCTCCAAAAAACTCCTCTCTTCCATCACAAAACCCTCAAGAGGAGGGTCATGTAGAGGAAATCACCGACAACGACTTGGGAATGACGCAAGAGGAACTAGCTAAAATGGTTCAGAATCCTGAGAATCATAGAATCGTCAATGCCATGTTGAAACTTAATCCCTCTCTATATATACATGTGTTGACAAAAGAAGGGGTCAAACTCCCTTCTAAATTTGACATGTGTACTAATATGGAAAGGCCTCTTGTGAGCATACCCCCAGTATCACTCCCAAACATCACTCAGGTTATTCCCCAAATCATATCATCAATCGCTTCAACCCCGCCAATTGTTAACAAGGGAAGCTCCATGCTTCGTGAAATCCAAAAGCATCACCTTGTAAACAACAGAGAAATAAATGCAAACATCACACCGGATCACTCCATCTTGGTGAATTCATTACACCCATATGTTCCGCTTACTTTCCATAATCATGCGGACTCATCCTCATTTCATGCAACATCAATCTATCGACTAGATATACAAACTTCTCTCCCCATGATTTGGCAAGGAGAGGGTGGGTTATTCGGGACAAGGGGAGTCATTGATCCGTCCTCATCATCACTTTTCCAAGAAAAACACCACCATTCCCTCCATTAGCGTTGACAGTCGTATCACCTTTTGGGTTGGGCCTTCCCCCCTACCCGCCACCAATCTACCAAACCAAAGAAATCAAAGCATCATATCAAACCCCCTCATTTTTCCATCAACATCACAACAACAAATGGCAACCATTCAAGCTACTCCAATAGTCAACACATCCACCATTCCTCAAATCTCTCAAAGCATGGTTTCCCAAGGACCAAGCATCTCAATCACACCATCCACAACTCAAACCCCGATTGCCAACACGACCGTTCCAATCATCACAATGGTTAGTACCATTCCCAATCTGCCGTCGATACCATCAAAATTCAACATGAGGAACTCATTCATCACTAGGATTCAAGCAATTCAACAAGCCACCCATCAAAGGGTACTTCAACAAAATCAAAAAGCTGCATAGCTGGCTGCTCAACAATTGCAATTGCAATTAGTCGCTCAACAAGCCACACAAGCCGCTCAAGCAACACAAGCTGCGCAAGCAGCATAGGCAGCCCAACAAGCATAGGCTCAAGCTCAAGCCCAACATCAGGCTCAATAGGCACAAGCATAGTACCACAAACAACTACAAGCAATCCATCAACAGGCATACCAACAAGCCCTACAAGATTTTTAGGCACATCAACAAGCTAAACAACAAGCTTTGTTGGCGCAACAACAAGCTTTGTGGGAACAACAGCAGCAGGACCAACAACAAGCTTTGTTGGAACAACAACAACAGGACCAACAACAAGCATTGTTGGTAGAAATGCAGGCATATCAGCAGGCCTTAAAGGCACAACAAATCTTGCAACAAACCCCCATCAATACCCCACCAGTCAATCAAACACCGCAAACGCCTCAAAACACATTCATCCCACCTCTTGATCCTGTTGCAGCACAAATCAAACTGCTCTCACAGCAAGTATTGGACCTTAAATGGAAAAACAACCAGAATGTTGGGAAATTTGTGCCCCTATCCTTTTGACAGGAGTCTTATAATGGTACCATTCCCAAAGGGATTTGAAATCCCCAAATTCGATAAATATAATGGGATGGGAAACCCTGAAAATCACATCAGGGAATTTCAAGTGCATTGCATGGAAGTTTCATACGATGACACGTATCTAATGCGACTATTTCCTTGGATTATGACTAGTCCTACCATGGAATGGTTCTCTCGTCTACCTACACGCATCAAAACATTCCAAGAAATTATGGACGCATTCCTCAAAAACTATGCATTTAACATGGGTACGGATGTTAGTTTGGAGGAACTATCAACACTCAAACAAGGAAAAGGAGATCTATTCACCTCCTTCTTGCAACGATGGCAATCCAAGGCCAACCGGAGCAAGTGGACCATGCCAAAGGAACAACAAGTTTGCACTATCATAGCCAATCTGGACGAAAACCTGGCGTTCTATCTAAAAATGCAATGCATCACAACATACGATCAATTGATCCCAAAGGCGCTCAACATCGAAAGGGCCCTCACTACACGAGGGGGCACATCTACATTTCCTTCACATCAGGATAACCGCTCATTCACCAGTTATAACGATAAACCTCACACATGGTCAAGGAACATAAATGTCACAAATGATGGAGTGGTCAATGCCAAGGTTGTCATCAGTGCTCCCAAGCAAAATATTCAAACCCATCATCAATCACAAAATAACAACTGTAACAATGTGCAAACCAATACGGTAGCACAACAACCACCGCCTCCAAACAATCAAATCAATAATCTGAACAATCAAGGAGGACCACCTCCCCAAAACAAGTATCCCCCCAAGCGGAAGTTCACGACCCTTGGGGAGCCAATCGAATCTATAATGAAGAAGCTGGTTAAAGAGAACCTTATCAAAATCTCCACTTCTGAGAAATATGTGGAACCCATGACAAAACCACCATGGTACAACGAAAATCTCCTTTGCGATTTTTATAAAATCAAAGGGCATACAATCGTAAATTGCATGAGATTGAAAAACATCATCCAAGATATTATTAAGGACAAATTCATAAATGTCGAGCAACCCGCCGACAATCAAGATCTCAAAATATACACGAACCCGATGCCTAATCATAATTAGGGAAATAATTAAGGAAATAATCAAGGAAACAATCAAGGAAATAACCAAGGGAACAATAAAGGGAAACAAAAGTATGTTAGTGCAAACCTTATATACGAAGACATCGTCGCCTACATAGATGAAATGGTCACTGTTATTAGCATCAAAGGAGCCAACGCTGATTGTGGAGTCACCACACGTGGCAGAAAGGTTACTATTGCAAGGGCATCACAACCATCTAAGACCCCCATCTCAAATCATAAATTTATTCCCTATGATTATAACGTCATTGACCAGCTAAAAAGAACCCCTGCTCAGATCTCTATCACGGAGTTACTGAAATTTTTTTTCGCCCACAAGAAAATCCTTAATGAAGCATTAGTTGCATTGATTGTCTCTACTAACCTTGATACAGAACAATTCTAGGCTATGGTTGGTAGCATCGTCACCCCAAATATCCTCACCTTTTCTAATCAAGACTTCCCCGCTCAGCGATATCACAACCGTGCACTTCACCTTCAAGTCCCAGTTCACAAGAAAAAGGTCAAAAGGGTCTTGGTGGATGGAGGCGCAAGCCTCAATATTTTTTCGCTTAAACTTATAAAGAACTTGGGAATCTCAAAAAACTCCATTGAAAAAAACAAAGGCATTACCATCAGAGAATATGATGACCAGGAAAGAGTGTCTCAAGGCATTATCAAGATCCCAATCCAAGTAGGGCCAACTACTATGGAAACCACATGTCAGGTCCTCAACCTTGATTTTCGCTACAACATCCTCCTAGGACGCCCATGGATCCATGGAATGAAGGCAGCCGCCTCAACATTTCACCAATGCGTCAAATCTTCATACCAAAATGAGGAGGTCATAATACATGGTGATCCTGAGTCGTTCACCTATTGCAAAAACTTGGAAGCCAAGTTCTATAAAGTTCCCCAAGTGCTAAAGAATGATGAAGGCCCCTCCAGTCCCTATATAGATCCATCTAACCTCGCCTCCACTTCTACGGTAGAGACACCCTCCATCCCTGGCATATCAGACGTCAAGCTTATGATCCAAGATAATGGATGTGGGGAATACAGAATGAGAAAAAATGCTTTTGTTGTAGGAGAGTTACCTCAATCTCCTAGGTCACATGGATGACCTCAACTAGTTGAAACCCCTACCCACACTTTTTGGGTAGACCCTTCTAGATTTCGTTGTTGGGGGGATCTAATTCAGGAAAATGTGGACGAAAGAGACATTTCAAGCTCACTATACCAAGATGAAAGGTCCGCACCCACCCTACCCATGGATGAAGCTAGCAAAGGATTGAAAATAATGCTTGGTATGGGCTACAACATAAATGAAATCCTTGGAAGGAACAATGATGGACAACTGGAGCCCATCATTGTAGAAATATGAATGAGAAATCTTGGCCTTGGATGTACCCCTTCAAGTATAACCATATGTGGCAGAGGTACCCCTATTAGAGCAATTAGATCTCCCCCTTAGTTATTAGCAGTCGCCCTTCAACTACCCGTATCAACAGGTTTTCCATTAGATAACTTCACCTTTGATATCACTGATGTTTGTAGTAGTAGTGATGATGAGGATACCATAGCAGGTCTACCCACACTTTTTGAAGACTCCTCCTTACTCATGATTAGTACATCGCATTTCAAGACAGACCACCAGCCCCACAAGATAAACCTAATCTACCCACAACTCATCGATTACGACCAACGAGGACCACCAGTTCTAATGAAAGGATTTAGTTTTTTGATGCTCATAAGAAGGAAAACAAGGATGTTTTCACAATTCTGATGCAACAAAATAACAAACACATTCACAAACCTGCACTATAACATGCTACCTTTTGCACCCAATATTGAAGGAACTCTGATAAAATAAAAGAAAACATAGTATTTTAATCAGATTATCCACTAATCAATACTGAAACCAAAAGAAAATTGAGGAAACAAGCTTCTTTTATTAAAAATCAAGATTCTCTTGCATTCCAAGGCAAAAATGCTCTACAGAATATTTGAAATCTCATAAGAAATGAGTTACAAAGAATGAAAAATCTGCTACAGCAACCATCAAACTCAAAACTAGAAAAAAAATTAAAGAAGAAGAAGACTTATACAAATGGTTCCAAGAATTCAATATTCGAATTTTGGCTCCAAGACATGATGTGTTGTCAAAACCCCATCCTCTCCCTCAAATTAGGCATGTAACTGAAAGAAACTCCTTAGAATGTGCATAAAGAGTTTTGAATCAAAAAACAACTCCAAAGGGTCGTATGTAACTGAAAACCCCTCCAAAATAGGGTTTTAACTGAATGAATCAAGGAGTTAGGTGCCTCAAATTGCTCCTTGACTGAAGCTCCATCAATCTGGACTCTTAACTGTCAATTAAGTAATCAAATCTCCTGATTTTTCTCCACATGTTGGCTAATTTTCTCAACCACTTCCAAGATTCATGCAAAGCTTTAAAGCTCATTACAACTCCCTCTTAGTCCAACATTTGAAAATTACATCATAAGATACTTTATTTTGCATTCATAATAACATTTATTTATAGTGATTTATTTCATCACTTAAATAAAGTTTTACAATTTCAATTTTAAATGCAAAAATAAAGCCAAATGCAAATGATTTATTAGCTAAGCATTAAGTCTTATGAAACATTAAATGAATTTACAAAGGCACAAAGAAATGCCACGACTTAATATATGATAATAAAGCTTTTTGAAAAAATCTAAAGGTAAAAGCATTGGCCTTCTTAGGGTTTCAAACCCTAAATCAAATGGTAAAACATTCCGTTGTCATTTCATTTCTTCTATGTTGTCTTGAGAGGGCACCACCATGAAAAACCTAGGCCAAGTGTTTGAGGCTTCAAAATCTTTGTATTTTATGTCATTTTGAAGGTTCTCTGGAAGATATTTATAGGAAATGCAGAGGGTAAGTCTATTTTTGTCTTTGAAGCCATTTGAGAGATTATTTGGCCATGACCTTGAGCAAATTCCTGATGATTTTCTTTCATTTTTTCCTATGTTGTGAACTCTCCTTGCCGCCATGGATTCTTGTCTGAGGTTTTTGAAGAATTCTAAAGAAGGATTTTGCAGGTTTATGGTTGAGTTTCTTCACATAGAAACTTAGGTAATTTTCTAAACTGATCTCTTTCACTTGATCTACAAAAGACATTCAATTTATGCCTAAAAATGATCAAAAACAATAAATATTCTTTTGCCTCTATACATTTATTTAAATGAGCGGGTCGTGGCCATACTCTACATTTTTTGTATGTATTTCTATTGCATTTTTAACTCATGGAGGCCGCAGGTTTTCTAGCTTTCTAAGTACCTTTGCTCTTGGATAATTTTGAGGGTTTCTTCATATTCTTCATTTCTTCAAAGGTTATAGTGCCTTTATTGTCATTCTTTACTGCATGTTATATTTCTTGTAGCTTGCATTTTGCTGTGTAATAGATAATAACCTCATGATTTTTAAATGCCCTCCAATATACATCTGCTTTATAAAATAAATATATCTCCATGCATTCATTTTAGGACAGTGAAAATATATCTACATTCTCTAAATAGTGACAATATTTTTTCCTTATGATATTTACTCATCCTATAGCATCAACAAAACAAAAGAATGCTTCTCCATGTAAAGTAGCAAATTCTCTATAATTGTCAAATATTTGAGACAGTAGATAGGTCTCTCCCACCGTTGTACACATGACTAAAACTTCATGAGAGACCCAACTTCTTCTTGCTTTATTCATTTCTAGTTTATAGTCCTTCCTGGATTGGTTTTTGAAAATGACATACTACCCTATGTCTCTTGAAAATATGCCTACTGTCATTATCATGAAGCACAATCTCTACCACTTAATGTTGGCATGGTTGTGTACAGCCCCTAATGATTTTTTCAATTGCCTTAGACCTTAAAGTTTGGTCATTGTCATCCTACCAACTTAGTCTCAAAGTCATTGTGTCTTTGTTCTCATAAGACTATGCCCAATCTCCACTTAACCTTGTCATCATCAGCATCTAGGTCTTATGGGACTGCCATTGTCTTTATACCTTGTATTGAGGATTGTCCTCTTTGTAACTTTGTCATTGATTATGCCTTATCATTGATAGCTTCATGGCTGAAAATGAAACTGGTGAAGCATTTTTAATCAAAAATTATACTTCCATTTCTTTTTGTGTTTAACAGTAACCATATTGTAGATTACTATTTGATATCACTGTTATTACAAAACACTCACAAAATCACTCCTTTCATATATCATACATGGATGTTAGGATCACTTTTTCTTCATGACTTAAACACAAGGTATTTCTCCTGATCATTGCCTTTCAACACATGATGTTTTCATGGCACTGTGATCTCCATTGATATTAATTGATACTTGTTCACTAAAGTAAATGACTTGTCCTCCTTCTTTGCATCAAGAAAATTAATTGTTTTGCAATTAAATACTATATGCACTTAAAGTATACACAAAAAGGATCTACATACATATTCTGATGATGCAACCATTTCTCTTATATTAGGTTGTCTGTAATTTTTACAAAACACAATATAGATTTCATGATATTCATTATCTTATGCCATATTATGAGCTGGGCTCAACCCTTGTGGGAGCCACATTTTCCACCACTCATGTTGTAAATAAATGAAATAGTAACAAAGACTTGACCTGTATCTGCACATGAAGCAAACAAGTTAGAAAAAATAGTGAATTTGATGATTTTTGATAATTTGATCTGAAACTTTTTCATTTATATCTCTTTGATAATGACTGAGTTGGTTTAATTTGATAATGGCAGAAAATTGTATCTCTGTAGATGAAACATGTAACTGGATCTCATTCCCTGAGCTCTAACACAATCTTTTAACCAACTGCAGGTGTATCTGAAACTCGGGAGCAAGAGGAGGTGAAGATATTGAAGATTAAGTTGAAGACTAAAGAGTCAACCCTACATCATCCCTTAAGGCAATGGTGGACATGACCTCCTCTTATGTGTTTTTCTTCTTTTAGTTGATTTTCAGATGTATGGTTTACATTCATTTGTTGAATTAAATCAACCTAGTCACTCCCACAGCTTGTGTGGGATTACAGAAACATGGCTTTCAAAAAATGAGTTATTTCATATCATGTAATGACTTGTGTATTCTCATTTGAACTTGTTTTTAGTTAAACAATATGAAATCACTAAAATTAAATTGTTTAAAACATATGTTTTGTAATCAAGATGAATGTAATAACTTCTACATACCTTATTCCAGAATTACAATTTCTTTCTGATAAACAACAATAACATAAATTGCATAGGATAGTTCAGCTTCACATAATATCCTCTCAATATTTATTTTTCTCAATGAAGCTTGTTTGTTGCTTTATCTGGATTGTTCAACAGTTTCACTATTACTATTGCATATTTTTGATAAATCAATTTTTAGAAAACCCTTCACTCAAAAAGAAAATGTTCAAAGGATGTCTATACATCAAAAAATTTATACCCCACCAAACAATTTCCCCTTAAATCTTCACTAATTTTAAACGGGGAGCTAAAAATTGGTAACAATATGTACACACACACACACATAGATTACTATGGTTTAGAATAATTTATATGATCTAGTTTTTATTTTGGTTTCATAAGGTCCTAATTTCTAACAGGTTACAATGAAAAGATGGTATTATTGATTATACAAGGTTGAAGTGGATTAAATAATTGCATCAATCATCTAAATAATTTATGTTCTAGTGAGATCGAGATGGTTAAGAAGAAAACACTCTTATCTGGAATTTCCATTTCCACTCCTAGCTATGTGTAACTCCAAAAGTTACTCCTAATCAAAGTATTTCTCATAAATATGCATGTGTTGTTCTTTATTTTCATTTATAAAATATTTTAAAATATTTATACTAAAATATACTTAAAGAAAATAGTTGTGCATGATCAACATGATGCTATTATCTAGGCATCTTCTTGGAGTTTGAAGTAAAATTGGCATATATATATATTTGTATAATTCTTCAAATAAAGACACCAAATATAGTTTTATTTCTTTTAATTTTAATTCAATCATATATACATAGACAAGTTGTTGAAAAGGTTTCTTCCATGAATATAATATAGTTTATCTTTTGATGAATTATGGAGAATTTGTGTGTGTGATTGTGCAAGATTACATTATATTATTTGGAGAGTTGGTCACTCATCAGTGGAGAAGACCGTTGTTATTATAACTAAGTATATGTTCATTGCATATTATAATTATATATCTTCATGCATGGATTTAATTGCAAGTTTCGACAATGTTCTTATAGGTTAGTCAATCGCTATTGGTAGCATTATGTTAGTATATCATTTAAATATTTGATATTAAAGAGGATAGTTGGGTTAAATCTATTTTTTAAGATAGTAGCATAAAATTATTTCAATTTGTAATGGCATGAATTTATACCCCTTTCAAATTCCCCATTTAAAACCCTTACCTTAGAAAAATCAAACCTGATGATGTTATTCCACATCCCTCATTCACTTCGCATCCATTTGGTGGCTATCTGTATTGTCAGTGGGGGAATTTTTGTCGGGGATGCTAGCACGATGCATGGACGTCTGTGCAGCACACTTCGATCCTGACAAGATTCCCACCTTTGGAATCTTCAGAGGCATTACAATTCTCCATTGGTGTCAAAGTGTAACGTATCTGCTCACTTGACCGACCTCAAATGGCTCTTTTGGTTTCCCTTTCACCTTCAAATCTCTATCTCATTCATTCAATTGATCTTCTACATATTCATTCAATCTTCTTCACACTTCTTGATCTTCATTCACAACATTTTCACCATTTTTGAAGCTCCAGGTTGACACTCTGTTGGTTTTACTCCTCTTGTTGTTGCAACCACATTGGCATTCAAAAACTTGTGAGCTCACATGCCTTAAGAGCATCTTGTTGGGAAGGTGATATCCATTCATTTAGCATCGTTGTATTGTTTACACAGCATATTGTTGTTACCATTGCTTGGTATTCTTCCTTTCAGTGCTTTCCTTATCGTACTTTTTCTATTATGGCTATTTTGGTTGTCTGTGGAGGTGGGAACACCAAAACGGTGGTTTTACTCGTTCACATGCCTTGAGAGCATCTTGTTGGGAAGGTGATATCCATTCATTTAGCATCGTTGTATTGTTTACATAGCATATTGTTGTTACCATTGCTTGGTATTCTTCCTTTCAGTGCTTTCCTTATCGTACTTTCTCTATTATGGCTATTTTGGTTGTCTATGGAGGTGGGAACACCAAAACGGGGGTTTGACTACGGTAAGCCTCAAAACAACCCCAAAAAATTTCCTCATTTTTTTGTGTGTAGGTACTTCATTTATGTGGAGCTTGTGGGAGGCTAGATCAACCGTAAGCTAGATTTCTACTACCCTTGCTCGTTATTTCATTCTTAGTCAATTTATCTATTAAGTTAAAGTATTCTTCTTGTTATTTCCGTAGCTTAGTCACTTTCTATTTTATGTTATCATATTAGACCATACTTTTCAGGTTGTTAATTGGTTTCTTTAGGTTCTTAGACTACACTTTACGTTCTCTATCCATATGGACGTCAGCGCCCAACTGGGATGCCAGTGTGTTGCACTGTCATCCATCTTCTGCGATGGATTCCTTTGGTAGAGAGTTGCCTAAGTTACAGTCTTTAATTTAGAAATCCACTCACTTGACTTCTTAACCTCTCAAGTTGATAGAAGGAAAGTGACAGATCAATTGTCCTTCCTTTTCACCCTCTTAAAACATCAAACCTATCTTAAAATAATTCCTTAGACCTTTTTAACATCATTCATCCTTAGCTTGAGGTAGCAACTGATTGTTCTAAACCCTCCCGTGACTTGGGATCTTGAGAAGTCAGTCCCCCTCCTCTACATTTTGGTGAACCTGATGTGAACTTTATAATATTCATTTATTTGCATTGAGGTTCTCTCTCGTGTCTGCGTAGGTTGTGAGCTTGCACGTTGTGATGCTTTATGAGCTTCACAATTCAATCTACAACCTCCAAGAACATAGTTAGAAGGAGCACATAATTGTGACACTTAGAGATGTGATTTGCAAGGGTCACTTTGGCTCTTACCTCCCAGGAGATGGTATCGATGAAAGAGATGAGTTTCTTCGATGAAACCACTTGTGCCCCTACTCCTCTTGTCTCCCCTTCAGCTCTGCCTCTGGACAAGAATGAAGTTGTCCCTATTCCTATAGAGCATCTTTTTTCTCTAGATAAGAGGCTATTGGATCTTAAAAATCACTTAGGGAGAGATCAAAGCATGGCTAGACCCGTTAGGATTGTTAATGAGATCAGATATATGCTAGAAAAGGATCATACTGGCATAGATTTTCTTCGTGGCTTTAATGATTTAATGGAAGCATACATCCCTTTTTACAACCCTAGGTCAAGTATTACCTGAGGTCATGTGCTCGACGCTTATGAAAGATAAACTAGTGTCTTGATGCCTATGACATCGATATGCTTGGCTTAAATGGTCCCTTCTATCAACATCTTTGTTCCTGCTCCGCATCCTACCATCAAAGTGAGAAAAATACCCTTAGGATTCAATGTTCTTCCTCCTAAGGGAAAATCTATCCTTGGTAGTGAGATTTATAATGGGATGGGGGCTATGGTCCTAGTATGTTTGGTGGATCTAGAGGCAACTCTGGTGGTGGTCACAGTGGTGGCTATGGTGGTAGCTCCAGTGGCGGCTACAATGGTGGCTCCAACGGTGGCTCTAGTGGTGGTCTTGGTGGTGATTCTGGTGGCGGCTCCATTGGTCCTATGTCTTCATCTGACCTTGTTTTGAATGCCCTATTGCAAAATATGGGTCAAATGCAGAACCAACTAGCGAGTCTGTCCCAAGCCTCTACCCAGCCTATCTTTCAACCTTTCTTCCAAAATAGTCCCTTGTTGGTGACGATTTTGAACACTTTTATCCCTCAAGGGATGGAAATTCCTAAGTTTGAGAAATACGATGGTAAAGGATACCTTTATACACACATGTCAGCCTTTGACATGATGTGTATATACTTCTTTCACCATGATTCTCTGATGGCTAAATTATTTCCTCGATCTCTTAAGGACACAACACTAGAGTGGTATTGTTCCTTACCCAAAAACTCCATATTTTCATTTGATCAACTTGTTAATCAGTTTCTTTGGTAGTTCCAAGCTAACATCAGATTGATACCAATATAAACAAGGAGAGCATGAGAAGATTACTGATTTCATTGCTCAATACCAAGCACTCTTTTCACAAATCTCTTACCCGCTACCTGACTCAGATGTATAGAAGGTGTTCATTGGTAACCTGTAGTGACCTTGGTAGGAGAATTTTTCCTTAAAGAAGTACCCTTCTTTCACACATCTATACGCGATATTATGAGAATATCAGTAGATAGATGTTCAGTTTGAGGGATCTTCCTCGTGCTCCCATCTTGAAGGAAGATCTATAATATCAATTTCAGGAAAAGGAAAATTTGTTGTGAATGTAGTCATCACATCTAGTGACAAAGGCCTCAAGTGCAACAAACAACTCACAAATTTGTCTAAATATTATTCTTCTATCCTGCGAAAATTGTTAAAGGATAAGGTTATAACCTTGGAGGATCCTCGACCTCTTAGAGAGCCTTATCTCAACTGCTATGATGGAAATGCATTTTGCTAATACCATCATTTCCATGGGCATGATACTAAACATTGTATGCGCCTGCATCATGAGATACAAGATCGCATCGATGACGGTACCATTTGCCTTGATGGTAAAAGAATATGAATAAGTCGGTGGCTAAGGTGAATAGCGAATTGCAAATTTATACAGACCCATTTTCGTCTCTCTGTGAACTTAATTATTGATCCTTTTGGTGCTTCTCTTGAGGCCTAAATGTACGTAAATGTGGTTTTGTTTACTCACAGTCCTCCCCATCAACCTATGACTAGTTCACCAGATGTAACTTTCACATTGCAGGATTCACCCATGAATAACAAAGCTTCTCCTTTATATATTTCCACTCGCATCAACAAAAACATTATGACAGGAGTCCTTGTGGACCCCGTGAGTCACGTGAACATTATTACGAAGGAGATTGTTTTGCTAAATTCTTTACAAAGAGAGGAATATGAGAAGACGAAGACCACCATATGCACCCATGATGGCCTCTCTCTTGCTCTCTATGGATCTATAACTCTTTTCATCCTAGTGGGACCTAGGGTTGTGAATACTACCTTTGACATCATTCTAGAATCTGACTTGTTCAGAGTGAAGCTAGGCATCCCATGGCTAGCTTCCATGAATGGAGTCACTTTTGTTATTCATAAATGTTTGAAATTCTCTCACAAAGGTGTGGTGCATGTCATGCATGACAATGGATATCAGCTATTGGTATCATGTTGGGGGTATTTGCTAGATTATTTTTGGCCCTCCCCGATCGGTCTGCTTCCTCCAAGAACATACCTAATTTATCAAAAGTATGTTAAGTATAAGACCAGGGGAAAGGTTCAACTAAAAATGGCTTACCCTATAGAATAGTAGTAGGTTGCCTCTTCCTCCCAAAAGGGGAAGGGGAAACCTGCTCATGCTTAGGGCCCTTTTTCTTCCTCCTCTGCAATTCCACCTACCTTTGCCTCCCGTCTTGCTGCGGTGCCTTTGAATTTTTGCCCTATGCATCTCATGGGGAGTTTGATGGTACCCACTTGGCGAAAGGCCAAGCGTCAAATGTTTGACCTTCCTGTCTTTCCCACCGTGCCTTGACCTGTCTTGTATGGTAAGGGGAAGGGTCATCGTGGAGTCACCTCTATGTCTCAGCCTCTGCAGCCTCCTACTACTCCTACCTCTAGGGTAGTGAATGGAAAGAGGCCCATTGTTGAGGCACTTGAGTCTACTTCGCCTGTTGTTGTTCCCGTTCCTACATCTCTTCATCCTATCCCTATCTAGGAGTCACTCCCTCTATTGGATATGGTTTTGATGGACACTCTGATGACTAAAAATGAGTCTCTCGCTCCTTCTCAAGTTGCAGCCTCCAGCTCTTGGAGCTAGAGAAACTGCCTTGCACGTGAGCATAAGCACCAAAGGAAGGCTCTAGCCACTATGTAAGTTTCCCTACAAAAGGAGGAAGGGGATCCAACAACTCTTGTTTTAGTGTCTTATGTTGTGTCCTCCTCTTCTACCCCTTCTGCTTCAATTCCCTTGGCCTCAATCTTGCTTCTAGCTCCCCCTATGAGCATGGATGATCCTCACCCTAAAAGTGTGGAATTTTTCATTTCTCCTTTGGTTGAGCCTCCTCTCCTAATGTCCCTTTTGGACATCTGACCTTTTCCCAAGCCTGTCGATATGCCAAATACCTCAGTGGTGTCTGTTGCGGTTTTCTCCTCTTCCTCCTTGCCTTATGCTTCGTTTATGGGGATATCGCATCCTCTGATAAAGCACAAGTTAGAGGATGACTCTATTTCCATAGGGGGTCAAAAGAAGGGATTGCCTTCTTCAGAAGCTACTTCTACTCTGGCCTACACTGTCTTAGTGACAGAGGCAACCCCATCATCCCCTGAGTTCATCATTGCCCTTGAGTCTTTCTGTGAGGTCGACAGTGGATCTCGGGTTCCTCCTTCATCACCCACTTAGTTAACATGTGGCACTCTCATCAAGTGCATGTTCAACTCAATAGATGATGTCTCAACTTTGTTAGTTATTTTTACAAAATCAATGGCATTTACGACATAGGAGTTGAGTGAAGAAGACCTTGAAGGGCCCTCTTCCTTGGCTCTTGTCATAGGAGAGTCAGAGGGTGCTCCCCTTGCTATCCCACCCTTGCAGGCTCACCTACCTTCCCCTTATAATGATCTAGATTGGGAGAATGATTACCTCTTGGTTGATGAGGACTAGGGGTGCCTCTTCTTTACTTGTAGATTAGATTTGTGTGTGTGTTGTGTTCCCCTGTGCTTGTTTTATGTATTCCTAGAGGACCCTTGTCACCCTCGTAGGTGCTTGGATACAAGAGTGTTTTGTGATGTAAACTTCTTCTATGTGTTACATCATTCCTCTCTTTGTTTGATTTTTGATAATTGGGGACGATGCAAAGTGTTGGGGGCATTTAGAACTCCCTTCCATGTTGACCCAATTTTTTATTTTTATTTTGTTTTCACATACATTTCTTCACATGGTCTAATATAGTAGGGGGTTGATGACAGTTCATTTATATATTATATATTACACCTATCTATCTATATTTATGAGTAGCTCTAACCCTGAATTATCATATCCCCTATCTCTTGTTTGTTATGTTGTTGTTTGTCCTTTATTTTTATCTTTCTCTCTTCTTTTCTTGCTTTGTGATGTTGTGGTGCTTATGTGTTGCCCCTCACATGCGTGACAACATTACCATGGTTACATCTTGATTCATTTTCTACGAGCCATGATATCACCTTCATTCTTTCTTTTCTCTCCTTAGGATGTCACGTGCCTTTGATTTTAGCACACACCATCCTAAGAGGGGCTATCATACTACTTTGATTTTTAAAAAGGTGCATTCGATGGCCAACAAATCCCTCGCTGAAAATCCTTTATTTTTCAAAAATTGCATTCTTCAACAAGGATCCCTAGTGGAATTTTTTTTTCTTTCATCAAGGATTCGTAAGATAGAATCTGAAAATTTTCCTTTGAGAAGGGAGAACTTCTTCTGAGGAAGAATTCTAAAAGCTTGCCCTTGCGAGGGAGTATTCTTTCTTTCGAATTCCTTGATGAAATAAATCTTTCAAAAGGATTCCTTGATGCTAGAATCGTTGGTAAATTTTTTTATCACTTCTCAAATAGAGCATCCTAGCTTGAGTGGACCCCTCTTCTTTTGAAGGTCACTTGAGGGACCCCTTTGAAAGATTCTCCTTCAATTGTTGACTGTCTACATGATTGTCTATCTACCTACATGGATTTTTGCTATCTAATATGTTTTGTTTGTGGATTAACATGTTGCTTTGCAGGAGCACCTATGAAGCTACTTTTTAATCAACCTTGTAGGACCGAGCAGTAGTAAGGGCCCATTAGACTCTGCAAAGCCTATCACATTGGGCTTCCCTCAAGATCGAGCACCTGGGATGCCTCCTTTGCAAGTCTGAGGACTTGTAAAGTGCTTTCATCCTGCGGGATTGTTACCCCTCAATTTTTTTAAAAAAATGATGAAAGTTTTCTCCTTAATTGAGTGGTCTTATGTCTCTATCTTGGAAATATCATGGTATCCCCCAAGTTCTTAACCTCTTTTCATGGTTCTTCCAAATTCCCTAACCATGTCGCTAAGTTCCAAAGTTTTGAAACTACTTGATGGCCTAACTTATTCGTATCTTCCCAAGTTCCAAGTCTTACCCAATGATGTCCCATGCAGTCGGTGTATCAGAGGTTCTAAAAACTTTAGAACTACTGATTGATGGTTATAAATTTCTTTTCCTCAGTGATGAAGCGACCTTAGTAGGATGCTCGACTTTCAAAATGTTATCCCATTTAATAAGTTGTACGGAGCCTTTAAGGGGATGTTTTTTCATACATTTTAAACGCCAACTTCAATTTTTAAACGTAATCTTTAAAATCCTCTAAAAGGACAGTTCTTAAATAAGGAGGGTGGTGGAGCGAATTTAGTAACGTAATGACACATTTTTTGAGGCAAATAAATAGTCACTCACCACTGTCGAAGTTAAGTGAGCTGCATATGAGGAAAGGTGGCAACATTCCTAAGTTAAAAATTTTCTCAAGATGGTACTTCCTAGCGATATCAGAGAATGGGAAGATGAACTCTTGCCCATCGTGCAATTGAACCTGAATTGGCCTGAAGAAGAGAAACTCGAAATCATTTCTGAATTGTGTTCACTGGCATGGAAGGAGAAAACCAGCTATGCCGAATATAACAAAGTGATTTTCATTTTAGATGAAGAAGAAGAATGTGCTGAGTTGCACAATTTAGTTATGGACATGTAGTTAGAATTATTCAGGATTTTGACACCTTCCACGGTATAGAAGCGTGCATGAAATATTTTTGGTGACACATAATGATAACGCCTATTCTGAAATTGTTTTCGTTTCAAAATCTCTCTTGATTCCGATCATTTTCAAGACCATTACTTTTGTGATGCAACAGTTTTTGGTATGCCTATATATATAGACCTCTGAATGTAAAAAAAGGGAGGAAAAATTCAGTTAGCTTTTAGGGGGAATGGTCTTATGGTATAGGAGGTTGAGGTTTTGAACTCAATTTTGACATTGAAGGAATAAGGAAAATATTTCTGATCTGTGTATTCACTACTATTTTCTTTGATTACAACTGAACTTTGAATCTTTGTAATTACTCTTCATTGTGTGTCTTATCCTATGAGGCTTTATTTGTGTTATCTCTAAAACTTTGAATTTGGGTTAATCTATCCGTAAAAGTGAATTTTTTGTTCATCCTCCTTTCAATAGTATTCTTAAATGTGGGATAAGTGAACTTTGTATCATTTGTTCACATTTTCTTTACCTTAAGAATTAAACTATCACATCTATTTTCATGGTTATGAGTGGATGTTGGTTACCTTTTCTACTTTTTGGTTAAAAGCATACCCTATTTTTATTCAGTGCATATATTTTGAAGGTAGTTGCGCCTTGTAAAATAAGCAGAGAGAACTTGTAGTTATCACCACAAGTGACTCAATTGTTGGCCAGATTGTCATTTATGTGGGTCCTTGATGCTGCATAAATTATTTGATTATGTGAAGGGTCATTCGACGACCATTGGTGAGATAAAGATCAATTTTCTTGCCCGATGCCATTTCATTTCCTAGGTTAATTATTTTGATTTTGCTTTAGAAGTTTTCAAGAATATGGAAGAACAAGAAGACTCCCAAATTTAGTAACAAATTTGGTGACTGTTCATTGGGGTTGGTTCACTATATATTTGAAAATAAAGAAGTTGATAGGGGTTCTTCAAATATACACCTAGTGGTGTTATCAAGAGGGATTTTGGCTTTTATTTCAGTCTGTAATAGTTCATGATCTTAGTGTTATAAATTTAATGATATGTTTAGAATGTTGATTTTGGTGTTACACGTGCATATAGTTATGTCTTCTTTGTAAGATAGGCTATGGGAATTCATTTATTACAGTATGATCTTATTTCTTTTGATGGGATGGTCATAAGTTTTCAATCTTTGTGTTGATTGTTTATGGTTGTGTTTTTCGCTCCCATGTTAGCTTCATTTTTATGAATTGGTATTGGTTACCTTTCCTAATTTGTAGTCAAAAGAATACCAATGTTCATTAGTTTAGATAAATTCATTGAAAATATTGTAAGGGAGTTGTACCTTCAAAAAATTCAGAGAGAAGACACAAATGTAATTGTGATCTTTTCAGAGCTATTAGTGGATTCATACTAGCACTAAACTGGGCTAAGAGTCATTTATTTTGAGCATCTTTATCATGATCCAATTCATTCGCTAACAGTTGGTACTTCCAAAAAAATGCTATTATAAAAAAAAATTCTTCTAATTTGAGGAGTGGTGACTCTGTCAAAGAAGCACTCAAAATTCATTTTATAGAGAAGTTAAATATAAGAGAATACAATTATATGGAAGCCTAGGACATCTTGATGTGATTTAAACTAAAGTAAGGTCCAACAAAAGGAGTGGAAAGATAAAAATATAGGCATGTTTCCTAAACATGACTCCCAAAATACTTAACTAGTAGGTACATTGGGTAAAAGTGGAGCATTGGGGGAACAATATCAATATGCGTTAGTTGACTCAACTAACAACATGATTAGAACTAGTAGGAGAACTCTTAGACATGATTATAGTATGCCTATAAATGAAACAAATGTTGGGACATAGAGTAGAGGTACACCCTAGGAATCGCATATCAATGGTATAGGTATGAATTTATCTATGTACCTCCATGTCTAAGAAATTCAAGGAAAAGTGTACATCACAGCCCTCCTACCTCATTACATGAAACCAAACAAGAGGAAAAAACTCTTTTCCAATATGCAGATGTAGTCACTCAATCGAAAATGAGCATAGTGAAAGAGATTTAGCTCAATAGATAGACCTAGTTGATTAGTTTAGTCAAATTTAGCGTGAGCTATATACCCAAATTGAGTTAAAACAAGCCCAACTTTCTCAATCGGCCCAAAAAATGAATCAAAATAAAAATATTTCTCAACAATACAATAAAAATCAAAACAATACACAAAATATTTCAAATCAACATGCATACAATGTGTAGCCAAATTAGCACTACCATTAGTAATAAAAAAATGTAAGAAAAAATATAGGAGCTAACCCTTGAAGACATGCTCAAAGAATTTCTCTAGTTAGAAAACCATTAGGAATGGAAATATAAGACAACTTGAATTTTATGGCATTCCAATTATCCTAATCCAATTCCAAATGAGATCAAAGAAAAAGTACCTAAATTTTAAGGAAAAAATTATTTCATTGGTGAGGATCACTTAAGGTGATTCATAAATGTGACGAATGAATACGAGATAGAAGATGCAAATGCCATGATGAAACTCTTGTCCAATCCCTGAAGGAGAGTACAAAAGAGTGGTAGAGGATCCTTTTAGATGTAAGAACTAGCTCATTGGATGAGTTCATGAGGGTTTTTAGACTATAGTATGGAGAAGAGTGAATGCAAAATTTGTAATGCATGAACTAACAACAATAAAAAGAGGGTGAATAAAATAATTATTGATTTCAACAACAAATTTATAATGACAAGAAGAAAATTTTCCCCTCCTATGGAGTTGAATAGATCTATATGTCATGTTTCATATCTTGGGGCATTTGATGCAAAATTAGGCTATTGCTTGAGGGAAGAGAACCCTCTAACATTGAGGGAATCTTATGTTATGGCTAATAATATAGAGAGAAAAATGAGAGAATCTAGTAAGAGTGTAAAGAGAGATGATGTGAAGCTTATGAAAATAGTTGCAAAAAATTGTGGCAATCCTTTGAAGTAGAAGATAAACTTGATAAATTAATGGGGGCTATGAAGGATCTCTTATAAAAGGTTTATATAAATGATAATGATATGCCCTCCAATAATGTTGCTACTCATTTTGATGAAATTTGGAGACTACATAATAAGCCATATAATTATGACTGGTCTAAAAATATATACAAAATGATAAGAAAATGGTTCCAAGAAATACAAACCAAGGATAACAAGGGAGACATGCCCCAAATATCTTGAGGAAGGATCATGTGAATCTTTGGGAATAATTATTCTAGTGTGATATGTGTCACTTACCGCATAATCTGAAAGTGTTTTGTAGCTACAACACATGTAGAAGATAAATAACTCAAAGAATATGATGGTGCACCTAAGTGTTGTGAATATGATAATGTGAACTAGCTAGATATATATTAAGAAGAATTATTTCAATATGATCATGAAAGCTACCATGTTCAATATGAGCTACCAAGAAAAAATTATTCATCTCAAGAAACTAATGCAATAAAGGTAAAAGAGAGCTAACCCATCCAATGAAGACATTAAATCTTTCATTGAAGCAATTATCTTACAAGTACAAAGTGACTACTAGGTAAGGAATAGGCAAGTAGGTGCTGAAGTTCAAGATGGAGGTGTTGTTTTTTTATATATGTTAGTTGCATACATAGGAAAAGGAAAACAAAAGGGTGACAATGTAGAAAAAAGTACCAAAAATACTATAGTCCAAATTACCACCTAGATATAAGATGCATAAACCATAAACATCCCTACAAAATAAATATGACCCTCAACAAAAGTGTTAATATTCTAATAAGTAATATGGAGAGCTCAAAGGTGGCTAGAAATAATCCCAAGTAAAATAAGACCAAGGAAGCAACAAATGAGAAAAAATGATGGATAAGGAAGTTGAGAATTTAGTCAACATAAAGTAGGTTGTTAGTTAGAGAATTACTTAAGATCCTAAACACAGGGAGAGGGAATTGTTGTATATTAATGCTCAAGCTATTTTTGATTAGTCTAGAAAAGTTGTTGGTGATCCAAAAAATGGTACAAATGAAGCTAATGTCCAAGAGACTCCTAATATCTACTTGGGAAATGTGTCTACGAGTAATTGGTAGCTAATTGATCCATTTTACACTTATTTTCTAATAAATAGTAGATTGGTACATAATTGTATGTTATATTTTAGAGCATCCAATAATGTGATGCCTCTAGAAGTCATGAACCAGTTGCCATATAGGTTTCTAAATCATATGAAAACTATTTTTCCATGGATTCTCATGAAATTAATGTAATTGGAGTAATAAGCAATGTTAAGGTGAAGCTTGTTTCATACCTTGGTAAAAAAAATAAGAAATCAATGGACATCATCATAGTTGACTATTTGACTAAGTGGGGTGTGTTGTTATCTAGGAAGTGGGAAGCCTCAATTGGTGGTAGCATCCATACATACCTATTTTATGCTATCATACCATTGCACATAAAATAAGTTTAATTTCACAATGAAAAGAAAATGATACATATCTAGTGAAGAATCTAAATAAAGCAAATAATCATGTTTGTTTCTTTGACACATAACTAGGTTGTTTCATTGGATACTGTAGTGATGTGTTTAAAAATTAGGTATACCCTAATTATTTTTCTTTGCATCAATATCCTAAAAAAAATAGCATTTGGAACATAAATTTTGATGGTGCATGTTCAAGAGAAGGGAATGATGTAATAGTTTTATTGGTATCACTCAATGACACAAAGCATAAGTTCACTTTTAGATTGAATTTTAACACCAACAATATGGTTGAATATGAATCATTTCTACTTGGTGTGAAAGTGGCTTCTAGATATATGATCAAATGTATTAGAGTGTACAATGATTCAAAATGTATAGTATCTCAAGTTAAAATCACATATGTTGCTAGATAAAATAGATTGAAGATGTATAGGAATATTGTTTAGGATGCCATTGAGATGTGTGTTGCTTTTGAAATCAAATGGGTTGAAAGAGAGAAATAAAATATCTAATTCCCTTGCTTAATTGGCTTCAAAGTTTGACACTTAAGATTCCCTTATTGTATGTATGGTGCTGAAATTATTACTAGACCTAAAATTCCTGACATCTATAGTTGGGAGATCTTTAATGGTGATTAGCAGATATATAAGTTCTTGAATTACATCGATCATTTTGAAAATCAATTTCTTGATTAGCTACCTATGGTAGAAGACAATAAAGAAGGTAAGGAGATTCTTTTTTTGAAAATAATATTAAACAACTAAAAAATACTATTCCAAAAGGTCTTGTCACTTTTAGAAAGAATGTTTGATAATGTTGATTATTATTAAACAAGGAATAAGAGAATCATTGAAGAAGATGTAGAAGGCGTGAACTTGGGAACTAAATTAGCTCCCAAAATGTTCTACCTCAAAAAAAATTGAAATCAATAGAGAAGAAAATGCTTATAGCTATGTTAAAAAAGCATAAAAAAGTCTTTGTCTAGTCTTATGATGAGCTAAATGCTTACAAGGAATATTTGTTCTAGCATACCATTCTATTGGAGCCTGGTATAAAACCATTCAAATAGAAGTAGAAATCCATCAACCCTGCTCTCACTCCTCAAATGCACAAGGAATTGATGAAGCTAAAAGAGAGGTATAATTAAACCAATTAGACATTTGTAGTGGGTCTCTAACCTTATTCCAATAAGAAAAATGGGGATATTATCTTAGGCATAGAGTTTTTAGAAATCTAAATATCAAGTGTATTAATGACAATTATCCATTACATAGCATGGATCATCTATTATAGTAGGAAACAAGGTCAAAGTTGATGCCAATAATGGATGCCTGCTAAGAATATAATCAAGTTATATTCTTGAAAGTCTAAGAAAAATAAAATAGCCTTCACTATGTCACAAGAATCATTTGTATATGTTTGAATAATGTTGGAACCACATTCCAAAGAGTTATGGATGTCATCTTTGTTGGTTTAATAAATGAAATCATGCTTGTCTACCATGGTGACTGTTGATGCCTAAAATTGCTAGGCAAACAACCTTATGGGAAACTCAGTAAATGGGGGACCAATTGTGCTAAACTGAGTAACCTCCGGGTTTTTAAAGAAGCTGACTTCTTTTGTAATTGGGGGTTTATAATGGGAAAAAGAAGCATATATAAAAATAAAGTCTAATTCCTAAGGTGATGCACCAAGATGTAAGTGTTTAGGCACGGGAAACCTTCCTTTCGGATAAGGTTTGAGGGCTTGTTCAACAATTTGCTATGTTCGAGAATAACAGAAACATAGATGAAAATCTTAAGAAATTTAACCAAATGACATAGTATAACTTCCATACGCATTTACTGAACAAGAACAGTTTGAGACATGATCCCAAACAACAAATTTCTATTGAAATTATAAAATTTTTGTAGATAAACTACTCAGCACAACAAATAGCATAGTATAATGTCTTATATTAACTAATAAATAGAAAGGATGAACAATTGGCACAATCTATGAGTCTTAATATAATAATCAAAATAATACAAAGGCCTGGATCTTTTTCGTCTTTTTTCTATAGTTTATGAACCCTTTCACAGAGAATTGCAGCAATATATATAGACCTTTCCCACCGCCTTGAAGCCAACGGCTTGAAAGATTCCTCAGGCACACATCGTCCTCCCCTTGGATGAATCGAAGACAAATCGTAACAAAAAGATCCTCAGTTTCCTCGAACAAAGTGTGCTCACAACAAATGATGAATGTGGTCCCAAAGGTGAAGCAACAACTTCAAAAATACACGTGTCTAATCTCTTGAAGAGTTGGTTAAGACACGTGACGAAGAAACAAAGCCTCCTCTTCATTCTTCATTCCCTTGCAATCAAAGCTCTCATGGAGGTGACACGTGGAGAAGCGGTGGGCGTTTATATCCATCCTTTGTTTCCTTGGGATACAATCCCCACAAGGATGACATGTGGCACAATATCGGCCTGAGCTTCCATCAGTGGGGCCTACCAAAAAGGCATCTGAGGGTTTATACAATGTGGCACACGAACAAGGCTTAGAGATGAAAAAATGGGGGAAGCTTTTCAAAGGCCCGCGCTGCTAACATGTGGCAAAGCGGATGAAAGTGCGACCAAAATAGGATCTTGGGGCATTTTAAGAAACATAGAGCGTGTAGCCATAAATTTTGCAAATCCGAATACAAATCAACCTGAAGGGACCTTCATGGACTATTTAATCCATAGCTTTTGGCAACTATCAGGGGCATTTCACCTACGAAATGAGGACCCAAAATCCTGGTTCATCGACTAGAGCCTTCTCCATCGGGTAAATATTAGAGATTTGAAATGGTAATCTATAGAGACAACCAGTCAGCCTTAGAAGGTGTCGATAAGGCACATAGATTCTCTTCAGCCTCATGCAGATCGATAATTTATTTGAAAGGTAACTCCACGGAGGTCCTGGAGTCAAGCTGGAAAAGAAGTCGCGCAACTAGATGAATAATGCCTTCAATGTTGACTACCGTCGGAGGTTGGATAAGTGATTGGAAAGCAGATAGATCCTACTACTTCTCTTTGATTCTTGATGTAATATTCTCCACCGTGGCCACTGAATTATTAGAGAGAAATGGAGAAGGAAAACCCAACTGAGTCAAATGCAAAAATTATACCTACAAATTATTCATCGTTAGACTCAGGGACACTAAACAAATCTTGGCCTTGAGGATCGCTGCATGGTAATAAATGAATTATTTTTCCTTCTTTGTAGCTAACCTTCGATCCTTAATCCCTTCCCTTGTCAATTCCGCATCGATCACCTTGTACAATTTTCCCAACAATTGCTCGGCCTCAAGAACCCTCTTAGCAATGGACTGTGGAATTTTCTCAATCATCCCACACACTTCCCTACTTAAACTTGCCACATCTGCCATGAATTGGAGTGTTGGATGTAGGGACAAATAGAAGGACTTGACTTTCTCCCAAAAGGAGACGTATAGCTTCTGAGCCACCAAAAGGGAATCCAATTGAGGAATAGGGGGTTGTGAGGGAATTTTGGAAAGGCTTATATCAACTTCTTTTGACATGATTTCCTCCATCATCTCATCAACCTTCTTGTCTGATGCATTGAGTCGTTCTTGTAGAGTTATTAGCTATGTTCCCTTTCTCCTCGGCAACTCCTCCATTTGACCTTGAGAACCAGATTCCATTGCCAGCGACACCTTCAACCTTTCGATCTCTTTTTCAAATTGACCCCACTGGTTTTGAAGCTCTTGATTCTTTTCCTATGCTTCCTTCTCCTTTTGAGATAGCCTCTCTTGAAGCTCTTGGTTCTTCTGTTGTAATTTGGAAACTAGGTTGGGATCCTAGGATTGGAACTTCACAAGTTCCTCTTGGAGTTTTCATGCTTGTTGAGATAGGTGTGAAAAATTGGCATCTCTGACCTTCTCTTTTTTTTGCAGGATATCCATCCATTATTTGATATTCTTGAGCTCCTCCTCTCTTTTCTCCAACTATTGACTATGCTTCAAAAAGTTGGTTGTCACAACTCTCTGGGTCTCCTCAATCAGCTCAACCTTGTCCTATGGTCGGGTTGTGTTCAGATCGAGCCCTATAGAATGGATTGTAGAGTCTTTAGGTTGCATCTCCCCTTGGGTTTTGATGACATTGGGCATCATAGTTGCGAATGTTATTGCTCCCTGGTGCACATTGTAAAGGGTCTGCACACATGGCTTGACAGGCTTTGCAACATCTTTTTCTTTCCTTTTTTGAATTCTTACGGCCCGCGTTGCCTTAGTCATGGTATTTTGTGCAAAAAATTATGTTGGTGATCTAATTTTTCCATCGACAAAGGGTGCACTGAGAGGAAGAGAAAAAGGGAATGAGACCATTGAAGACTCAGACAATGTTTTCTTTGACATAATCACTGTTAATGGGGAGAAAGGGGGAACATTATACTAGGTTCAGGTCCTGAGAGCGATGGAAGGGCTCATAGGAGATAGTGACGGTATTAGGGACTTTGAAGTTACCATTCATTGAGTAGGTTGAGTAGGGGCCGACGCGATGAAAGAAAATAGATTTGTAGTAGTGGATGCAGATTGGGTCAGGACAAAAGGTGGAAAAGTCTGTAGTGGAGTAAAAGCCACTTGTTCCCCTGTAGAGAAGGGAGCTTTTTGGGAACTTCCCATGGACGTGATAGCAAAAAATTGGAGGCCAAAACTTGAGGTGATCGAGGGGGTGGACATGACAAAATGGACCAAATATTGAGATGAGAGAAAGGAAGGAGAGAAATGTACCTGAGTTGTTAAAGACTCCAACTCGTGGCTCATTGTAATAGTCACTTGTAAGTTCTCTCGTTGAGTGACATCAATATGCTACCTCTTCTAAGGTGGAGAATGGTCTAAGTCTATAACCTCTTCAGACTGTTGAGGCATTATGGATCTCCTAACAACACATGATTGTGGTAGTTTGACCTTCACACGAGATGTAGTTGCTTGTATATTCGAGGAACCTCCACGAGTTGTCCCTCAACTTCATCACCCTTAGCTCCTTCTTCCTCCCCCAATTCCTCAACACTATCATCACTATCATCATGCCCCCTGTTCCAGAGATCATCAAATTTGTCATCCATGTTGGGGTCCTGGAACGGGGCATCGAGACATTTGGTTTCTTGACGATAGATCCAGAAGATGGAAATCTTCTCTTGACTCCAATTGTAATTTTGGCCAATTCATTAAAAAGGGTGGCCGTGATTTTGCACTTTTCATTGGCCTTGGCCAAAGTGAAATAAAATGAATGCCATGGTGGCCTCCGATCTTCAGTGGGAATATAGGCTAGGTCTCTAAGGAACTTCGGGTTATCTGACTGCAGATTCTGATGTCCCTCCCAGTAGGATCGAGGGTTGTGTTTCACTTTAACCTTTAGGTCCACTAAATCATTGTCGGGATTATAATACCATTTGTCCTCAATCAATACTAGCCTCAAATGAGCAAGCTTTGATAATAGAAAACCATGTGTCTGCTTCCTTTGCATTATAATTGTGCCAAAGCTTAAGGAGCATTTGAAGAAGCCTTTCTTATTATTTCCCCCACATAAATTGTTATCAATAATCGACAGTTGCCTAAACACCTCAATGGCCAACACCTTGTCCATGACACAAAATGGTAGCCGACAGGGCTCCTTAGTGAAACCATGCAACCTGACAAATGAAAAATCCTCACCGAGGAACCGATCATAGGGAGGAAGAAAATATCGCATCCACCCCACCTGCTCAACAAAAAAATGATAACACTCGGCCTCTCTGTCCACACTCAAATCTTGCAATATTGGAATCGGGAAGGACCCAAAAAATGCATAATAATCATAGGTTGTGTAAAGGAGAGGGGTCCACACAAAAACTGGGCTACGAGCTCCATTTTCATTGAAGATAGAAAAATTCATATATCTTTGAAAGAAATCAGGGTTTTGCTGTAAAAACTTATGAGAAAAAAAAGAAGAGAATCTGAACTTACATTGCATTTGATATTCCCTGAATTGATCCAACATCTCTAAACAAATGATCTCTACGAAGTTGTGCCAGAATAGGGAATGTTGTTTCTTTAACTTGAAACCCAAACCCATTTGAAATTCATATACCTCCTTGGCACTATCCATGCCGCAAACAAAATCCACCATATAAAAGACGTCCTGCAAGTCTTGGTATAAGGAATTGAGCATGACCAGAAACTGTGGTGGGCGCTTATCTTCTTTGGGCCTTTTTGTTTCTATGTTAAAAAAATGTAGGACTTGTTTCCTGATTCTCTAGAATTTCTCCATGAGATCCATAGTGAACCTCTCGCCTGCCTTCGCTCCTTGCACTGTAGGGATACAAAACATATTTGTAATAGCATAAGCACTAATTACTACCCTTAGGATCAGGCTAGTTATGACGCCAGTATTTGGGTCAAGATTCTACGCACACTGATGAATCAACTTCAGGCAATGGTGCACCAAGGGGACCATATGTTGTGGGAAACCACAAAACCATAACTTGTATGCAAGGGAGTCCCTGTTCTCTTCCTCCTCAACCTTTTTCATTGTTTCATAGGATGCTTCCCTAAGATTCTTAGGGTTTGTTTTGAGGTCAGGCTCATAAATATTATCCCACTTCTCTACTATCTGGACTTTGTTTATGTGGGTTGTCTTATCCACGATCCGTGTATGGGGCCATTTCGACTTCGTTGGAATCCCTGGTGTGGCATAAGAGACATCACTAATTTTTTTTTCCCATGACACCATCTTCATGGCGTCAAATAAGCTTGCAACCAGACCTTCCTATGTTGTCATTCCAGGATTCTGCACCATCCTTCCCAAATTCTTTATTTCTCTCGACCCAACAATGTCCTTTCTTGCCTTGCAAAATTACCCTTCTCCGAAACACACCAGTCTTAGATGAGTGGAACCTAAACAAAAAACACCAATACAAGGCTTTGCACTGAACAAAAATTCAGATGAGTTCTTTCTCTTTGTTTTGGTTCGACTCATTCACGCATAATGCATTTTTTATGAACTATTTCTCTAAACGTGGCTACTTCGATTCTTCTTGCATCACACTTGGGTTTTTCTTAGCAAACTATGTATTTATCTCTTCCTCGCAGTGCTTTTCCATTTGCATGCACGTTTCTTTTTCTAAAACCGGAGTTAGAAACAACGGTTGCCTTTAGCAATAAATTCGGCATGTAATCGCCAACTCATTTGTTCATACGAAATGAATTCCCATTCTTTTGAAAGGACAAATTCATAATGATGATTTAGCCATTATGTCCTACAACAACATCTCTTGGGAAATTGAGCCGAGAATAAAAAGAGATATTAAATTTTTTGCATGCGTTTGCACTTAATAACCTTATCCAAATAATTTCGCTAAAAGGTGTAATAATTACACAAAAAGATTTGAAATGATCCTTAGAGGCTGATAAATGTTTATAGCTGGACAACTGGTTCTTGACCGTGCGGATTACCACTTGCGCCTGTCGCAAGTTTTAGTCGATTAATTATCTCACCTTAATTCGCACGCAACAATCCTTTGGGTGGGAATTTTGAGTAATCTCGATCAACATCATGCTTATCGTACGCAACAAATACAACCTGGCGATAACTCTGAGCTTGTAAATTGGGTGGGTTTTTTGAGTTTACAACTTGATCAATCATTATGCTTTGCACATATTTACATATTCACACATTTACACATGTTAAAGGGTTAATAAAGCTAATTTAACAATTTTAGGTGAATTCCATTGACAGGAATTCTCAATGCTTCTTTTTCTATATTTTCTAGTTCGAATACATTATGTTGCTTACATTTGATGATGCAGAAGGGTCCTTCCCATAGACTATCAAACTTACCATGCTGGCTAGGTTTTGTAGTTCTCTCGTTGAATTTGAGTACCAAATCTCTACGCTTAAGACCCTGGTTGGAGGTCTTCTTGTCAAATCATTTCTTAACCACATGTTGGCAGTTGCACATTGACATTAGGGCACTTTATCTTTTTTCTTGGACTTCTAATAGCTTAGCTAATCAAACCTCCATGGCTCCATTTTGTTCTACCTCTAGAGACTTTAGCAACTGTAGTGTAGGAATCTCCATAGAGACAGGCAATAGTGCCTCCTTCCCATATTCCATCTCGTATGGCGAAGTCTTTAAGACCTTCTTGGGGGTTATACAATCTTCCCATAGTGCTGCTTTGAGATACAAATGTCATTCCCTCTGATGCTCCGACCTAATCCTTTTGATCTGTTAGACAATTTTTATTAGTCGACTCAGCTAGACCATTCCCCTATAGGTAGTAATTCAAAGACGTTTTTAAGAATATTCCATGCTTGAGTGCGAATTGGCATACCTTTGAACCTAGGAAGTATTTTGCATTGTTGGAGATGATGGTCTTGGGTGGGCCGATCCTCGTTACTAGCTCTTCTAGGAAATTTACAATCTTCGCTTCAGTTGAATTCTTTAAAGGTATGGCCTCGATCCATCTAGTAAAATAATATATGGCTGTGAGAATCCATTTATGTCTAGGACTGGAAGTGGGATTAATCATTTCGATAAAATCCAGGCCCCATTATGCAAAGGGATCTTCAACCACTATTGAGTTTAGCGGCATTGCCAAATTTTTCCTTCCTACGAAGAATTGGCATTCTTTGCAGGATTTGACTAAGGCGTATGAGTCATTGAACACTGTGGGCCAAAATATCCCATGCACATAATTTTGATAGCGGTGGTTTTTGTAGAGAAATGTCCACCTACGAGACCACTATAGAATTGATTTATAATTTTTTGTGACTATTCTCGGTTCACACACCATAGAAGAATACCATTGAAGTTCCTTTTGAAGAGAAATCTTTCAATCAACACATAACCGTTGTTTTGCAATCTATAAAATATCATCTTTTGAGACGGGAGGTTCACTGAATATTTCCCAGTCTACATGAATCTCATTTTGTTTGCTACCCAATAGCCTTTGGACTCAGGTTCATTTAGAAAAATTAGTTCGGGTTGTTCCTCTTCTATCGGCACTTCATTGTCTTGCGCCAGATATTCGCATAACCCTCTTCCTCGCATGGTTTTTGTGGGCCTGATGTTGATGTCATACTCCAGGATCTTTTTTATCCAGTTGGCGTTTTTCTCCATGATTTCTCCTTCCATTATGTACTCACACACACTAGAATGCGCTACAAATATGACCACCTTACTACAAGATATGAGGTGTTAGAACTTTGTAAGGCCCTTGACAATGGAAAATGCCTATCTCTCGATTTCATCTCATAATCCTTTAAGGTCTGGGAGTGGAAAGCTATCGGGTTTTCTCCTTTTCCTTCATCATCCTTTTGAGTTAAAATAGTAGTGATGCTAGATCGACTATTGAACACATACATTATGAAATCCTTTGATAAGTCTGGGTTTATCAACACAGGGGCTGAAATAATACCCTCTTTGACTTTCTCAAAGGCCTCCCTAACCTCTTTTGTCCATTTGAATAACTGATCCTTCTTGAGCATCAGGGCAATTGGCCTAATTAATCCTGCAAAATTTGAAATGAATTTGCTTAGAAAAATTTACCTTTCCCAGAAAGGACTAAACTCCCTTTTGTTCACTGGAAGGAGAAGTTCCTTGATTTCTTTCACCTGATTTGGATCGATAGCCACACCATCATTGGACATTACATGTCTGAGTAATTTACCTTGAGGTACTTCAAAGATACATTTTTTTGGGTTCAGGGATACCCCGAACTCCTGACATTTCTTAAAAACCATTTCAAGATGATCAAAATGATCATCCAAGTAGATTAAAATGATCTTATTGATCAATTCTCTGAAGGAAATATCTATTTCTCATTGGAAGGTAGCTCCTGCATTTGAGAGGCCAAAGGGAATTTTCGTATAGGAAAACGTTCCCCACTTGGTAGTGAGTGTTGTTTTGTGTCAATCCTCCTCGTTGACCCGGATCTGGTTGTAACCATAGAAGTCGTCCAACAAAGAGAACATTTTTGAGCCATCCACTGTTTGCAAGATAGACTCCATGGAAGGAAAGGGGTAGTGGTCCTTCAAGGATGCTTTGTTCAAATCCTGGAAGTATACACATAGGCGGATGTCTCCATTCTTCTTTTGGACAGAACCAGGTTGGACACCCATGTGTTGTGCTTAATCAAGAAGACGATCCAAGAGCGAATCAACTTTTTCAATTCTTGTGCCATTAATGCCTTGATCTTCAGATTCACTGGCCTCTACTTTTGGCGGATAGGTTTTGCACCTTTCGTCAACTCTATAGTATGTTGGATGATTTCAAGATCATATCCCTTGAGGTTGTCATATGACCAGGCTACTACTCCATATCTTTCACAAAAATGTATGATCCATTCTTTATCATGTTGTGGGACATCTTTCTCGACCTTAAGCTTCCTTCCATCTCTGACCTGGAGATTTGAATAATCGCTTTTATCTACTACAAACCTCCTCTTGTCATTCCTTGCATCATCACAATCGAATAGGTTTTTGAGAGTGACAAGTCCTATGGGAGCTTGTTGGATCTGAGTTGGATAATTTTCCCTTCATAGGCCTCTGCAATATTAGGTTGGAATTGGTCAGCGAACTCTCTTGAAATGCTGAATGAATGAGGCAATGTGTTCATCACTTTCAAACACTTGCCAGCTTTGGTCATTATTGGAATTGTAGGTTGGACGATTACTCGTATAGAGTGCAGGTTCTCAATTAACTCGGAAGTAGGGCCAAATTGGGATCCAATTGTTGGCATGCAATTTGCAACTGCGTTTTTCTCTATAGGTACCACTTGAATATTGAAAGCTTCAAAACTTTCAATCAGGTCCCAGAACCTATGTTTATAAGATCTCATGCAGAAATTCTTCATTGTGAAGACTCCCTAGACTTGATTTACTATTAACTCAGAGTCTCTGAACATCATTATTTTTTTAATGCCCATCCACTCTACAAGGCTTAAACCTTGCACTAGGCCCTTGTATTCAACTTCATTGTTCAAATAGGAAAATTGAAAGCAAAAAGACTTGAGTGTCTTTTCCTCAGATGGAGATGTCAAACGTATCTTGGCTCCTACACTGACTTTACATCTTTCTCCATCAAAATGCAATTTCCATAGCTTTAAGGCTTGACTGCCCTCTGGTTTCTTCATGACCCTCATAATCACTTGATCCTCATCATAGATGACATAGGTCCCCAATTCAGTGGCATGATAATTTCCAAAAGGATTAGTGTATATACATTCACTCAAGAGGACTTCCTCCTAATTAGTTCGGTCTCTGGTGACCTTCTCATCTTCAAGTAACTTAGTGCAATACATTTCATCCTTGGTGATAGAAGTATGAGTAGCCTCAAAGTTGATCATGGCTCCATCTGCTACATGTTCCAAATGTAAAGGTTCAGATGCTATCTTCATTTTGGCTCCATGCTTGGTCCTCAAGATCAAGTGTGACCAATCCAAGGAAAGATATTCGCCTATCTTGGAAGTGAACTCTCGGGATAAGCAAAGACCGAACATGGGAGGAACATCAATAATCACAGTATCTCGTGGAATAGTGATGCTAGGGCAAGAAAATATAGTCAAGGGGAGGTTATTGATGACACCCACAGTTTCCACCTTATTCCCATCAAGTTGCATAACCCCTTTATTTAAAGGTTCATAGCTAAGTCCTAAGGCTTCGGCTATTTGCTTGGGCATGACACCAGAGTCAATCATAGAATTGTGCAACAATTTCTTACCCACAATGAGGGTTAAGAAGAAGGGTTTCAGTTTAGGCTTACCTTTAATTTTAGTAGATACTTCTCCATTGTTTGTGAGGAATTTGGCTTGAGATGGTGCATCAATGGTCTTTCCTTTAGAGAGTTTCTTGGTTAGCTCTATGCTAGTATCTTCCATTAGGGCCTTCTGCAACAATGATTTATGCTCTGAAATAGCTAAGATATCCCAAATAAATACATTAGCAGAGGCTTTATTTAATTGTTCCACCACATTAAATGGTTGTGGGTTGAAAGACTTTTGCTCCTTAGACCTTGTTATAATAATCTCCTTGCGAAGCGGAGATTGTTGTGCAATCGCGGGGGTGTTAGAAGCTTGGTCAGGAACACTTTTGGGCTAAGGAGTGACCGGTTCACCTATGAATATCCTCTTTGAGTGAGTATTATAATTTGATTTCACTTGTAGGGCCTTGGATGTGGATGCCTCATTTGCAAAAACCGCCTCTTCTTCTTCCATCCATAAGAAGAGCGTGTGGTCAAGAGCTATATTCATTTCTTGCTCCGGGAAATCCCTTGAATTTATGTGGTGAGTACCACATTTTCCATTTGTGGAGAGGCATATGCATAACCTCCTGAACCTGACACAACGCCTTGACTGCACTGTTCCTCCACTCTTTGTTGTAGATTGCTACGCGGAAAATTTCAAGGCATATGTGCTTCGTTGCAGGGGAAGCACCAAGGATTGATATCATCAACGAGATTATTTTTCCCCGCTAACAACTCTCTATTTGAACTCGGTGGGACATTAGGCAGTGGAGTAGGTACCATAACCATTTGATTACTTGTTTGAGCTTGTAGACTCGTGTGTGAGCCTCCTTGGAACTAGTTCTGCTAGTAGGAAGGTCTTTTGCCTTGGTAATTTTGGTAACCTAGCTTTTGGGGCATGGACTAATTCTGCTTGATGGTAGTTATTTCATTTGAGATACTCCACATCAATTCCTTAACATCACTCATCTCATCTCTCGAAGAGCTAGATGTAGAAGTAGCATTCTGTGATGCGCTTAGATATGCATACATAGATTAAGGAGGAGTAGGCGCACTGACTGAAGCTATCTCCGGGGCGAGAGCTGACAATTCTACAAATATAGGCATCACAAGTTGAGGTGGTAGCTTCCTGACATCAATCAAATTCTTCTCTGTTGTAACAAAAATTCTATACGCACCCAGCAAGGTGTTCCCACCAAGAGACTGAATCATCATTGAGATGTCGACGTTGATAAATTTTAGGTAAAACATGAATGCAAAATCAAGAGGTGGTCGGATCATGATTTGGATCCTTTTCCAAGTCGTATGGAACTTGGCATTGAAGTTGGTCATGGCCTCTTGAGGGGCCTACTTGATGGTCACCAACTATTGGAATAGCGAGGACTGATCTCCATTCAAAAAATTGTGCATAAAAAGGATCTTTGAGCTGGTCCCAGGTACCAATGGTATTAGCTCTTAGAGTGTGGTACCAATCTAGTGCTTTGCCTTTGAAAGAGGCTACAAGTAGCCTCAATGCTACATTTTGATCAGTTACACCATGCACCAAACATACGTCTGCCACATCTTGCGATCAAAGCTCCCGTGGAGGTGACATGTGGAGAAGTGACAGGGGTTTATATCCATCCTTCATTTCCTTGGGATGCAATCCTCGCAAGGATGACATGTGGAACAATGTCGGCCTGAGCTTCCATTAGTGGGGCCCACCAAAAAGGCATCCGAGAGTTTATGCAACATGGCACACAGATGGGGCTTGGAGAGGAAACAATGGGGGAAGCTTTTCAAAGGCCCACGCTGCTAACACGTGGCGAAGCAGATGAAAACACAACCAAAAGAGGAGCTCAGGGCGTTTTAAGAAACACAACACACGCGGCCATGACTTTTGAAAAGACGAATACAAATCAACCCGAAGGGGGCTTCGTGGATTATTTAATCCATAGTGACTTGACCGCATTCTCTAAGGATTGAAATGATCATTGCAAGTGCATGGAGTTAATCTTCTGGAGATGTTTAGAGTATGACATATCTTTGAATCCCAAGAAATACATCTTTGACATGGAAGAGGGTTAAATTTTTGGGCACATTGTGTCTAAAGAGTGGGTAAGGATTGATGTAGAATGTGTTAGATTCATTGATCTTATCCCATTTCCCAAAAATATCAAGGTCTTATAGTTGTTATTTAGGTAGATAAATTTTGTTAGGAGGCCTGTTCCTAAATTTACAAAAAAAGACAAAGGTCATTTCTAAAGTTTTGAAGAAGGCATAATCAACAAGTTGGGACATGGAATCAATTGATTCCTTTGTCAGAATTAAAGATGCACTAAAGGCTGCATTGGTACTAGCAAGCCCAAATTACTCAAAGCCTTTCCAATTATTTTATTTTACATCTTTTTATACTATTGCTATTGTTTTTCTATAAAATAAAAGTGATGGATATGCACAACCAATAACCTTCTTTAGAAAATCGTTCAAAGGTGTTGAAGTGAATTATTCCACTATAGAGAAGCATCGGGTAAAAGGTGTAGGTGGATCAAAAATATTCAAGAGTATGAAATGGAGGTTAAAGCAACCAAGTTGGTTGAGGTCAAGGCTTGACCAAATTAATGGCTAGGGAGAATTTGGATGTGATTGAAGTGCATCATGTGTGCATCATGTAAACTCTGACTGATCTTTTTTCTATGTCAGTTGAAATATTATCCTTGGTATAAGGACATACTATTCTATTTAAAAAATTGATTTTTTCTTCATAATTGAAAGATAAGTTAAGAACATAAAAAATAGAAACTCAAGATACATACTGTTCCAAGGTCAAATAATATGGAGGAACCCTGATGGTGTTCTTTTAAAATTCTTAGATAAGGAAAAATCTACAAAAGTTGTTAAGGAATGCCACTAAGAGTTGTGTGG
Source organism: Sequoiadendron giganteum (assembly GCA_007115665.2). NCBI lineage: Eukaryota > Viridiplantae > Streptophyta > Pinopsida > Cupressales > Cupressaceae > Sequoiadendron > Sequoiadendron giganteum. The sequence goes on from CM021110.1 coordinate 5,987,544, forward strand.
TGGGTATTTCATGGAAAGTAATACTACTCATAAGATCATGAGAGTAGGTTATTAGTAGCCCACATTATTCTGAGATGTGGCAAAAATTTTAAACTAGTGTGTGCCTAATAAAGGTTTTCTAGTAAGTTGAAGTTTTCAAGTGCACTCCCCCTCGCCACCATTTTAGCATAGGCTCCATTTAAACAATGGGGCATATAATTTATAGGGGAGATAATAGAACAATTTGATAATAGATATAGGTGGATATTGGTGGCAATTGATTATTTCAAAAAATGGATACAATTAGGTCCTACAAGAAATGCTACATCAAAAGTAGTCATTAAATCTCTACTAAATAGTATATGTTACCAAATTTGGCATGCCTTTCAAAATAGTTGTTAATAATGCATTATGTTTTAGATCCTAGGATTTTTCTCATGCATGTTCAAAATATGGGATCTCTTTAATATATTCATCCCCTTATCATCCTTAGTGAAATGGATAAGCTAACTCCAATAACAAAAACAACATAGATATCATTAGGAAAACTTTAGATGCAAACAATAAGAGATGGTATGATAAATGGGAATTTTTTGTTTGGTTAAATAGATCAAATTACAAGAAGGCTACTAGAAAGAGTTCATTTGAATTGGTATATGAAACTCAAGCCAAAATTTTCAATTAGTCTTGAATTAGTAGTTTATGAGCTTCTACAAAAAATTGAGGGGGAAGAAGTAAATGTCATCTCCCAAAGAATGCTTGAGATATGATTGATCTAGATGAAAGAAGAAGGTATTCCCATTGTAATAGCTTGCTAAGACAACAAAAAATTAAGTATATTTTTTACAAGAGGGTTATCAAGAGGGAATTCTAGGTTAGGGATCTTGTCGTCATGTGGAATTATAGGTCAAAAGATAAGGGAAACCATGGAAAGTTTGATGTATTATGTGTTGGTCCCTATCAAATTGGTAAAAGATCTAATCAAGGCACATTCTACCTCAAAAACCTATATAGAGAATTCATGGAGCTTCTAGTTCATGGTCAACATCTCCATGACTCTTTTTTTAGGGAAAGGTTCTTTAAAACTTTATATATATGTTGATCTTTTTGTTGTTATTTGTGTCTTGTCTTGTAAATATGGTGTTTTATGTGTCTTTGTGCAATCACAATCCTCGTTTGATCATGATGAGGTGTGTTACTCTCAATCTTTATTTTGCCTCTACTTTAGTCTGCTCCTAAATATTTGGATCCTTGTTGTTCCTACAAGAGACACACATCCCCAATTAGAGCCAATATTGGTGCCCCAATTTAATGTGTCTTGTTTCTCTTTATTATTCTCCCATGTCTTGCATTTGACCATATACACCCTTTGTTGAAAACCGATCTAAGAAATCTCTAGTTGGGTCCCTTATGTTAAGTATTTATCTAAAGGTGTTCATTCAAAAAAAAATCATAAGAAAACCTTAGTAAAATTTGTTAAAGGGTAATTTTGTGGTCAATACCTAGTAACTTGGCCTTTCTTTATGTGATTGTAGGCCATTTCAAGATTTTAGATTTGCTCATCTCAACATGTCTTTCCTCTAAAACCCCTTTTTTCTATAGGTCCCTTTTTCTTCAATTTAAATATTTTAAAATTTCTCATCTTGACATCCCATTTTGGGATTTGGGGATATTTCCACCTTCTTCCCCCATCGGCATGCAAAGTCTTGAAACTTTGTTGTTTGAACAAAAAATCCTACCTACCTCCTTGCATGACCCATAAAATCCATCAATGTCTTGATATGATCATACAACCACTCTAGAAAGGTGTTTCCAACCTAGAAATTTATATTCATCATGTAGGCACATATTCACATGCATTTTATAGTGACAAAAAAAGTATCCAAAATGTTTTTAATGTAGTGGTTAAAATTCTGGCCACCATGTCAGTTAGTTTCAAAGGTTCTTTCTCAACTTGTATACTAGATCTAGTAGCATCATAAATGAAATTACATTTATAGTTCTAGGAAGAACATTCCCCCACACTTCCATGGTACATTCAAGTAAAATTATAGCATATTTTGTGGAATTTAGAAAAATGATGCCCAATGGGTATGGGTGTTCTATATGTTGTACTATTTGTGAGTATGTAAAATTTGTAGATTTGACATTCTTCATGGGAGGGTATTAATAATAAAAAAATCATTTGTGAGTGGGGGAAATAGAAAAAGAGTGGCTACATAACCAATGAAAATAAAATATTGGAGGAAGCCCTTGGGTTTCATATTCCAATTTTGGATAGTGTTATTTTGAAATTATATTGATGTCCAGGTTTATCTAGAATATGCAATAGAACTATTGTAACTTTGAAGAATGAGTGTAACTAGTAGGTCTGACATTGTTTAAGTGCCTCTAGGAGTTTTTTATGCATTGTTTTGATGAGTTTGATTAGTTGGTTAGCCATAAGGCTATTAAATCATTTGAGATATTTTGTAATATATTGTCTCAACATCAATAAAGAAATATACAATTTTATTCTTAGGTTATTAAGTAGACTTTATAATTTTTTACTTTTTTATTTACTCATTTGTATGTGTAGAACCTATTTTATTTATGCATTTATATTCTTCAGGTACATCTTGATTTAGGTATCCCATTTGGTTTCAATTGTTAAATGTTTTGTATAAACTCCATATTTTGTGCCCATTTGGATATAGGAACCAATATGTAATTTTTTCCACATTTCATCATTTCAACACATTCAAAACAAACTAAACAATACATCCATCTTTAATTGTGTTGCTCTTCCTAGATTCCATGTATAGTACATAACAACTATGGGGCTTGTTATATCCACATTTAAAACACTTTAATTGGTAAGCCCTTTCTTGCTATATAAAGGTGTAACCTTTTATATTCAAACTAGCATATATATACATTGTGACAACCTATAGGAGTATAATGTGTAGTAGATATAGTTTGTAACAAGGATAATTTTCATTCATTATATGTTCATTTAAATTATCACTTTAGAGAAATCCCCTCTGGTCTTGCAAAACCAAAAGTGGAGGTCTTAACCACCTAGGTAATTGGTCCTTAGGTTCCTAACCCGGACATAGGTTTTCAGAGTTTTCTTCCCAAGTTTGACAACCTTGTCACTTGGGAAACTATTTAGGAATTTGGGACCTACAACTCAAATCACCAATAGGTTTTTCAATTATAGTTTGTGATGGATTAAATTACATCATATGAGCATTGCATTAATTCCTCTAAGTTGGCTATCGATAACCATGGTTATAGAAATCTCTTTCTAGCAATCCTTTAGCTCTAGCCATTCCTTAATGTATGGTATTTTTATCTTCACAATGATGGTTGCACCAATATTCATGTTCCTCATCATCCCTTAGATTGAAGAAAAGACATGGACAATCATCTATCTCATGATTATCCCACTCACTACAAATTCTATAGTAGATACCTTTTAGCTTTCTAGGAGATGACTATAGATCAAATTTAATGTCACAATACTTTTTATCCTTTTATCATCAGACATTCATTTCACAAGTGAATTTTTGTATAGTAGGTACACCAAATTTTCTCCCTTTGAAATAGTGGTGTTATTAGAATATTTTTACCCTTACCCATTATATCTTATTTGATCTTTAATTGCTGTAACTCCAATTTCATATTTTCTGATTCCTTTCTTTCTATCTCCTTATTCTTTCCTCCAAAGCAATCCCTCTATTTTATATGCTAATTCTATTGATCTTGAGTATATATTAAAGTTTTTTTCCATCCAATGCAATTCTAGTATCTAGTAGTAGTCCAAACAAAAACAACTCAAATTTCTATTTATCTATTAGTGGTTCTTCCATTTTCCTTACTATTAATTTAAATTTATGATCAAATTCCTTGATCGTTTCCCCTTCTTCATGTACCATTTTTCTCATCTTACTAATGCTCTCTAAAGGAACCTTAAGAGACCCAAAGTTTGGTAAAAATACATATTTTATCTCTTGTCGTTCCTTATCATGTTGTAGGATTTTTTTTTTATATACCATTTGAAGGTGTTAAGGTTCCTAAAAATCATAAATTATGGATCTATATCTTTAGGTTTTATTTCTTCTCTAAATTGATTCCGAGATAAACTGTTCAAATGCTTCAATAGTATCTTTTCTAAAAATTGGTAATTTCATGTTTAGGTCCATATCTTGTGTTTTTTCTCTAGATCTATTGAAACTAGGTGAGGGTTCTCTTATTATTTTTGGTAGGCTATATTCCTTTTTTCTAGGCTCCTTATAGATTCCCTCCTTTGGTAATTTTTTTGTGTGATTCCTCTGCTTCACTAATTTTCTCTTTCTTCATTTATCCAGGTTTCTAACTCAATCCTAAGGAACTCGGTTCCAAATAACTCCACACAATCTCTCATAAAATCTTGTCTAAGTTGAGTCACTATATATCCCTTTTAGAAGTACTCTTCTCGTCTTATTTAGCATGGGGGGTGAATATTTTTCTGGGGGGTTCACTTCTTTATGCAATTGTTTTAATTTGGGAGACACCTTTTTGTTAGTTAATGACATTATTTGTTAATATAGGTGTTTCCATTCTTTATTATTTATTTCAATTTTTTCCATGGCCAAGTTCTCAATTTCCTTTTTCTATTGTGTACTCAGTCTCTTGGAGGGTCCATTCATTCATCATTTTCTACTTTTGTAAATCCACACTTTTCCTTACCACTCTATCTAAATAGTCCACACAAAAATCTAGGGGCTTGAGTCTTGTGAAAGGGTTTAGTAGTTCCTCAAATCCTTCATTGATTTCCACTTTTAGGTTAGAAGATTAGGATCCAAATGAGGTTTTTGGATCAAAATTTCAAATGGTGGAGCACCCTTACTTCTACACCCTTTTTCTAATGAATCATTACATGCCAAATATTATTCAAACCATCTTGCTAACCCTTGCAATTTTTTTTTTGGCTTAGGATAGATATTGAGTTGCTTAGATGTATCTTTAGTATAGGGTGGTGCAATTAACTATGTTCCTTTATCTACATAGTCATATCAATCTTAGTAGAATTTTGATGTTTAGTTGTATCCCTTCTAGAGTGTTCATTCATGCTCATTTCTTCCATTGGTGGATTTTCTTCTTCAAATTTGTTAGCAACAACCTCCATGGTGCACTCTACTTCATCAATAGTAGCCCCTCTAGCATACTTTATTTATTTACCATCAACAACTCTTCTGGTGCTCTCTACATTCCTTTATTTTTCCTTCTTCATTCTCTTACAGCATCTTTCTTGTCTTTCTTGAAGTTGTTTCAACTTCCTTTCCTCCATGTTAATCCCTATTGCTAATTCAATCTCCTCCTTTAACTATATATCTTGTTCTTGTAGTCTCCTTTTGTTATGGGTATTTTTTATTTGGAATTCTATTAATCCTTTTATGTATCCCTAATATATTAGTCTTATTTTTTTTCTCCATAGGGTCACATCTCTTTAGAGACCCCTTCAATATCTCTCCTTTCCATTTTTCATCTCCTAGGTGCCTAAGCCCCTCTCATTGCTTTGAAATCTAGTATCTTTTGTCATAGATCATAAATCTCATCTTTTCTTATTTGTAGTCACTCTTTATTCAATTATTTATTACCACAATTATTATATCTATTATGTATACCTCCTTTTTTATCCTTTTATCCTTTTATAATCACATTCATATCTATTCACTAACCTATATATTATATATTCATATTTATGCTATCACTCTCATTTATCCTCTCGATCACTCCTGTCTTATCATCATTTTTCTCCTAACTTCTCATCCTCTATTTCATCTTTACAACACCTTTAATTATACCCAAGTATAAGTAAATAGTGTGTCTCTCTATGTTGCTTATCTTTTGGCTTGGTGATTGGCACAATCTCTTTGCAATAGGTGAATGTTGCTTTATTGTTAGCTCTATCCTACTAACAATCACACTTACATAGTATAATTCTATTGCACATTACTACCATATAGTGGAGCACATCATAATTATCAAGCATACCACATTTATCGCTTTTGAGGGGAATTGCTTCACATTGCTAGACTGGGTGTAGTATCATTGTATCATTCTATGTACAAGTAGAATTCTTAACCTTTCTCTTTTTCCTATTTTCTCATTTTCATAATTAGTCAAAGAAAAATGGTTATTTATGCCCATTTCACTTATTTGATAGTTTCTATTCATTGTGTTTTATAAGTTCCCTTGGAGAGCTCATGTCAAGGAGATGAACACACAAACAATTCAAAATTGCTTCATTAATTTACATAGATTCCATATCCTTTTATGTTTGTATATTTATTTTTCATGTTGGTTAAGAATTTTTCATATACTTTAAAATATATGTTCATGTTGAATTTACATGCACCTCAAAGTTGGGCCAAAATTTAAAGGGGAAATTTGTACACTCATTAAATTTTGGGATTTTTTTGATGGAATGACATAATGCAAATTACACATTGACAAGTGCACACTTTCGTGTTAAGTTTGACTCATTCGCTGATCCTTTTCTATCCCCATCCACTCCCATTTGCATATATTCAACATTATCCCAACCCCATTTGCACTATTTCTATACATTTGCCTTATTATTAGCATAGACTTTCATGCACACTTTTTTGATCTCAAGATTTATATTTCCCTATCTCAGGTCAATCCAACGATGCCTAAGTTTGATCTTGAGAGGCTTGGGGTTGACCCCATATTTATTTAAAAAAATTTAAGTTCTTAATTGTCACCCTTTATCACTAGTCATTGGGAGTTGCCTGGGTATATGTTTGTACAACTTATTGCTATGTCTCGGTATTTAATGACATTCATTTGTGCAATTAAAGACAAATAGATAAAAAAGGAATATCTAATCATTAAAGATCAAATATATTAGGAATCCATTCTATTAGAATATGCATATTGACCATTTGCACACTTTTTTATGTTATCGCTAATATTCATCCAAGGTTGTAAAGGCTAGTTCAATAAATGCTTGACCATGAAGAACATGCCTCTAGCAATCTAATAAGTTCCTCAAAGATATTTTTAAATATCACCCTCACGTGTATTTAGATGATAGGGATTTCAATGAATTCGGTTACAAAAGTCTATCTTACATATTAGATCTACACATCAAAGGAAAGATCTGAATTGTTCGAAATTACTCCCAAGTCATTCAAGATTAATTCATTTAGATTTTGTGTCTATTTTGATTTTGGAATATTAAACATTGAGGATGCCTTTTTTAACATTGACAATCAATTCTACATAGATTCAACATTCATATTCCAACACTAAATTTATAAACTAAACACACTCATCTTTCTTATTTAATTTCTAATCCACTTTTTAATTGTCAAATCCTTAATTAAAAAAATGATGTAGAAGGATTTTATTCTCTTACGTATATATCACAACTTTGTGTGGTTCAATCTACTCATTATCCGAAAATACGACCGACAACGGATGACAAGAAACTTTTTTTTTTTTTAATTTGTTTGGGACTCTGGCGGGGGCCAAATATATGTCAAAACTATATATATACACACACATTCAGTGTCGTTAATTGTTTCTGCACTCCTTTCATTCAGTGGCCAGAACCCATATAAAATTAAGCTTAAAAAATGCTAACCCACTGTTACAGACTTCATTGCATGACTGCTTCTATATCAACTCCTTCGATAATTAGGAAAAAGAAGTATAATAAGCCTCTACCCAGATTGTTGACATCCACCAATTATTATCAGTTCAATGGCATTTTAAGACTCCACGTAAAGTTAAACTACTCTGTACATTCATCTTCAGTTTACAGAAGAAGAGATATACGGGCAGCTGGGTTAACACAGAGTAATTCACCAGAGAAGGGGCAGGAGGAAGTGGCTCTGCTGTGGTTCAAGCAAGATTTGAGGATAGATGACCATCCTGGTCTTGTTAGAGCATCCCAATACAAGACACTGATTCCTGTTTATGTATTTGACCACTACATTTGCTCTCGTAAGCTCATATACATTTTGGCTTAATTTCAGTCCTAATCTGAAGATTTTTCATGCACCAATGTATGTTTCGCGTGCACTTAAATGTATATTTTATTGGTAATTATCTACATTTTGGCTAATCTCAGTCCTAATTCGAAGATTTTGCATGCACCAAGGTTTGTTTGGCAAAACAAGCACACATATTTATTATAAATTCTTCCTACAACGTGTGCTTCAGTTTATGTGCTATGATGGAGGGTTTTTGCTTCTGTCAAATTCACCTAGAATTGGATTTAGTAGTTTACCTGATTAAACACTTCCTCAGAATTGCATATGGCAGTTAACCTGAGTAAACATTCAACATTTAATTTGTAAATGCAGGATTTGAACACAGGTCTGCACTATAAACCTCTTATGATTTACCATTGAGTTCATTCCATTTGACAGTTGACCTCACGTACACCTATATCAGTACTGCTGTCAAACCCACATTTTATTTTTCTCCTGTCAGATGTCTAATAAGTTACGAAATCTTCAAAATAGCAGCCCCAGCTGTGCATAATAATTACAAGAGTAGTTACCGTAAATAAATAATGTTGTTATAGACCTGATTTGATCATTTTCCTTGTGCCCAAGATGATATTTGAGAAAATTATCAGAGTAGCTGCACCTAAAATTTCGACAGCTGCAAAATATGTCGAGCTTTTTAGCAGCCAAATGATCTCATGAAAATAAGCTTTTATGCTTTATCGATTCATGCTCAATTTTGTAGTATTCTTGCTTAAAGATCAATATCTGGAGAAAATGTAAAATCTGCCCCTCGATCACTACAATTTTTTTTACAACAACCTTCTTAATCAACCAAGCATCTTCTAACTAATCTGGAAGTGCTGACTTCATAACTTCTTGACCCATCATCCTGGCAATGACTCCATGCCACCACTCAAATGCTTACACTAAAAATTGATAAGATTTCAATATCACGGTCATCCCCAGACCCAAACCTAAACCTCAAGGGCTCATTCGTGATGACCTTTCTTACGTATCCCCTTTGGGAAATCAGAGGCTTTGTAGTATGTACACCAATGTTAGAGGGAGTTCATCCTCTCCTCTTGTATGAGATCCCAGATCTTGCTTTTAACTCATGACTATTAATTAAGTGTAAAATTTTAAATAACAATTTGCCATCAAGCGTTGGTTCCATACTGAACATTAGTGTACAAACACACAAATTCACATAGGGATGATATCATTCCATAATTCCCAAGTTCACACATAGTGACTATCTCGAGCGTACATCACATATACACAAAGTAATTAACTCATACACATTAGGAGTGCAACAATGACTGGCTCATACACACGTAACAAATACAATACTGACTAGCCCATTTGTATATCACAAGTACAATAGTGATTGGATCATACACACATCACAAGTACAATGGTAACTAGCTCATATGTACATCACAAGTACAACAGTGACTAGCTCAAGTATACATCACATATGTCCAGTGTGAACGATCCACACAATAAATCACATGTTCACATAAAAAACAATTGGTAAAGTGGAAATGGATGCAACCTACTACATGTGTGGTGAACCCTGCAGGTTCTAACTTTTCCTTTGATGCTTAAAACGTATTGTTCTTGCGTTTTTACTTGTTTTGATGGATTTTATATAAATAATAAAGAAGTGCGCCAGCAAAGAAATAATACTAAAACTGAATAAACAATAATAATGGAGTAACTGCAATTGTATTAAGTAACTGGCAATTGCTGTTAGTTTTTAAGATCAGATAATTCAAACTGAAAGTAATCAGAAAAATGCAGCACATAAGACAATTGACACAGCAAGATACCCTGGGAAAACCCTCCAACCTGAGGGAGAAAAATCCAGCCAATATATCCCTTATATATTGATTGAATAATAGCAGAAATCTGCTTACAACTCAGGCATAACACAATGCCGATTTTGATACAATGAATATTCGAACCTCTCCTAGATGCATAAACAAATGAATATGTTTCTCCTTGAAATCGATCTGCTGCTACAGAATTTATGATCTGCTGCACACGTCTGAACTTCTTCCCTCCTTGATGCGGATTATCCTCCAATGAACTTGATCCGAATGAATGATCATCATTCTCTATTTGTATGCAAGGGAGAGGGTTCATGCCTCTTCAAGGAAGGAAGTCGGCTCAAACAGAAAGGATGTGTTCTTTTATTATTACAAGTCAGCCTCTTTAAAAAAAATGTGACCCTTCATAAAGTTGGCCCCATTCATTAATTGAATATTAAACATTAATTATATATATAAGAGAATGAGGCGCCTCCTCATAAATCGAAATCACATATATAAAAATTGAATAGCCATAAGGCTACATTCAATTTTATTTTCTTCTAGTAAATCGCGCTTGGAAGTAGAATCCCGTGGCTGCAATATCATCAACACTCCCTCTTAGCTAGGAAGGAATACTTCTAGCTATACAAGACATATCACCTCATTGTGATGTCGATCAACATGGCTACTCCCATGTGAGAAAAGAGTTTATCACCTCATTGTGAAAGCATATCACCTCATCGTGATATCAGATATCAGATATCACCTCATCGTGATATCAGCCATCATGGCTACACCCATGGATGGAAAAAGAAAGATATCACCTCACTGTGATATCAATCATCATGGCTACACCCATGGATGGTATGTACAAGTGCTCATCACTCAATGTGATGTTGTCACCTCATCGTGACGTCCACCATGGCTCTCCCAAAGGGTGAAACACAAGTACAATAAAATCATCATGGACTCTCTCACGTGATGTTGTCATGGCGTCACACACATGACCTCCACCATGGCTCTCCCAGAGGGTGGAAACAAGGGCTTTCACCTCAAATCTCAAAGAGAAATGCATTAACAAGGGCTTGCACCTCAAATCTCTCTCAAAAGAGAAATGCATTAACAAGGGCTTGCACCTCAAATCTCTCTCAAAAGAGAAATGTATTAAAGAGGATCACTGATACTGAGATTCCTTCTCAGCTAGGGCTTGATTCTCCACCATACCAAGCTTATCTTGAAAATACACAAACTTAATCTTGGAGAGAGGCTTGGTGAGAATGTCTGCCATTTGCTCATCAGTGCTAATATACCTCAATTGAATTGCATTCCTCAATACCATATCTCCGATATAGTGGTATGCTTAGTTCTGTCATGAAACACTGGAATGACAGAAAGATTCTCAAAGCTTTGATTATCACAATGGATGATAGTCGGCTCCAATGATTGTCCAAACAATCCTGCAAGAAGCTTCCGAAGTCACATTGCTTCTCGAGCTGCCACACAAGCTGTAATGTACTCGGCCTCTGCTATACTCAGTGCCACAGAAGACTGCTTTCTGCTACACCGGGATATCATCGCAGACCTCAACTGAAACAACATCTAGAGGTACTCTTCCGATCGGCAACATAACCATCTTCTTTAGGTTTAGTAGGCTCCCCTTTAATCTTCAAGCACTTGCATCAACATACTGACCTCATCGTCCAAGATTGCCTGCAATGCTTGCCTTAGAGAAATGGTTTCTAGCGCACACCTCTGTAGAGATTCAGGGCTGTCTTCTTTGACCTCATCCCAGATCACTCTATTCTGAATAGGTTTGTGGAGCTACCAATGTTAAATCTAGGTTGACTGACTTGAGCAATTCTGATCTCAACTTTTGAAGAGGTACTTCAAGAATTTAGCATCTGGCCTTGCAACACTACAGCCCTTACTTATTCTCAGTGAGTCATAGAACTCCCTCTGAAGGTTAATTCTTCCTCTTCGAAGATATGTCTTCAGCCATTCACTCAGTCTCATAGCTGCAAGCAGTGTCTCCATTTTTCAACCTACAGGATGCATCAAGCTCTTCTTGAAAGCAATCTCTTATGCTTCTTGAACTGTCTTGAAAGCATTAAGAAGAGATTACTAATAGTACATGGAACTCAACTATCTCGAACAAAAGTACCATTGCTAGAAGCATACATGATTGACTATCTCAATGTTATAGCATGAATTAATAATTACATAACAATTCATGAACATTATTCAACCATGCAATACTAATCTCATTGAAATCAGGATCTCTTGAGTAATCCCAGATAATTAATTCATCTTTGTTGATTATGACATGTCTTTCTTCCATTTTCTCGGAAGAGCTAATCTCAGCATAACAAAAGACAATCTACACAAAATCACAGATCATGCATCAATCATAATCGTAATTTTAGATCTCTTTTTATTTTAGAGTCACACTCAAAAATTAGCATGAAACAACTTGCAATGAATAATTCTTAATTCTAAAGAATCTTATCCCAGTGATTACTATTTACTGGTCACACGTAATCCAAGCAAATAATGTCAGAATTGCACAACTCAACAAATTGAATTTTAGCCTAGAAGGGTGATTACAAATGAAACAAAGAATACTTATCTCTTTAAATATTCCGATGGGTGGACACAGTAAGATATGTTGCTCTTGTGCTCAGATCAGTATAGAACCTTCACGGCTTGAACATAGGCCCATGACTTAGAATAGAAATTCCCTAGAATCATTTTGAGGAGAGATCTTATCCACATCCGCAAATGAAGCATGCTGATTAGGCTTGGTTGGGCAATTCTTTGCATAGTGACCAAACTTGTCACATCTAAAACATTGAACACGAGAGAGGTCCCACTTCTTAAATGCGGGGGCACCATCAAAACCTTTATCCCTATTCCGCTTGACATATTTTTTTTTTCCTCCTTTTCCTTCCTTCTTCGAGGATTGAGCGGAAAGAACATGAATGTCTTCATTTGTAGAGCTTCAACCAATACCTCTCATAGCCAACCTAGATTCCTCTTGAATACAGTTTGCCCTCAAACGATCAAACTTAGGGAGTTTTGATCTTGCACTTATACCTTGAATGTATACTCCCAAGATGAAGGAAGACCATTGAGGGCCAACATGGTCAAATCCTTGCTATCAACAATATGCCCAATAGTCGAGGCTGATCTCTCAACTTGGTGATCCTCATGAAGTAAGTGATGACAGTTTCTCCATTCATCATCTTGACATGATGAAGTTGTTGCTTTAATGCAAGTGCACGGCTTGTGTTGTTGATCTCATACATCTCTTCCAAAGTTTTAAACATCTCTCTTGTTGTCTTCAACTTTGAGACGATAGGAACAATATGATCCTTCAGGGAATCAACTAACATCTTCTTTGCCTTAGTATCCTTCTTCTTCCATTGAACCTTTTCTTCCTCATCCGTAGGCTTAGGAGCTATGCTCTCCACGAACTCTGCCAACTCACTTTCCTCCAAGGTGAGCATAATTTTGAATCTCCATGATGTGAAATTTGATGCTCCCTCAAGTCTGTCCTTGATCTTGAGACTGTTCATCATCTTGACGAAGTGATAGAAGAGATCAAGAAGGTGAAGGAAAATAAAGAATATTGCTGCAAGATAAATCTGATCAATATCTTCTTCAAACCCGCTCTGATACCATGTTAGTTTTTAAGATGAGATAATTCAAACTGAAAGTAATCAGAAAAATGCATCACATAAGACAATTGACACAACAAGATACCCTGGGAAAACCCTCCAACCTGAGGGAAAAAAACCCATCCAATATATCCCTTATATATTGATTGAATAAGAGCAGAAATCTGCTTACAACTCAGGCATAACACAATGCCGATTTTGATACAATGAATATTCGCACCTCTCCTAGATGCATAAACAAATGAATATGTTTCTCCTTGAAATCGATCTGCTGCTACAGAATTTATGATCTGCTGCACACGTCTGAACTTCTTCTCTCCTTGATGCAAATTATCCTCCAATGAACTTGATCCGAATGAATGATCATCATCCTCTATTTGTATGCAAGGGAGAGGGTTTGTGCCTCTTCAAGGAAGGAAGTCGGCTCAAACAGAAAGGACGTGTTCTTTTATTATTACAAGTCGGCCTCCTTAAAAAAAACGTGACCCTTCATAAAGTCGGCCCCATTCATTAATTGAATATTAAACATTAATTATATATATAAGAGAATGAGGCGTCTCCTCATAAATCGAAATCACATATATAAAAATTGAATAGCCATAAGGCTACATTCAATTTTATTGTCTTATAGTAAATCGCGCCTGGAAGTAGAATCCCGTGGTTGCAGCATCATCAACAATTGCTACAAGTATATCTTATTCAATATACATACCCAGAGGTCCTTAGCTTAATTAAATAAGAAACTTTCGGAACAAGCCAGGCAAGACATGAAACTGACAAATCAAATCGCCCAACTCTAGATATTGTTTTCTCCATGCTGGAAACTGGATCAAATAACCTGATAGTGCGAGGCGTCCATGATGAAGCCACCGGATGCTAAAAAAGGGAGGCATTTTAACCTCCAGCTCACACGCCTCAGCCTTGAAGATGCCTATAACCCTGTGAAGAAGTACGACCAGCAATAAATAGTGTATGACTAGCTTATTTGGTGTCAACAATTGCTAAATGAAAGCGCCTCAAACCAGTATGCCCCTTCCTTATTGAAAACTACTAAATAACTGAATAGTAAATCTGTTGCAAGCACAAATGGACTCCAGAATGAAGCCCTCTTAGAAGCAATGATTTAGCTGGTCTTTCATAGCTTCAAGATTGCAAGACATTGAAGAATTTCCGTTCTCCAATGGTGAAAATACTCTGAAACCCTTGTCTCAGGCACAAACTTCAAAGAAGCTAAAAAAGAGTCAATGTCAAATGCTCATGAATGAATGAGGTCAATTTTCCCCTTTGCCTTCTTATATTCTCTCCAAGAGGCACGATTTCTAGTGAGATCATTTAAATACATTTAAAATGTATTTTAATGTTTGATACCCCTTTTAATTACTTTCTCAACTTGGGTGCACCTTTTTAGCAATTATTATAATCTCACTTTATTAAAATTTAAGTGGCTTACTTTTTATAAAGTTAAAATATAACTTTATAATATCCCTTTATTAATTAAATATAACTTAACCACTTAAATATTAATATCTTCCTTATACAATATTTTGACGTGTCGTTAGAAGTTGGTGTCAACACTATAGAAACCCCATGTGTCCAGGTGCCCTGACTAAAGATAGCATCACTACCAGATTGACTTACTATAAATAATAAGTCCCTCAAACTAAGACAAACACTTATCTGCAAACGCTTGAAATTGAATCCAATATTGAATTGAAGAAATGGAAATGATAATAACCTCCATTAACTACCATTGAGACCCCCTATCCAAACATATTAGCCTACGAGGGTCCAAGAAATAGGCTAACCCATCTGCAACTGATACTGACTAGAGTGGGGACATGACAACATGCATCACCCCCCTACTCGATTCACAATCACATAAGCTCGTAAGTAGATCTCAGTTGGAAAAGAAATGTCGGTGCATCCCATGCTACACTATGGGTCCCATCCTTTTCCCAATCCATTGTCATCTGTGACAACAATCAAGCAACCTATGCTATATGGTGTCATCACTGGCAAGGGCATTAGTAACAATGAGGACAAAATTTGAGGCCGTTTACACATGTACACAATTAGTGACTAACATATAAACAATGAAAGATTGACATATCCACAATGAATGACTACTACCCATCCATAGTGCATCCCAGATAGAAAAGGAATTTCAGTGCATTGATCACTACACCATGGGTCCATCCTTTTCCCTAGTCTTTTGCAGCAGTTGTGATGATTAAAGATATCAAGTTTCCACAATCCATCTTATAGTTGGAATAATATTTCTGGATTTGATTGTGTTGTAGTTTTTCTCATCAAAAGCATCCCATATTATTGGCGACACCATTAGATGACTGGGAAGTGGATTTAGTGTATCCCATAGTACACAAGGGGTCCACCCTCCATCCCAAGGGTCATATGGGCACAAGTAAAATTTCCACAAGTAGTGGACCTACCTAACTTGGTGGGTCCATCAGTCACCAACAACAAGTCTGTCCACGCAAGAAGAAATAGTTGCTGACATATACCACCTTGTGAACTTAGTGATATTGTTAGCTTTCTTCTTCACAACCCAGGTAGCATTTGGCATCAATCACCCTCGTGCTATAGGTGACTTCTCGCTAACCCTCTTGATACAACGGTTAGCTCCGATTACTATTACTCACATGGTAGGGTACCTATCTGCGCAACTGTTTCTGTATCATAACCAAGGTAGTCCTTGACAATCCTTCACCTTTGTGAACCAAGTGAATGTCGGCTAATCCCTAGAAGTAGCCTAGGCATCGATCATTGGCATGGTCCAATGATTGCCTATCACTGCTCAAATATCTTGGAGGTTCACACTTGTGGGAGTCATACATGATAAGGTTCATAGTACTGGTCAAGTGGACCTAGATAAGTATATCACAATCGACTGATTCAAGAGCCTATACATAGAGCCCTATAGGTCTAGAGTTGAATTTCACAAACACATAAAAATACTTTTAACCAACATGAGATGGCCTCTACTCAACAATTACCGACTATAAAGTAATCAAATCCATTCAATTCATTCAACTTGCTATTCAAAAGCACCTTAAGTATTAAATACAAGTTATCAGGTTTCCTAAACTCATTCATAACCATCTAATACCCATTTTAACCTCAAATTGAAGCCTATTGAAGAGGGAAAGTCAACAAGTTAGGAATAACCCCAAACCTTGTAGTTATCCCCCTCTAAACCCTCCCCCTATGGACTTGAGGTCACAAGGGCATCCTTCACCCAAGGACTTCCTACGTACCCATTTCCTAATGGGATTGAAGTCACACGTAGTTCTCCTCACAAAGTTTCTCTCAAGGAACATCCTAAACAAAAAACTCCTCATCTAGGTAATATATAAGGGTAATGCAATTTTCCCACCCAAGGGGAGTTAATTAAACCTTAGAAAAATAATATTAATTCTCCCTTCCAAACACACAAGGTCTATGCACATTAAAATTGTTTCATGCTAGCGAATGGGAGTTAGCTAGATTTTATCAATAATACTATTATCCAAGATATATCTCTCTAGGCATGGAGATCCATACATACCTAGGTACAAGGTTGCTAGGAAATCTAGACTCAATCCAAAAAATAGGACATTGGTAAAGAGTGTACGTCTCTATCAAGTGGTAGTGAAAATATCATTATCAAGCATCAATTATGCCAAAAGCCTTGATGTGGGTCCAAGTGAAGTCCCTCCCCCCTCTACAATATAGTTCTATTAATTCAAGTATCATAATCTTATAGAACCTCCTAGACCTCAAAATACATACGCCAATACTTACAAACTTGATCTAAACATGATTCATGTTCGAGTCATACTTGAGACAAATGTGTAACACTATCTCCTTTATATCATCATATGAAGGTGTATACTTGATATTAATATTAATAATATTCTTAACCCTTTTATTTCATTTACCTTACAATGTGACGTCATATTCTTATTATAGTTTAGTTTACAAGCTAGATAATATTTTCCCTTTCCATTTATACTAATCTAACCTTATTTGTCAACAATAAGTGATTTGAATATAACAACAATATGTTTGCAATCAACTCTTTTCGTTGTGGTTAACACACCCTTGCTATAAGCCATTAGATTTCCCTTACACACTTGTAAGTCTAGGCATAATTCCAAACCAAATCTTAAATTTAATCTTGACATCACTGTCAAACACGATCTGAAGGACATTTGCCAATAGGAATGTTGCAACAAAATAATGACAATGATGTCCCATTCAAACTATTTTAATTTTAAGACATAAGTATATTAATCTCTATCACTAATGGATCCAAAATGCAATAGATGGAGTGTGCCCTCATACCAAGCTCATTACTAGGTCCTTGGTTTCAGTTATCATGAATATTATGTACACATTGTATGCTAGTTGCCAATGCTACCAAGCCGTTTAGACCATAATAACCATGAAAAGAGAATTTTTATCAACATTAATAATAAAGTTGAAATAAATAACCACCCCCTCAAATCAAGAACAAATAACAAAGCTGAAATAAATGGATTTAAAACTTGGTCTCGAGGAAGGATGGAAGTTAGGTATAAGAAGACTCGAGATCGAAGGCGACTCAATGATAATAATCAATGCGGTTCGAAATCGACAAATACACAACTGGAAAATCGAATAATCACTTGGGGGAATGCCTAAGACTACTTCATGGGTTCGAAGACTTCAAATTAAAACACATATATAGAGAGGGAAATATTGAGGCAAATTGCCTTGCCAATAAAGCCATCAATCTCCAACAATAATGAGCTAGAAGTGGAGAACAACGGAGGTGGCATTCCCATGCAATGAGGCATGAGGCAATACGACATCATAGTTTAAGTAGTGCAGACAAATGGCGAAGGAGTACAAAGTTTTAAAGGGTGGCGGATTTGCCACAAATTGCATAAGATTTAATGAGCACGAAGTAGTGTGAGAAAATTATGAAGACCTTTCTTCCCATGGCCCACGCGTGGGAAGAAAACATAAATTTCTTTAAATCTCCCCCAATCCAGAAGGATGGGTGTTCATATGATAATTTGGAGTGCATGCGGTGGAGAGAAGATGGATATGCCAGTGCGTCTCACCAACCCAAGTAGGCAGATGGCATTTCTAGAAGAGGTGATGGACCAGAGGCTCAAAGTTATTTTGAAGGAGCATTGTGGGCAGATGAGGAAGGTGATCAAATGGGTGTTGGGGGCGGATTTCTTTGTCAATGATTGCCGCCACAGAGTCAACACCGACATATCCTCCCACTTCATGGCGTTTCTATTGGACATGGGAGAATCCAAGAATATGATTAAGGAGCTCTCGCTGATTCTCTTCAAGAAGAAATTATTGCAAGGTCTGGAGGAGGTGCTAAGGGTGGCCAAGTATGGCATTGGGCTACCACGGCTGAAGGACATAAACAGGGTAATTGAGGAGGCTGCTGTGGTGGAGAGGGTTTCGTTCCTTGGAAATTTCCGCACCCAAGTGTTGAGGCAGCACTATGCACTGGCAGAGATGGGGTGCCAATATCTGAAGAGGGTAGATAATCTAGAGCCGGTTTATGACCTGGAATGGCTGAAGGACTTTGACGAAAGGATGATAGACAATGAAATACGAGGCCCCCGCGGGGTAGAGTGAAGGGAATGGCATGATAGCATAGTGTAGTTTTTTGAGCATTTTGTAAAAGCTCGGGTCTATGTTACCCATGAGCACTGATATAGTAAGGTAATAGGACTGCAATAGTCATTTTGTAATCTTGTGTAAGTTTCTATTTTAATATTAATATAAGCAGCTCAGCTGCCCTTACCTAGCAAAAACAAATGCGTCTTTTGCAACAAGTTGTGTTCTTCACCCATTCACCCTCATGATGACAAAAAATCATGCAATTATATGAAACTTTTTCTAGAATCAAAACAACAATCAACATTATTTTCTAGAACATACCTTTCAATAGAATCTGTTTGAAAGTCAATTTGATAAGTTTCTTGTATTGGAACATCCGACTCATTTTGAACTATCATGACTAGATTGATCCAAGTGCTTATCATCCTTTGTTGATGCCTTTGATAGATCAACACCAACATTTTGGTGACTCAAAAGATTCTTTTCACTTTCATTTTGACAACTATCTTACAAATTGTCCTTGGTAGTTGCGTTTTGAACAAGGACGTCTTCCTCACTTATGCATTCGGTAAGTGATGTTGTCTCCTTGACTTCATGAAGATGAACTTCTTGCTGATCTGTAGTGTCAAAAATTAATAAAATATTTTTTACTTCATTAAATTCCATACCTTTTACGTGCATGGTGGATTCCTCCAAAGTTTTCTTCCTCCTATTTTCTAGCTGCTTTGAATGCTCTTCCTTGTTTGACTCAAGCTCCACAACAGCTTTTGGTATCTTTGATCCTAGCATCTCTTCTTCCTTCACCTTATGTTTCAAAACTTCTTCCACTTCTTGAAGTTGTGGCTTAGGTGCATCTATCATTTTTTTTGGTTCCATCTCCCTTTTTGGCGCTTTATCAGAATCCTTTGATTCTTTATTTGACAACACTTCCACATAGTGCACTTGTCCTTTGCCTAGACATTTGTGGCTTGGCTCCTAGTCTTCTTTGCATGAGAACCAATGTTTCTATATTCTAAGTTCATTTTTGCTATCATCTTTCTTACTTGCAATTGAAGAGCTCTTATTCTATTGGCTGCGAGGAGGTTTATTAGAACAGATTTTGGTCCATGGCACTAAGGACTCTAGTTCTGGCCTTTCTTCTTCCTTCAGGTGCATTTTCTTTGTCTCCAACTCCTTGGTTGCTTCTTGCAACTTTGGTTATGCTTTCTCTTCTATCTTTCTCATCTTCCTTATGTAGTCATATAGGCCTCTTTTGTTTGGATACCAGTCTCTGAGTATCTCTAAGTGATCATCAAAAGGGACTTCAGCTTTGAGCTCATTAGACCTTTGATATTCTTCAAAGATCTTGGGGGCCTCAAGTTTGCACATTTCCTTTCCTTCTATATTTTTGTCAGTGGCTCTTGAACAAGATCTGTATCCTTTTCTTTCTGTAAGAACCTAGGCTGAAAAAGATTGGGGGTAGGACTGATCATAGACTGATTATTTGCTAGAGGAATCTTGTTTTGATTTAAATCTGCCATGAATTCTCTTAGTCTTTTCTAATTCTTTTTGTCTTTGTCTAAGAGATTCAAGGAAATAATTTGTCTTTTTTCTGTCTCATGATTTTTTCTTCTCCGATTTTTCTTTTATTATTGAACATGTGGTAACTCTGCAACAAATGGTTAGCTTTCAAAATAGGTTGGCAAGATCACCAACTTTAATATCATTGTAATATCTTCTTTTGAAATATATGCAAAGTTTATGTTTTTTGACTCTAATGCCAAACTGATATAGAATAATTCTTTTGTATAGCAGTCATTAAAGACCAACAACAATATTCACAGCATTTAAGGATACTTTTCACACAATATTCCAGTTTTGCTTTAAGATATTAGCATATACAAATTAATGATTTGAAACAATGAAAGTGCAATCAGATAACTTTTTTTTTTCTTCTACACTTCAAGTAAATCAACAATTAATAATGAATAATCCCCTGTAGTTGGCTGCACTGTAAACTGCTGTAGCAAATTAACCCAAATCCCAAAGTAGTAAAATCTTAAACCCTTGATAAAATGTTTATTGATATTGTGTTCTCTAAATACTAAATAATATCATAAATAAATACCAATAAATATATCCATATGTTATTAATAACATGCACTTGTATATTCACTTAGAAGCTGTAATTGATTTTTTACTGAAGACACATCAAACCCAAACCTGCGATTCCTCTTATATGGCTGCAGCTGGGTAAAATGGTAATCAACTGCTGGTAATATTAAACAGCGACTATAAAATATTCCCCAAAAGGCTGTGGCTGAATACCTATTATTGGACAGCCACAAACAATTCAAATAGGCTGTGTCAGTTTTGTTCCCCTAGTCACCAGCCATGGGAGGTCCACCAGAAGATGTTTGTTTCCCCTAAAAATACTCTAATGGATTGTGCTAGTGGAAGCTGCGGCAAACTTTGTATTATGCTGCAAACTATTTCAAGGGGTTAAATTGCATCATGGGACCCCTTCAAGATGAAGCAGCTAATACCAAAAA
Organism: Sequoiadendron giganteum; assembly: GCA_007115665.2. Taxonomy (NCBI): domain Eukaryota; kingdom Viridiplantae; phylum Streptophyta; class Pinopsida; order Cupressales; family Cupressaceae; genus Sequoiadendron; species Sequoiadendron giganteum. Next base: position 6,009,188 of record CM021110.1, read on the forward strand.
GTAGCAACCAAAAATATTAAAACAATTTATCACTGATTTCTAATAAAATAACCACAACACAATTCTTGTTTTTTCTAACTGCTCCCATTTATCTTGTGTCAATTTTAAATAATCAATAGAATCTTTTAATCATAGGTTTACATCGTTTTCATTCTATGTTACCAGATTTGCCCCGGCCACCCCTGGTGCTGGTCCAGTTCGATCTTGGTTCAGATCCTGGGCCAGTTCGCCTGTGGGTTTGACCAAGATCCTGCATTTTTTGGTCTGGTTCGCTCAAGAAGAACCAAAACGAACCCGGACAAAACCTAGACCAAACCAAGACAAAACCCGTGTGTCTAGGCGTCCAAAAAGTGTTTTTTTAGCATTTTTTTAATGTTTTATGGAGTTTGACTTTGACCCAAACCCAAGGGAACCCTAAAAGTGACCTCTAAATTACTCTAAACACCTAAACTACCTCATTTTTATTCATTTGTTTTGCAAACAAGAATTTCCATTCCAAGAGGCTGAGCTTTCATTTTTGCTTGTTGGATTGACAAAAAGAGTTGAAGATTGATCATTGAAGCTTCTACAAATGATTTCATTGCCATTCCTATACATTTGGAAGTGTTCATTGGCTGCCAAAAAGATTGTTGAAGGATATTTTTGCAAAGAGGTAAGTTTTTCTCTTTTTTTTGAGTTTTTTCATCCATTTTTTTGTTTTACAAACATGAAACTTTGTTTTGTTTAATTTTATGATTTATCTATGTTTTTCCATTCTTCTATGAATGTATGAAAGATTCAAAAGAGCTAGGTTTTATAAATCAATATTTTGTTTTCAAGTTTTTTGTTTTTGTTTTGAAATTTTGAATGTGTTGTTTGCAAAAAATTTGCCATAGGAATCACAATGTCAACTGGTTCTACCTTTGGTTCTGCAACTAAGTCAAAGTTCAAAACAGATCCAAATTCTCCTCTATGGAAGTATGTTGAAATGATACAACCGGTTCCAAGTGGCGGTGGTTACATTTGGAAATGCAATGGATGTGATGTTCAATATTCTAGTTTATATTTTAGGGTGAAAGCACATTTAAATGATACCTGAAAGGCAAATATGCTTGCTCTTTTGAAGACAATAAAAATCATTCCCACCAGACATGTGATTACATTATGGAGCGCAGCAGCGCAGATGCACGGAAGCTCAAAAAGAAATCAATCTTTATTAAAAAGTCAAAGGGACACGTAACCGCATCTATCCTAATATTGTGGTAGTTATTCACCTATTTATAAGCCAATTAACCCTGCAAGCCCAACCTGTACCGTAAAACAAAAGAATCAAAGGAGCTCTTTAACTTGCATTTCAAAATGAGAGTAGACCCATTGCCGACCAAAATGTAGCAAGATGTATATATGCAAATGGAATAGCTTTTAATGTTGTTCATTCTCCATATTGGAAAGAGATGTTGAGAACAGTTAATGAAGCTCCAAAAGGGTACAAGGGCCCAGGTTATGAGAAGGTGCGTGGCACCTTATTGGAAAAATAGGTCACGTTGGTTGAAGATTCATTAAAGACCATAAGGGATTCATGGGTTGAGACAGGTGTATCCATTGTTTTGGATGGTTGGAAGGATTCAAAAAATTGGCCTTTGATCAATGTCATAGCGGTGTCCCCTAAAGGGGCAATGTTTTTGAAAGTCGTGGATTGTGAGGGGCAAGTAAAAGATGGACAATTTATTGCTAATATTCTCATTGTAGCCATTGAGGAAGTGGGACCCTGCAACGTTGTTCAAGTTGTAACAGACAACGCCGAGAATTGTAGAGCTACAGGGTTGTTGGTTGAGGAAAGATATCCACATATCTTTTGAATGCCTTGTGTGGTCCATTCACTCAATCTTATGCTGCAAAATATTGGGAATAAAATTGCATGGATCAAAGAATTGTATGCAGAGGTTGAGGACATTCAGATGTTCATCACCAACCACCACTTGTCTCAAGGGATTTTTAGATCATTTTTAAAATTGGATCTTTTGAAGGTAAGTGAAGTAATATTTACATTTTCATAATTTGATTGTGTATTCTAATTCTTCTTTAAAGTTTATTTTTAAATTTTAATTATTTTTTTTAATTTGCAATAGGTTGCAGAGACCTGCTTTGCCTCTAACACAATCATCTTGAGACGCCTTGTGAAAGTTAGAGAGACACTTTCTAGCATGGTGATTGGCAACAATTGGTCTACATGGAGGCAAAGCAGCACTAAAAGGGTAACAAAAATTAAGAAGATGGTATTAGATGACTCATGGTGGGATTGTGTGGAGTATCTCCTTAGTTTCACCGAGCCTATTTTGAGTATGATTTGCTATACTAACATGGACAAGCCATGCATTGGAGATATATATGATGGTATAGACTCAATTCTTGAGAAGATCAAGTGCACCATGAATGTGAAAGAGCAAGACCCTAAAGAGACCTTCTTCAAACAAGTGCAAACAATTGTTGAAGAAAGATGGAACAAAATGACAACTCCATTACACCTTCTTGCCTTTGCATTGACTCCAAAATACTACAGTAGTCAGATTCTTTTAGTGCCAGGAAGGCTTCCTCCATATAGAGATTTTGAAGTGGTTGAAGGGTACAAGGAAGCATTCATGAGACTCTTCCCTGATCCTGAATTGCGAGGTGTAGTCATGAATGAGTTCATTGATTTTGTGCACTCAAATGGTCAAGGTCTTGATGCTCTTCGTGATAAGTTCTTAAAGGATGCTAATAGTTGGTGGTACTTCCATGGAAAATACTTCCAACATTTGCAGCCCCTTGCAATAAAAGTTTTATCACAAGTAATTTTAATAAATTTTCATATTTTAGTTTTAAAAGTTTCATAATTTCATTTATAATTTTTTTATTTTTTAAATTTTTATAATTTATAACTTTAATGTTTACTTTGTCTTCATAGGTTGCTAGTTCATTTGCATCTGAGAGGAATTGGAGCACATATTCTTTCATCCACTTAGTAAAGTGCAATAAATTGCTATCAAAAAGAGCGGAGAACTTAGTATATGTGCATTCCAACTTGTGTCTCCTTTTGCACAAACAGCGTGACTACAAGGAAGGGGAGACAAAGTTGTGGGATATAGAGCCAAAGCATATTGACTTGGATGCTTCCACTTCCCACCATATTGCATATGAGGAGTCCGATATCCAGCAGCAGCATGGGCGCAATAGTAGTGCTAATGACGGTGCCATTGGCACTACTTGTGATTCATCTAGTTTTCCTACTTCATCTAATGTCAATGTTGACATTGATATTGATGATTTAGAGAATCCATATGATGATTAAAACTTTAAAAGTGTTGTAATATTGAACTTGAAGTTTGAATGATGAGTATTTATCTTGCATGTTTTAAATGACATTCAAGTTTATGGCTGTTTTGTTGTTTATATGATGTTTGTGATATTCTAATCCTAATTCATGCTCCTAGGCTGTATATATATATATATATATTATATTTTTAGATGCTTTTTGTAATAACAAACCCAAACGAACCGAACCCCTCCCCCCTACCCACCCCCAAAACAAATTTTTTTTTCGCTGAACTTGTGAACCGAACCTGAACCCGAACCAGTACCGGAACCGGCTACTTAGTTTTCATTATGAGGAGCTGCGCTCCATATAGATCACAACAAAATCAATAATAAACACAACATTGGAATCTGGCAATATATATAGAAATTATTCATGATATAATGATCAAAGCTTTTAATTAGCACACTTCAATGGAATTTTTAAATTTTTTTAAATTGACATGTAAACTAGCAAACATACTGAAATCTTCAAATTTGAAACTGAAAATACTTTGCTCTTCATCTGAAAATCTTCAGTATGCTCTTGAACTGATCTTTTCCACACATATGAAATTCCTAGATGGAATTGCCTCTATTGGATACAAGAGTTTCCGTCCCCAAATCCAATCTAAAACTAAGAGGGTTTTCATCTTCTAGCCAAAAGATGAACACCAAGTGCTTGACCTTCAAGAAAAGGGGTTATGAGTTTGACAACAAAACAATGGATGATTTTCCTCAAGCCTAGCTCCTTTTATAATCACCTATTTGCTATTTTTAGTCTCCTCAAGAAGTCTCTAGAATTTCTTTTTCCTTTTAATTTAATATTTCAATTTGCCCCTTGTCCTAATGATATTTTTGACATTATTTCAGGTCATCTGTTAAAAACACTTTATAATATCATTTTGAGGTACTTTATAATTTAATAATAAAATATAAATTGCCATTTTATAAAATTAAAGTTACTTTTTGAACAACTTCAATTAAATTATTAAATTATTTCCTTAGCTCAAAAAGAGAACATGACAAACTCTTCCGCCTTGTACAGTAGCAGCATTGGTGCCTACTCATTGTGAGCTTGAATGCATAAATTGAAATCACAGGCACTGTTTGGCATGCAAAGATAAAACTTTCTGACTGTTATAACTAAACTACACTACCTTGTAAGCTGCTGTTTTATTTAATTCATTTGTTGATCGCACATTAACATTTTCTTACAGGAAGAGATATAAAACATAATAGCTCCTAAAATGCAAGACTATCTCATCAAATTATCAAAATAATGGGATTTAGTTGAACTGAATATTAGATTGATTAAGCTCTTCTTCTCAAATAAATGGCAGTAGTATGAATTCTCCTATTCACCTAATCTCAAACTCTGTTTGATTCTGTTATCCTTCAGGTTTGTCTAGCCAAATGCTGGAAATGCTCATTGATGCTGTCCAGAATTTGAAACAATTACTCAAAGACCAGAATTCTGATTTAATTATCAGATATGGAAGATCTGAAGACATCTTACTTGCATTAGTGAAAGAGGTACCACTGATAGGTTAATGACTAAAATTATTTTTATTTGGCAACCTGCGAAAGTTAAGCTATGGAAATTTCTGAATTGTAATGTGATGGAGACTATTGGCCTATTATTTGAACTGGGCACACTCTTTAAGCGGCTGAAGCCTTCAATTAGAAGCTAATATTTTTATGGAAATATTGGAGCTGCAGATAATTTAGTCAGACTTCACTCACTACAAGTTATCCACTGCAAGGCTGAACTGTTAATTTTATTTGCATGGCTCAGGTTAATGTTACTCATATTATCACAGAGGAGGAGCTAGAGTATGACTGGCTCAACTTAGTTCATTCAGTCTCAAAATCACTTGCAACAGTTTATGTCTCAGGGGAAATCCCAAGGTTTCTCTTTTGGCAAGCACATATATTTGAATTTGAGGTTCTTACTTGACTCTGTATCGGGTCTTTCATCTTTGATTCAGAAGAATGTTTTTCAGATTTTGAAGCATTTATATTGAAGGCTTTCCAATGCATAATGCATGCATAAACTGTGCTATATTTTTTTCTTACATATACCTATGCTAGAATTGGGAGGAAATTCCAGATTCATATAGAGAATTTCAGAAGATGCAGAAGCCCTCTGTTCCACCTCTTTCGTGCCCTACCTTACCTGTGTTGCTACTGGATATAGACAGAGGTAAGGCAAGTCTGACGACTTTCAATTTGATTTTAAGTTTTAACAACCATTTGGGTATCATCTAAATAAGATTAGTTATGCACATATTGATCTTTGCTTTTGTTTTGAAAAAATACTGGTTCAGAAGTTCATGATTCCATTTCAATGCTTCAGGAAAATTGCCGGAATTGAACACCTTAAGAGGAATTGTGGAAGGAAAAACTAATCTAGAAAATGCTAAGGCAAACCAAGCCTTCACTGAACAACATCTACAAAATAAGGAATCTGTTTTCTTCAGTCATGAGGCTGTAGATCAAATGGCTATTGGGGCTGGAGCAACCATGGTTCGTAATGCATTAGATGGATACTTGAGGTATCTAGAAGCAACTTGGAGAGGTGATTGGCAAGAGTACGTATTGATTCCATTCTGAATGAGAAACAAATTTATGAGTGCTTCTTTGCTGCAATTTACGTTTAATTCAATGGAGGTAACTTAATCCAAGGCATCTCAATAGAAGACCCATACTCTAATTGATTCATCCATTGTTTATTTTAACGAGTGTTTTACTAACTTGAATCAACATTACAGTTTTCTTTTTACAGAGCTGCTTATCAAAATAACTAGAAATCTTGAAACTGACATCGATTTAAATTTCAAGCAGATTATTCTCCTATGATTTTAAAGAAAAGAAAAATCTATCCAAAGCTATATCACTGGCCTTAAAAATGGAAAATTCAAACAACAATTCAACCTACCAAACAAGAACAATCCCTACAATGACCATAACAAGAATTATTGGAAGTTATTCAGCTTACATTCTGTGGGAACATTTCCCCACCCCTTGATCCCCCATTGCCATGTTATTTTCCTATTCATATATCATTTGTGGGATTTTGGGGGTACTTCTAGGTCAATACTTTGTATGTTCCCATCCTTCCCTGTTCTCCCCAAAAGACGATTTGATGGAACATGTCATTCAACAACAAAGAATAATGATAGAGACACCAATAACCTAAGATTTAAATAAAAAATTCTAGCAGTGGCAGGTTTTGTAGAGGAAGATGTTGATTGAAGAAATAAGACCAGTACCAACCCAATCAAAATCAATAACAAGGTGTCAAAGATAAGAGGACCCAAACATCAAAATTAGTAAGACATTTGAGAGGAATATCTGATGATATAGAATCTAGATGCATGAATATTTATTAGACTTAAATATTTTTTTGTGAAAGCTAAGATTAGTGTAATTGAAGCATCTTAATCTTAAGAGTATGCCCAAGGAACTTGACATTAGATATCATGCATTAAGCATTGAATTTGAAATTACAACACGGTGAACATCTAGACTTTAGAATAATGAAGATATGCAGTCATCATAGGCATCACAATTCCAATAAGGTAGAAAGTTAAAGCTTTATAATGATAAGGATAACCACCATACAACCCTAGTTTCAAGAGAAAAATAAGAAATCACAACTTTATAATATTCCCAAAGTATGCCTTGAAGAAAACCGAAAGCCCAAACAGAAGCAACAATTCAATTATATTATCAATTGAACAGTGTCTTTTTCAATGACTTACAATTTAAGCTACCGTATCTATGAGATATTGATCATCAGATGAAACTAAAACCAAAATATCAAACCATCTGTTAGAGACAAATGCAGACTTTGTGACATTGAAAATTAGGAATTAGAAAAACAAATTTTAGAGCCATACAACCTTTCAGAAACCTTTTGGTGTACTTGCTCACTTACAGAAAGGATAATATAAGCAATATGCCTATTGGCCATCCTTGGATCAATTCATAAATATCCCATACATGGAATGATCTTCTTTGAAATACTTAGTTATAAGTAAGCAAGTAGACATAACTAAGGTAAAGTTCGTGGTAATGCCTTTTGGGCTTACCATCAACAAAATGATTTTTTAATACTGATGTCAATATGTTTCGACCATACCAAGGAAAACTACCACTATAATTAAATCCCTAGGTAAGATGGATTATATATTGTGCCTACCAAATGGGTCTTTTTTAAGTAGGATACCTAGAACAAATAGTTTTGAAATGAAATGATTTTAATTACATCCATGAGACCAAACAGGAAAAATAAAGCTTCAATTAGCATGCAAAAATTTAGATCTCTTAGCCTTGTATGATTCTATACAAGATTCAAACATGATAGTCAAAACTCTACACGAATGTTAACAAAGACAAAAACGCTTGAATATTGAAGCACACAGCAAAATAACATCCTAAAATGATAATCTAAGTCATTAAAACTTTCATTATTCACATAATTGTTAGATGCTATACCATAGAAGATATACTATACGTTTATGACAAATGATACCCTTTGAAAATAGAAATGCTAGACAGTGTGTGATCAAGAAATTTTGTAGCCAACAGTCAGAAACATTAACTCCATCCCCTACAGTGTACAAGCAGATATCTTGAAAATATTGCAATATTTTGGATCTCAGATACTAGACTAGTTTTTTTGTTAAAAAACTTGAGATTTTTTGAAAATCTCATTGACTGCTATTTTGACTGAGATTATCTGAGATTATCTGATTTTTCCCCCTTAAAGACAGTAAACTGTGATACTTTACTCATTTTGACTTATTCTGCTCTGATTTTTTCTGCAACAAAACAGACTGGTTGTTAGGGTTTCCCAAATGTAATTTTCAGCATATATTGGAGGATTTTTGGGCAATTGGAGGATTTTTATGCTCATTTCGACTTTATTCTACTCTGATTTTTTCTGCAGTGAAACAGATTGGTTTTTAGGGTTTCCTGAGCACAGTTTTCAGCATACATTAGACATTTTAGGGAAATGTTTTGGTACAAGGAGCATAAAGTATAGTGGACTTCTTTTATAAAATTGCCACTACTAAAATTTAGATGCACAATTCTTTAAATTTGTACCATACATTCAGAAATTTCATGTTGCATGGGACAATATTATTGCAAATAGCTTTGAAAGTTGAGAAACTTATTGAATTCCATTTCCATGGAGCTATTGCCTCTAAAGATTATTAGTGTTTAATTTGTCACTTTCATGGTAACATGCATGAAATAACATGTATGGTAGAACCATTCTTCAAATTATAAGGGGAAGCTCCTTGAGGTCTAATTAAACTTGAAACTAATAGAATCCACAAATATGCACACTGTACAAATTACTCCTTCAGGTTTGCATTGAATGTAAATATCTACTTCAACTATGTTTTTGCCTGGATGCAGTGCCGGATTGTCAACAGTCAAGACTGTAGTGAGATTTTTAGATTTTAGGAGAACTATTCACCCAAGCACAAACAGACATAGCTTCTTACCAGTTAAATTAGAGATTGATATTTAGTTGCAAACAAAGTTTAAATTGAATAACACCGACAAATGCTATCCATTGGCTAAATCAAGACCAATACATTAACATCAGTACATTAAATGATTTAATAAAATAGACATCACATGATTCCATGAAATCAATTGTTGAAGGAACAAACAAAGTTATTTCTTCAATGAATTGCAAGCATTAATACAAAGTATGACAAAGCTACTCAATTTAATTGATTTGACAAAATTACAAACACAAAGTGAATGATCTCCTCATAAGCTTCTACAGCATAGGCTTTACATCAACTAACATACATTCATTCATTACACAAAACACTAAGACTTGACTTGCACTTTTGAGTTACAATTTCTGTAGCATAAGTCTAATCTCCTATGTTCCACGGCATTTCGAGGACAAGGACGAGGGGACGGCGGGGGACGTGTTTCCGAGATGTTTCCTAGGGGGCAATTTTTAGGGGACGATAGGGGATGGCAACATACAAAATACATATATATATATATATATATATATATATATGAGTTTTTCAAAATTTATTAATATATTATAGAGAGAGAGAGGGAAAGAGATATATATATATAATTTTTTCAAAATTTATTAATATATTAGAGAGAGAGAGAGAGGGAAAGAGAGAGAGATATGTCAATAAATTAATAGTTGATAACAACAATATCAATATGTAAATAAATCGCGAGAGTAGTACTATAATAGCATAAGAAATGTCATTAAAGCATTATAAAATTTATCACAGCAGTATCAAACATCAATAAAACCATGGTCTATCAATATCCAAATGTCTCAAACATGTATCTAGAAGTCTCAAAGTTCAAACATGAAAATAAAAATATTAAATACAATAGTCTATGAAATTAAGCCTCATTCGCGCTATGAATATCCAAAGACTCGGAACTATCTGAGTCACTATCATCCTTTGGCAAGAGTAGATCATCCAATGGTAGCCCGACCAATCCTGGTTGCACCTCCTCCTCATCCATTTGCCTAACGTCCTTTGGATCAACATCCCATCATGCTGCTGGAAATTGCCGATACTCAGTAGTCTGTCAGTCCTGAAGTCTCAAGGCACTATGAACTGCAACTAATTTCTCAGCTCATTTTGAAGTAAGCCTGTTTCTCTTAATGGAGTGGATGAAGCCATAGGTGGACCAATTCCTCTCTGCAGTAGAGGAACTAGCAATTTGTGAGAGCAAACGAATGGCAAGTTGTTTCAAATCCGGTGTGTCCTTTCCACGAAATTTCCACCATCCAATGAGGTTGTTCTGTGCAATGGTGGCCCTATCAGTCCTAGCCTCTGGTTTGCTGAATGTTGGACCCTGAAGATTAGAAAACATAAGCCACTGCTCTCTAAGAATGGTTGCCTGCTTGTTGATATACATTTTACGAAGGGCTGTTGTAAGCCTCTCTATCACCTCGTCATCCTCAGAAGAAAGCATTCAGCCAGGTCTAGGTACATACCACTTCGGATTAAGAGCATAGGCAAGCATATGAAGAGGGGTATTCATTGTGTTCCACCTCTTTGTCACAATAGGCCTAATATGGTCCTCATAAAAACCCATCTCAAGATCCTTTTGATGAATAGCTTGCTTCATTTGGTCAAGCATGCTATCAAAAGTCTCATATATCTCTCCCAAGCTAGGAGAGTCTGTATCTGCATACCGGATTACCCCCATAGCTGGTGATATGAAAGAGAAAATATACCTACAAGTAACAAATTAAAAATTAGAATTTTTAAAATACAAAGTGAAACAAATTCAAAAACAATTTAAATTTTCAGATTTCTACTCGATAGTGGCCCACCAAGTTTCATTAAGTACTCTATCTCTCACTTCCTTGCCTTCATTTGTCTTCGGTAGAGTCCACCTTTTCCAATCTGCACAAACAACCATGGCTTGTAGAGCATCTTGGACCTCCAACATCCTCTCCAACAAAATATAGTAGCTAGCATATCTAGTCTCAATTGGTTTGAGGAATTCTTTCTTTGAATAAGACCGGAATAGTGCAAGTGAAGTGTGATGGTACATACAAACATTTGTATGCCTCTAGCCTCTGCAACTGCTGCCTTCCCCAATCTATTTTGCCAATGTCTTTCAAAGCATTATTCAAAGCATGTACGCAACATGGAGTCCAAAAAATATGTTTGTAAGCACTCTCTATCATCAAACCAGCTAGCTTACAAACGCAAGTTGTATTTGTCACAACTTGCACAACATCAGAAGGCCGAACCTCCTCTATGGCCTCCCTCAAAATGCCAAACTGAAAATCAGCATCCTTAAGCTTCCCAGAACAATCAATAGCTTGAAGAAAGTATGAACCAACAGGGCATGTAACAATAACATTAATGAGTGGCCTATGTCAAATATCAGTCCACTCATCCATGACAATGGAACAACCAGTCCTAATCCATGTTTGCCTCATCTGCTCCATCATCATGGCAGCTTTTGAATATTGTTTGTCAAGGAGGGAGGTACACAATCTATGTTCTCCAGGGGGGGCATAAGAGGATCCAACTGCCAATATTTCTTTCACCATTGTTTTGAAACAAGGTGATCTTGCCAAATGAAATGGAAGAGCATGTGCATAAAAGAATTTGGCCACTGCTATTAGCTTGCTCACGTTTTTGCACATTCATTAACCCCATGATTGAAGTTTTCTCACTTGCTTTCCTCTTACCTCTATCACAACTCTCTCCAATTGATACATTGGAAGAGGCTTGCAAATCAACTAATGGCTGTTTTTTATTTTGAATGGTAATGATTTGGTCCTCACTTACTCTAGCCAACTTTGCAAATTGAAGCTACTTGTTGACGTGTGTTTTATGACAACGCCAGCACAGAATAAAATGTCCAACGGTCACTCTATTCTCTCTTGATCAAAATATTCCGCATGCTAAGATTGCGTGAAAATTCATGCGTTCAACTCCAAGGTTCCTTTAATGCGAATAGACTTAGTTGGTTGATGTGAATATGTTGGGTATTTCAAGGGGACTTACATAATTGTTCGATTTTATTACTCAAGCAAATGAAAGGTTTTGGCTATGATGCTCTGGTATTTGAATGGATCGGGAAATACTGAATTTAAAGGAGGTAGGGGTAGGGATTATACTATCTAACTTTAAGGGTGGAAGGCAAAGACTAGCTTCAACAATCTCCAAACCAAACTTTGTTTCGTCTCCTCTTTGGACAACTCTGACAAAGCTGATGCAATCTTCAAAGGATGGATAAGATATTCAAATTGAGATTCAGCATGTACACCCCTTCACAACGAAGCAAGTGGACACACGAATCACAACCGAAGTTAGGTGCTAAAATTCCAGTTGACCATGCAGGGCAGACTTACTATCAGCAAGCCCGCTAGTGGTATGGATATAGGGAGATATGCTCAAACCAACACTGCATTCCACAATTAACACTACTTGCATGAAAACAAAATGTACCTTACTCTACTCTACTTGAGTTGGAAAGAGGAACAAGTCTTGCTAGCTGCTCACAATAGAAGATAGAACCACCAAGCAATGATAAATCTTTATATTATGAGAGTTTTCACAACAACTTCTTACAAAACTTTCAAAGGGAAAGCTTCCTTTCCTTTTCAAACTAAGCTAACTCCTAGCCTTACTCCTATCTCTGATTTTTGTCTAGCTTTGATCTATCTCTGATTCTAATTCTAATTCTAATTCTTTACAAATGAGGGGGGATGCCCCTTTTATAATAGGCCCAGTCCAGTGGACGGTTAAGATCTGATTACAATAAAGGGCTCAGATTGAGCCACCCATGCCCTAATCAGGGTTTTTGCCCTAAAAATCGCCACTGAGAGGAGTGGGGCAATGAATGCGCTGCAGATTCTCCACTCCTCGTTACGAACCACTAGCTGCCATCAATGCACATCGTCTCCCTCCAGAAGGTCATCGTCCAGAAGGGTGTTTCCCTTCTCCTTCTCGCTGGCTGCAAATCTGATGAATCTGTCTAATACTGCCTCAATTTCCTGATCCGAAATGGGAGGAATGTGATCCAACTGAAACTCTAAAACTGTAACTGTTTGCCCATGCCGGGCACATGATTTCTTCCAGGCAACAAGGGCGTCCTGGGTGTTCTGTATGATACTGAAGAACGTAGCAGTGTTCTCAAAGTCATCCTGTGTGAAGGTCTTCACCTCAGAGAAGAATGGCGCTAATCTGCTCCTCAAACCATCTGCAGTTACCTCTTCAGAAGTCAACCTCCTGGCAAAGATTGCCTCCAATGTGTTGAGGATTCCATCTAAGATGTTCGTCATGGCCTTTCTGACCCTGACAGAATCTGTCTGTGATGCATCGTAGAATCCCCGGCTTGTGACTACTGAAGAGTACCATCTGGCGAAGTCGTATCTATCCCCCTGCTGAATAACACCTCCCTCAACCAAAGTGTGTTGAGGTATGCTCATCAAAGCCCCTAAACGAAGAACAACTCTCGTCTGATAGATGCGAGCCTCACCCGAAGCATGGTTAACTGCCTCCACCCTAGCCATAATATGGAAGTTTGCCCATAGGCATGTGCAAGATCCTCCATGAACTTTCTTGTTTCTGTACGCACACTGGCAACCCATTTGTCTGCTTGCTGTGCCATTCTCTTCAAATCTTCTAACCCACTGATTGACTCCCTGGAAAATTCAGCTGGAAGCTAAATTGCCGGATTCTCTTGCCCACAAGGATGGGACAAGTGCTGGACGTAGCCAATCAGTGTCTTGTGCTCTACCTTCAACTTTTTGTATTTGCCCTCAACATAGAACAATCTATCCTTGAGTGCTTGATAGGAATTATTGCACTTCTCTACTACTTGTGCTCTAGTAGGGCGGCCAAGTTCCATGGTTGTGATCACATAGTTTTCTGGAACGGCCTCGTCTCTATGACACTCTATCCGAGGTACTGCCATATGCAAAATTTGGGATCCATCCTCATCCGTGGATATTTTAGAGAACTCCCTGGCCCTCTTCTTCGCTGGAGGTGCACTGATTCTTTGCAATAATTCCTCCATCTCGATTGCGAGATCGGTCTCATCTATAGGATCACGCCTCATCCTATCCCTTAGCTATTCTGGCACCTCTTGCCGCTCATCTGATATAATAGAAGGCTGCTCCACCTCGGCCTCTACCTTGTGAGCTTCTCCTCTACCATCGTTCTGACGAGGCTCACCGTCATCAATAGACTCAGTGTCTCCTGAGCTCTGGGCATCTTGATCTGAAGTAGCATCACCCTCGAGAGCTGCTTCAATTTCCTGCTGAAACTGAGTATTAGTGGCCGTCCCCTCATCTGTCTCTTGCTGATTTGCTTGTGGGTTACCTTCTCGGGGCATGTTGATGCTCTGGCCCACTGATTCTCTACGAGGTGGCTGAATCTCCACTCGCATCGTCTGCTCTACATCCAATCTCTCCCTCTAATCAACAAACAATGACACCTCCTGTAAGCTTGGAGAATGTGCCCGAGATGGCGTATGCATGGACTCCTCAACTACCACAGGTTCAGGTCGAACTGGCTCCTTTCCTCTAGGCTCTGGAGTTGGATTACTTCGTCTCCTTTGATTAGTTGCCGGTAATCTGCTGTCTCCCATCAAATTGTACGTGAGGGGAATTGACCTTCCCTTAAGTCAGCTGACATGCCTCTCTATCCAACTCCGTGTAAATGTTAAGACTGGGATACAAAGTGTATCCAAGTCAGTGATCTCTGGCTCAGACCAATCTGGGAGTGGCAGAGGCGTATCTCTTATTGTCTCGTAGTCAGCCTGTACAACGTTTATGTCTTCCTCAATCTGATCTGGTACTTGGATAATCTCACTCTCTCTGACCATCACCAACGGTATCCGAGAGAACATTCTCTTTCTGACTTCGATCTCATCCTCTGCACTTGCCCAAAAGTCTTTGATCTGCACTTTGTGCCTGAACTCTTCTGTCAATATCCATCTAATGTTTCGGTGGGGATCGTAGTAGTGCCTACTGGTGTGATAGGAAAGGTGAAAGAATTGGAGCTCTGCTTCTGCCTCTCTTGCTGCTTGCAGCGATGGACATATTTCATCCGAATTCCCCATGGTAATTGGAAATTCAAGTCCACCTTTCTTCTTCTTCTTCTTATCATAGGCAATCAGTTGCCTAGATACTTCCAGCATCACTATCCTATTTGTGGGATACCGAGGCAATCTGTATGGATAGGAGGAAAATCCTTGCAGCCTTATGTAGGTGAATTTTGGAAATTGGATAAACCAGCATCCGAATTTCTCAATCATTTCTTGTGCCTCCCTTGATATTCTGTGATGGGTTCTTTGCTGCAGGGTCCTCGTTATGTGCATAGTAAAGGCATCATTGACCCTCTTGTAATTAGTTGTGCTTGTCAAATGCAACTGTGGACAAGCCTCATATATTTTAAACTAATGGGAACTGCAACCGATTGGTTCCTTGTAAGAGATCCCCCTATATCTCGTCATGTGAGCCAGCATATAGACAAGGTAGGAGCCCATATAAAATGTTTTTGTTCTCCTCACGCCATGAAGCTGCTCATGTATGCTATCACTGATCATCAGTGCCCAATCCATGTAATCCTTTCCCTCTAACACCAAGTTGACAAAATAGAACATCCAAGGTTCAAAGATGAACGCTTGGGGGCATCCTCCAACTCTGCTTAACATCATGATCAGATCACCAAACTCCTGCCTCAAATCCTCCTAGACTATCTGCTTGGGCAATTTTGTGCGAGTGGGCTTGGGTTTAATCATCCACCTAGTATTTATCAAATCAGCACACCGGTCTGTGGTGGATGAGTACATCTTTCCAGCTCTTTCCTTTGTCTTGTAGATCATCTTCTCATGGACTGGAATCCCGAATGCCTCTCCGATTGCTTTAGGTGTCAGGTTGGCCAGTACCTTGCCATCTGGTGAAGTGACCGTCCTCTGCTCTGTATTGTAATGGTGGGCGCATTCCATGATGAGTTCTGGGCACCGGATAGCTGGCGGAAAGTTTGCAGCTGCATACAGTCCACTTCTAACAATACTGTGCGAAGTCACTGAGGGGTGATGGCCTCCAGTCCCCATTATTCTTCTTCTGAATGCCTCCAGGTTGAATGAGCCTAAGTTCGTGTCAACTAGCCTGCCGAGCTTTGATGAAAATTTTGACTCTGGCAAGAATGACTTGCCCAGTTTCTTGATCAACGCCTGTCTGGACTCGGTGTGGTTGTTTTTGCCTGCAGCTCTTCTGTTTGATTCAACCATTCTGCAAAAAGGCAAAAGAGTTAGAAAACAAGATTTAAAATAATAAAATAACCATCATTGAGGGTGTCAGCAGATTTTTAAATAAAAAGGCTGCAACACTTCTGCCATTTCCAACTGCAAACCTCAACTGTCTTGTTCACTTCAGCTGTGAAATTTCTGTATTTGCAGCAGCTCTTGAGACCTCTCTCAAATTCGTATTTCTCTTCTAAAATGTACTTCAGCAACTTGAGACTTCTTCTAAATGCATTTTCAACAACCTTGTGAAGTTTCTTCTTAAATTCGTACTTCTCAGCAACTACAGCCCTTTCAACTTCAGATTTCTCAGCAACTTCAAAAAAGTCCAAACTTAACCTCGTTTATCTCAGCAGTCGGATAAAACTTCTTCACAAAGTCGTACCTTCTTAGAAACTGCAGCAACTGGCAACTGGGAAATTCGCACCTCTTCAGCAAATGTAGTCTCAGCAAGCTAAGTCGTACTTCTTCAACAACTTCAACTTATGCAAATTTGCACTCCAGCAACCTCCAACTATCTCACAATTTCGAACTCTTCAACAACTTCAGCCTCTTCAAGAATTCGTACTTTTCACTTTAGCAACCTTTTTTGCTCTTAGCAATTGGTGAGAGGAATGAAGAGGACTTCAAAAACTTATAGCCAGGTCGAATTCTTGCAGAGGCTATACTTAGCAAATTTTTTGAATTTGTTTTCCCTCTCTTTCCCAGTCGCAACACTTGTCATCTGAGGCATCGGAATCTCAAGTTTTCTAGAATTATGAATTTTACCATTTCTGCACAGGCCTGCCTCGTTGCATTGGATTCTTTAAAATATTAAATCACTCACTCTGTTGAACAACTTCGAATTGTTTGGCTAAGTCGTTTGATCTCTCCTTCGTTTTGGCAAAATCATCCAGCTCAAACCTCTAGCGAAGTGCCTCTCATTCATTTTATTTGTTTGCCGTAGAGAAATTCCTCAAATTTGCCTTAGGAATTTTATTTAAAATAGGCACTGGGCAAAATATCCAGCGGAACGATGTGGACATGGCGTGGAGTAAGTTTGAATCACCTCTCAATTGCAAATGTTCAATACTCAGAAGAAAAAACTTTCCAGAATCCATCATTTTCATGTGTATCCGAACGAAGGGGTTGTTGCCAATTTTTAGCATCTTGCTGAAAATTAGCATTCATAGGAGCAATTACTTGCTGGGGTACTTTTAAAATTGTTACAAGTCGTTCAACCAGTTTTTTGTTCTCAGAATGAAATTATGCTGAGGAATGATTTACAAAATCATTCAACAGTTTGGACCAAACTGGTTGAACAATTCGGCAAAGCACAGTTCAAACAGAATTTCATTGGGGAAAGCAACTTTCAGCTGAATTTCAGTTACAACAATTATTGTTATGTGAAGAGTTGCAATTTTAAGGAGCCGGAATAAAAGAGATCAATTATCTAATTACAGATTACGTTTGAAACATTTCATTTCAGCAAAGCATTGTGCAAACAGAACGAATTCATCAAATAATAGAAGCCGTTGCATTTCATAAAAATCAATTTTTATTGACGAAATGTTCTGTAATCCCACACATGCCGTGGGAGTAGCCCGATTGATAGCTTTCAAGTGCTGAATACAAGAGATGAACTCATTACATAACTGAAAGTAACATAAGAAAAGGGAGAGAAGGTGATTCGTCATTGCATGGAATGACGAATCTTTGTTGCAGCCAGCTGTGTTGACCGTCGTGCCCATCTCTAGAATCAGTCTTGACTCCAACTTTAAAGATTTACTTGCAAGATGACTGGTGTTAGAGCAATGAGGGATCACATTATACCCCTTTTCCTACATTACCAACAGAAATGGAATGTGCATAACAGACATTCACCAGTTAAACACATCAAAAGGAAACTATGGACGCTTTGCTGTTTTTATTGACTTGTTTGTTTCATGTGCAGTAGTAGGATAAGTTTTGTTGATGTTTATTCATTGGTTCCAGTATGAGTGGGGTAAAATGTGGCTCCCACAAAGGTGGAGCTCAACTCATAGCAGTGGTATCAGCAGTAAAGACATCATTGGATCTATTTCATGTTTTGCAGAGTTTTCTAGGAAATGCAGTAAAGAGTATCAAAGTGTTCTTTTTTACCTTGTTAAAAGTTACAGCAGAAATAATACATCTTTAGAGCAGCAAGAGGTAAAAGTATCCATTTTTATAAAAGAGCAAGGAGAGAAGTCTAAGTAAATATTACTCATTTGTAGCGGAATGTAAGCAGAGCCATTTGACAGAGGCAGACAATGGAAAAAGGCTTAGCTTTTTCGGCATAGCAACTACTCACATCATGAAAATGAAGTGCAAAATACAGGTCAACAGCATAATGGAGTTAAAGAAACAGAAAAATGCTCATGGCGGCCAGACAAAGACACAGTCCATGTGGGTATATGCTGAATGACAGTGAAATCTGTGAAGAGATCAAACAGATTGTGCCAAAAAAAAATTAAAAAAATGTTAACAAATCTGTAAACAATAATGATTTTACCATAATGCAAACTTCAGAAATTATCCAGAAAGACAAACAGTGAGTCTTGCAGCTTAAAAGCTCAGCCAAAAGTTTTGGTAATGATGGTCACAGAGATTACACCAGAAAAACTAGCAAAACCCACGGCCTTCATGAGGAGATTTCGCAGTAAAATATATGCAGAAGAACAATAACCCTTGGTGTTTCTGAAGGTCCTCCATTTAATTGTTGTTTGCAGCAGTAGGTACCCAGGTGCAAAACGAACTAGTACTGTAGCTATGAAAAATGAGTTCACAAGAAGATGGAAAATCAAAAGTGCAGAGCCACGAAGTACTTAAGTAAAATATATCAAAAAAATGTTTGAAGCCGTGCCTAGGCCAACCAAGAATGGTGGTGCACAAGAGCAGAAATTTTCAAGTTCATGATGGCCAAACAAGGAAGATTTCTAGTTCAAAGCTCGCCTACAAGTGTTTTCATGGCGGCAGGGACAAGAACCAAAAGTAAAAGATGCTCACAGAAATAAAATAGCATCAGAGAGTATGTAGTCGCGGCTAGAAAGCCTAATAACAGTTTTAAAATAAAGAGAAAATTTCTAGTTTTGAGGAGAAGCCAGAAATACGCTTTCAGAAGAGCTGAGCAGCAGCATGAGGTAAGATGCATGAAATTTTTTTTGTGAATCTGTGCCTGTAGAAACTTCATAAGTTTGTTTAATAGTGAAAAGATTTTCCAAACATATGGCTTAGGGTTTCTTCAAGCACATCTAAGCCAGAAACAGAAACAAAGGAGTGTCAAAAGGCACAGAGGCCGCGGCTTTAAAGCCCTACGGAATATGCTCATAAATACGACCTGTAGGTTCTAACAGTTTAAGGAAAACTTATTGAATGAAAGAGCTTTGACCTGCTATGCAGGGAAAAACAAAACTTACCAGCGGTTTTATCCCATAAACCTTCAGGAGTGGTGCGCAAGAGTAGGAATTTTCCATCTCCCCATGGCGGCATGGCAATGAAAGATCATTAGGTATGCTTAGTCGCAGTTTGAAGCTTTCGGATCTGCAGTAGTGGCGTCCAAGGCAAATGAACAATTTCGGCTCCCAGCTATGGCACGGCTTAGGGTTTCTCTCAGGTGGCGGCGCTCTCTCAGATGGCAGGTGAAAAATGCAGAATGAGGAAGCCAATGTGTTTTTAGGTTTTTAGCAACCCTAAAAGGGTTCGATGGAAGTGAAAGGCTTGTTGCCTTAGGTTTAAGTCTTCTCAAAGATATTTTCGAAGATGCAGGGACGTGGCATTCTCTATGCCTTAAGATTTTGATATTTTTTAGAAGACTTTAAGTCTTTTATTTATTTTGTGACTTTCCATTTTAAAATATAAAGTCTTGGTTTTTAGAATGATTTTTATTTATCATTTTAAAAATCTTTATGCAAAATGGAGCCGAAATCTTAGGAGTCTTGTATTTGACTTTGTCAAAGGTCTCTTTTGCATTATGTTCATTTTTGTAAATCTCTATTTTAAAACGATAAATATAAATCATTTAAAAATAGATGATATTCGAAATGCAAAAGAGAGTATTTTAAATATAGATTCAAATTGAGAGATCAATGCAAACATCTTGGAGCGATTTTAGGGAATATGGAGCACAGAATCAGGAGTCTTCTTTCAGTTTTGATTTCCTTTTGACTCTACTTGAGTCAAGGAGTGATTTGAGGCATAGATTTGGTGTTTACATTCAGTTTAGTACCTGATTTTTGGGGGTTATTGCTTGCATACGGATCACCAAATTGATGAAATTTGACAACTTTTCTTGGAGTTGGTTGGCATTGCATGCCCTATTTTTGAGGAGAAGATTGACAACACATAAGGATTTTGGAGCCAAAACTCAATTCCAAATTTGGAGACATTTTCTATAAGTCCTTCTTTCTCTTTTGATTGGTTCAGTTCTTAGTTTTGGAGATTGTTGAGGCATAGGCTTCATACTTTGTAACTCATGATATATTGGCAGATGTAGTGCAGATCCTCATTTTTCCTCAATAAACAGTATTTTTCCTTCACATACTTCTCTTTGTTTCTTAGTATGGTTTGTGAGTTGCAAGATAAAATTCTGTGTTATCCTTTATTTTATCAAGTTCCTTCCATGTTGGATGCAAAGAAATTTTTATGTCATGGTGCAGGTCTGTGTTAGTGTTCTCATTTTAGGCTTCTATATTTGTGAAAACATTGTTGTTTTCCTTAAGTTTAAGCATTAAAATAGTCAGAGCCTTACATAGAATCATTTTTGTAGACATATTTATGTGTTGTGAGATTGTTTCAGTTCTTTTGAGCATTTTTGTGTGATTCTAAGTAGCTTTTGCCAAAATCCTTACCTCTGGTGTACCACTTATTAGTGATAGATTTTCAGTTTCAAGTATATCTTTCTCCCTTTTCCTTGTCATTATCAGGTTTTACAAAGAATATTCAAAGGGAACCAGCCCATAATCTGGAGGTTCACTTCATTCCCTAGTCACCCACAACCTCGAAGTGTCCCAATGTGTCAGTAGGTTGCTTAAGTTCATAGCTTTAGCAAGGGTGCATACTTTATCTGACAACAGGGGTACTTTTAATGTTTATTTCTTCTTCACATCCGGACGTCTTCGACTCCTGCAATTTCAAGCTTCTTGGCCTTGGCAAATTTTCTTGATTTTTCTCTGTGAAGAATTTTCCCTCTTGAAGATTTTTTATAACTCTGAAAATTCTAGCATCATCCTCTAGACGCATTACCCATTTTCTCTTTTTTTGAAAATGCCTTAGGAATTATTTTTAAAATTTAAATTTCATCATCTACCCTCTGAAGGGTGCATTTCACATATCATGCTTCCATTTCATTCCTTAGGCAATTCTACGCCTAGCTTTCCCTTTCATACTTAGCTATTTTCATTCTTCAAGTTCCCACTCACGAGGTGAATTTCACATGGTGAGGAGGAAAAATATTAACCCTTAGTCTCTTAAAATCACGCCACTCCTAGCATTTCTTTCCCCCTTGGCGCATGGTGACCCTTCACCTTCCTTGAGCGCACCTCACATGTGGACTTCCTTACCTTGGCGCTTTCACATTTACCACTCAACGTTTCAACTTTCACCCTTTTACCTTTTACCTTAGGCGCATTTGCCATAGAGAGGAGGAACTTGAGGGTGCAAATGAAGGTGTTAGAAGGAATCCCCACGCCTTGGGTGACTCTTCACCTCCCCTTGGCGCATTTTGGCATGTTGACTTCCATGTTTGAGTGCATTTCAACCTAGCAAAAGAAAGCGCCATCATCTTGTGACCCTTCATCTCCCTTGGGCGCATTTAGCCCATGCAACTTCCATTCTTGGGTGCATATGCTAGTGGACAAGGAATTCCACCCATGTGATGGCTCTTCATCTTCCCTTGGCGCATTTTGGCTAGGCAACTTCCTTGCCTTAGGCGCATTTGCTATGGTGAGAGGGAAAACATTACGCCTATGGTGACTTTTCACCTCCCCTTGGCGCATTTAGCCTATGCTGCTTCCAAGTTGGGTGCATATTGAGGTGTGTGAGGAAATTTCCACGCCCTAGGTGACTCTTCACCTTCCCTAGGCGCATATAAGCATGTAGACTTCCTTCTTTGAGCGCATTTGAGGATGCCTTAGGAATTTTTTTGCCTTAGTGAATATTTTCATGCTTTGGGTGACCTTTCACCTTCCTTGAGCGCATCTAGGGGTACGAGGAGGAAACTTTATGCCTTGGAGGAATTTCTATGCCATTGCCATGTGGGCGCATTTGACTTCTGTTTACTAAATCTTGTACTTGGAGATTTTCATGCCCTTTTTATCTTCTTGGCGCATATCATGTGTTTCTATGCTAGTTGCCTTTTATAAATTTCCAACGCCTTTTGTGCCTTGGCTTTCTATTTTTAGTAAACACGGAGAAGTTAGGGTTTCTTCGTATTTCATCCTGTTCTGAGCTGGAGGTGGCGTGGCTGTGCCTCCGCTTGGTTTTGTTGTCCTGTTCACACCTTATCTGGCACAGTACATACTATTTTTAGCCATTTGCTATTTTTAGTAAACCCTAAATTTGATCAGTCCATGTATTTCCGTTTGCTTTGAAATTTGTTCCAGTTGCTTTTGATGCTGTGAGAGACCTGTTCACACTTTTCTCTAGCAATGACGTGCTATTTATAGCCACCTGCTATTTATAGTAAGTTTCAAAGTTGCCTGTCTTCAATAGCTCCGTTTGACTTGAAACTTGCTATGTCTGATCCTGATAACTTGAGTGCTCTGTTCATACCAACTTCCGGCGTAGACCTGCTATTTATAGCCATGTCCCGACTTACTAAAAATAGTAAGTCCTCCAATTTCGCTCAAAATTTGCCAGTAGGTAGCTTGAAGGATGCTGATCATGGTGGTGTGCCTCGTTTTTGGCTCCTCCGCATTTTACTTCATCTATTTTTAGACATAGTAGGGGAAACCCTAATCTGATTTGCACGCGCTCCCGACTGCTCCCGATTGCCTTGATTTCTACTGTTTGTCGTTCTGCTCGCTGTAATGAAGTGCTAGGTAACCGCTGGGCTGAAGTTGCTATTTATAGTAAGTGTTCAAAAAGTGGTCCATCGGATGTTGAACGAGTTTGCATGTCACAATGCCTGTGGGATCTCAAAAAACCCAGAAAAACCCAGAAAACTGGTCAACGTTCCGTCACTGGCTAAAAATAGTAAGTCCCTGAAAATTGACTCATTCCGCTTGCATGTCATATCATTGCGAAGCTCTCGCAAAACCTACGTGGAATATCCGGATATGCATTGAAAATTCCTGCATGCAAACCCTAAAAATAGCCTCTGAAAGCTGAACTGCTAAAAATAGCCAATTGTCTGAATCCGTTCAAATTTCACGTGTGGGTGCTCTGAAGCTGCCTGAATGTGCTGAAGTCATTAGAATCCCGAAATCCTGAGGAACAAGCCTCAAATTAGGTACTTACTAAAAATAGTAAGTTGTCAGGTTTCAGTAGGATTTCAGTGGGACTCTACTTTGAGCTTCCTAAATGTGCTGCTGCACTTGGATTTCACCTTGATAACTCAGTTTGACCTAAAACAAGCCTAAAGGATGGAAACCCTAATTTTGTAGACTTGGCAATCATTTCAATCTAGGTCAAAGACGGGACATCCCTGGAAGGACAAAAGATCAGAGACAGAGAGAACCAAAGCCAAAAAACTAGAATGGAGCAAAAATTAGGGGGTCCCCATCTTGGATGGGGTGATGTGTGAAAAAGGTCACAACACTACTGCTCCAATGTTATTGCCTCACAAACTCTAACACCCTTTCCATTGTCAACCACTAGATGGCCTCTAATCCTAGTGTAGCTCCCATGGTAATGAGTTTCACAAACATGACAAAACCATTTCTTGCTGCCACCTGAATTTTTCTTCTTGTTGGTAGTCCATCTGTGGCAAATTGACGCAATGGTTTGTTGTGGTTGAAAGGGCCTTTTGCAAACCTTTGAAGAGAGGGTATAGGGCATGCATAATGGTCTAAAGAAGCATGGGTTGGATTTTCAGAGGTAGAAGAAGGGTCTATTGACATTCTTTGAGCTTCATTTTCACTGTCACTACCCTCATGATTGTCACTATTGCTACTGCTCATTTTGTATGTTTTTTTTTTGTTGAAAGTCTGAAAATTTGTAAAATTGAAACCAAAATGAAAATACCAGAAAATGAACATTGAAAATAAAAACCATAAAATTCAAAGAATGAAAATATAAATTTAAAGAGCACTAAATTAGTAAATTATTAATGTTCTAACTTCTATTTTCAAATCCAAACCTGTAAGTGCAGCTCCAATGTCAAATTGAACCCTGGAAATGATGCAAATGCCTCCAAGTTTGATGATGTGCTCCACTGCCAATCTAGTAAAAAATATTTAATAAAATATTAAAATTCTTTTTGTTTGACTTTAAACATAGTTTGAGTCGCTTGATCATAGTTTGAGTTGCCTGAGAGAGAGAGTTGAGAGATGCATTTTTCTTCTACCGCCGTGTCAGTGAACATTGAAAATTAATCGATTATATTTGTTTTTAACTTTGTTTTGGCATTTAGGCAAACATTTTAGGTTTGGGAGAGTTAGTGGGCCTCGCACGACCATAGAAAAGAGGACGAAATAATAAAAAAATCAATTTTTAAATGTTTTTTTCACCTGGGAGGCTCCTTGTTTGCGGAGGATGGCTAGCCTTCCCCGGTACAATGGGGAATGTTTCCAATGTCCCCCATCCATACCAGGGACGAGGAACCGTCCCCAAAGGGTAGTGGACGCTTCCTCCCATTTCCTGCTAGCCAGGCTGTTTCGGGGACGGTTGGGGGACATCCCCTTTGTGTCCCCCCGTCTCGGGGACAACTGGGATGGGGATAGTGGGTTTTGGGGCAGGAGATGTGTCCCCAAGTAACACAGGTAATCTCCAATTTTCCTTCTTTATAGTGTGTTTTGACACATTTATAGGCTCTTTAGAGGTAGCCTTTGAGGGCTCAAGAAAATAATAATAAAATAGCTGCTTTAAAGCAACACCAATCCTTATTTTTGAAGGAGGCAAGAAACATTTCAAAATACCGTCTAATCTACTTTCATCTTTTTTATATCTTCCTTCTTTCTAAACTTGGCCAACTTAGATAAGATTGGTGCCATTCTTTTGATTAAGTTTTGCTTTTAGCTGACTTTTCCCTTAGTCACGCTGTTTTGATGCAATTGCCAAGCAAAAATTGCAACTTTTTTCTAATTGTTTTAAGTCATTTTCTGTCTGGGCATGGACGTGAGTTTACCATTTATTTTGCAATTTGGCTTGGCATGCCCTATTCCAAGTGTGATTTGAAGGCGTGGACATATCACTTAAAAAAGTGTGACTCCTTTTGTTTTTGGTTAGTTGTGGTTTTAGTCACCATTTGCCAGTAGTGCATTTTTATAACATCATTACCACCTTTTGGAACTTCTATCTAGCTTTGCCACTTAAAAATGACGATAGACTTATTTTATGAGGTATTTCACTTATGACTGTCCTATTTTTTCCTTGGTGTGCTTTTATCTCGTTATTGCTAGTCCTTGTTTTAGATTGGTGTTGCTAGCGATAAAGTTCACCATTATCACTTAATTGAAACAAAGCCTCTTTTTGTCATGCTTTATGAGGTAACTTCCACATTTGAATCCTAGGGTAGAGATTCATGGGTACATTACCAAGGTTCTATGTGCTAGGAAGAGCTTTTGATGGCAATTGCTAATCAAAAGTGTACCAACCTTTGGTTTTTTCTTGAACACTTAAGTATGCTATTGATACTTTCACGTGCCTTCCTTTCAATCTCCACCTTGTTCTTGTTCTTACATGTTGCTGATTTCTTCTTTCTTCTTTGATTTGTTCTGGAGCTATCAAACTATCAATATCTTCATCATCTTCCTTTGGCACATCTCATCCTTGAGCAACCTGCAACGATTGTTAACTAACAAACTAGACCAAGAGCTGGTAACCTTGCAATTTGGATAGGAAGGAAAACTTGATTGATATGGATAACACAACAAGAATGACATGGTAATTGATTACAAACTTGACTACTAGTAAAGTTTTGCAGGGGTACCAATATTGGGACTAACAAAGATATCATAAGTGAGTGTTAGATTCTACAAAAATGTAGAAACTACGAAGACCTAGTGCAAGGATAATCACATGAACTCCATTTGACAAATGATCTAAAGATTAGAATAATGGATAGTAGAGAGTTTCAAGAATGAGAGAACATGTAAATACTAACGATATGAATATGAATCAAAGTAAGAATGCAGAACCAAAAGCTCACAATACATGATAAAGACATGAAGGTGTGTGATTACATGTAGATAAGGGAGGAGGCAAATACAATCAATAAGAGTAGTACCCCCAAAATTAAGAAATAGATGGGAGTTACACTCGTGGAAGATGCCATCTACCTTTACACTCACTCTTGACAACCTAAGTGTTGTACCCAAAATATAAATTTTTGCTTCATTAAGGCATTTTGGTAAAATGGTCAAAATATTGTAAAATTTGTCGTCAAAAGTCAAATAGGTCAAATGTCTAAAAATAGAAAATTTCTAGAAATTTTTGAAAAATAAACGGACCATAGGGTTGTTCTGGGTTTCTTGTCAAATGGATGCTGGTAAATTTTTTCTAAAAATAGAAATTTGCATGTCAAACCCTAAATTTTAAGGATTCATGCATGTTGGTGAAAAACTCAGATTTTTCAAAATCTGACGATCTCGGTCTCTCAAAATGAAATTATTTACAAAACCCAACTTCAGTTTTTCAGCCCTATTTTTAGGAAAATGGCTAAAAATAAAATCTTTGTAGAAAAGGCTCAAACTAATTTTTATTGGTTTATTTTTAGTCACGATCATACCGGTCCAATTTGAATCATCAAAAAGTTTGTTTTCCTCGGATGGGTCTATTTAAAAATTTCAGAAGAAAAATCAGGACCTCAAAGGTCATCAATGGAGGATAGCTAGCTGCCAAGTGTCAAAATCTAAGTCTCAAATGCTACATAGATCGATCCACGACAAAAGATTCCTGAAAAACGATCGATGGAGGGGAATCTAATTTTTTTTAAATAGTTGAAATTGTGAAAATTTGGTTAACACTAGAGAACCCAGTGTGATGTCCCCATCACAAAGGAGCATCTGAGATAAGTATACACTTCATATATTTGTATTTTTCTTAATAATATAGCAAAAGGTAATTTAGAATATCATTAGTCAAGTATGAAGAAATGCAATTAAAATATCATTATGATTATAATTACCACTGATAGCATTATAAAGATTAATATCAAAATATAAATATTTATAAATTATATATTTATTAATAAAACTATAAAATATATATACATATATAATATGGTTATAATTAGGAGTAAATAATATTATAACTACAATAATTATAATATCATAAATATTAAAATATATAAAATCGATATGAAGCATATTTGAAATCATTAATTAATTTCATTATGATTATAATTGTCCCCGACAATATTATAATCATAAATATTACAAATAGCTTTACGAATGTTAAAACAATATTATAATCATTATAATATAGTGGGTATTAAAGCAAATAAAATTAATATATAAAAACATATGTATACATATTTATTTATATATATAAATACAAATACGTTTAAAATTCATTATTTATTTCCTCTATAATAAAATAAATGAACCTAATCACAAATCAATATAGTGCAGTTATGATGGGACGCGAACAGAGGAAGACCCAACATATTAATTTATGAAGAGATGCAAACAGAAGAAGACCCGTCGCATTCTCTGGGAGGACGCACCTATTGACGTGGGTATGAAAAGATCAAAGTAAGAAGAGCGAACGGGAAAAGGATAGGAAGTTTGCTCGGTAGGAGGGAGGATAGGTTGAACAGTCCGCCTAGGAAGTGCCCTGATCCACACAAGAGGATCAAGAAACCAAAGACAGTAAGAGCGAACCAGGGGAAGATCCGAGAATTAGCTAGAATAATTAACAATATAAGACAAGACTGAAAGATACCGAACCAATTTTTTCAATTTTTCAATTACAACGAGCAAAGCAAAACACAATCATTAGGGTTAGTACGTAAACCAAACGATGCGGAATTCAACTCTAACCGAGAATGTACACTAGGATCCCAAGTTGGCAAGGTGTGAACATATGGTCAGAGGATCTCAATGCAATGTTGATAAAGGAACTCTAACCAAGAATGCACTAGATGACGACGAGCATATGGTTAGAGGGTCTTAATGCAATGCTGATACAAAGAACTCTAACCAAGAATGTGTCGGAGAATGACGAGCATGTGGTTAGAGGATCCCTACCAACTACAATTGCTGAAAGTAAACTCAATACCAAGCATGTGCTTTCAATCCCAAGGAGGGGATGGAGCTACCATATGGCGGAGGTACTTTAAACTATAATGCAATTAAATGTAAATAGGCGGTAGGCCAGCCTCTTCCACAAACGTGGGAATACAATGAAATAGGCAAGATAATTAAAATAGTTGAACAGTACTACTGAACAACTTTACAATGAGAATGATCCTGCAAGTAACACTGTATTAGAATTCTCCAAATGCTGCAAATGATATCAATTGTTTCTCTAACTCCAAGAGACTCTCAACCATGAAAAACAAGCCTCAAAACTCCAACTATTGAAAACTGATATAACAAACCAGCAAGCTGAAACTACAGACCAGCAACTCATAAACTCACAAAAATGCTCATAACTCTCTCATAACTACTCCGGATGACATGAGACCAAGTGCAATGGAATCCTAAGAAGATGGCGATCAATTTATGATAGAGAAACAGCTGCAAAACCCACTAAATGAATTATCTAAACATTTGCCAGGCATGACGAGGAAGAACAACCTCAAGAGGGGCGACTTCTGCAAAATAAAACCCAATTCTGCATAATAAAATCTGAAAATTGATACAAAGGGGCGCCCAACATAGACAAAAGGAAATATGCAATACCCAGAACGGATATCTTTTGATTTTCTGATTTATGAATGAAACTATAGATTCAGCCCTGTTATCAGCAACTCCAGAAAATGATATAAAATGCAATAAATTGAACTACAATGCAAAACTTGAGCTACAATGCAAACCTCACTATAAAACTCTCAAAAACAACTAAATCTCCACTAGATGCTCTCTCAAGCATGAAGTCGAGCCAAGGCTAGGAGGCATTCATTCCTTGAAGTAGTCCAACAACCATTTCGGCAACATAACAATACTCAAGATGATGGATCCTAAATGAAGAACTCAGGCGCCCATTTATAACTTTTGAGAAGCCTTCCCCGAAGCTTCTAGAAACCCTAACTTTTCCCTCCAAGAAGTGGCGTCACTTTTCCTTCAAGGCAATTTTTTGATTTTTAAATAAATTTCATCTCTTCAAAAAGACCTCCAACTTATGGCTTTAATTTTTGACTTTGATAAATATAAAATACCCTCAATGAGGCGCCACCCCTTAAAGACCACCTTTTAACACATCATTAAGTTATGAGACTAGGCCAAGGGATAATATAACATTATTAAATGAAATGACTTATCTCTCCAAAATGCATCCCAAGGCCAAATTGAACAAACCAACTGAGTCAACTGAAGAGGAAAGCCAACTGTGTCGAGAACAACAGGACCACTGCCAAAAATAGAATTTACTAAAAATAGTAAATTCCTGAAGGTGCTCGGAATGCCAAGAAAAACACACCACAACGAAGCTCTTTGAAAACCCAGAAAGAATCCGCCATTCAATCATTAATTCACGAGCAATAGCAACCTCCAAAACACGAAACCCTAATTTCACCTTCCGAGTAGCCTACGGGTCTCCGGAATAGGCCAACGGTGAACTGAAAAGATCATGCTCGAGAAGGGGACAATACAGTCCGGCCCCCCCAAGATTGCTTGTCCTCAAGCAATCGCAAACCTGGATGCTGCAGAATCTCATCATTCTCCCAAGTCGCATCCTCCATAGGCAAGTTCTTCCACTTCACCAAATATTCTCTGATTGTCCTTTTTCTCAAAGGACGCTCTCTGGAATCAAGAATCTCTTCTGGAATCAAAACTAACTGTCCTTCTTCATCCAAAGGTGGCAACTGTGATGAAGCAACAACATTGTGTCCAAGTGCCTTCTTAAGGCGAGACACGTGGAAGACATTGTGTACTCTGCTATTCGAGGGTAGCTCCAACTCATAAGTTACTACTCCCACCTTTCTGATAACCTTGAACAGCCCATAGAAACGAGGTTTGATCTTCTCAGCTCCACTCTTCTTGAGAGTAGACTGTTTGTAAGGCTGTAGTCGAAGATAAACCATATCTCCAACTTCAAAAGAGCGCTCAACTCGCCGCTGATCAGCATACATCTTCTGCTGATTCTGTGCAATCTGAATATTGTTCTTCAATGATTTCAAGATATCCTGACTTTGCTGCAACAAATCCTTGGCTTGAGGGGCTTTGCTATCACCAAACACCAAATCAGCAAAGCTAGGAGCCTCATAACTGTAAAGAGCCATGAAAGGTGACATCCTTATTGACATGTGAAAAGAAAAATTATAGCAATACTCGCCTATGTGAAGCCATTTCACCCATGCTTTTTGCTGCTCCGAAACATAGTTTCTCAGATAGCCTTCCAACCATTTGTTCACTATCTCTGTTTGTCCATCGGTTTGCGGGTGATAACTAGTGCTTGGAGTAAGCACTGTACCACTCATCCTAAAGACTTCTTGCCAAAAGGTACTTAGGAACTTGCTGTCCCTATCACTCACAATGTTTTTCGGCAACCCATGCAATCTAAACACCTCATGAAAAAACAAATCTGCAACTTGTGCTGTTGAAAAAGAACTAGTGATGGCAAAGAAATGAGCAAACTTTGTTAATCTGTCCACCACAACATAGATACAGTCTTTGCCCTGGGCCTTCGGCAACCCAGTGATGAAGTCCATTGATATGCTTTCCCATTTTTGATTGGGAATGGGGAGAGGTTGCAACAGACCGGCTGGTAGAGTATGCTCATTCTTGTTCATTTGACAAGTGGGACACTCCTGAATGTAGCGTTGAACTTCTCCTTTGAGCCCTTTCCAAGAAAACCTTTTCCCGAATCTGCCTATATGTTTTGAAGAACCCTTGATGACCAACAAGGGGAATGTCATGAAATGTCAACAAAATTTTCTTTTTGAGCTTGGAATCAGCCACCAAAAAGATTCTACCCTTGTAGTGTATCAACCCTTCAACCACCTTGTACCTTTCATCATGAAAAGTACCCTCAAGGATGCTCGTTGCAAACTGATTTTTGGCATAATCAGCAAGCAACATGTTCTTCCAATCAGCGGTAAGCTCACATAATGAGCTCAAATGAGGTCTCCTAGATAGAGCATCGACCACAATGTTGTTTTTACCTTTGACATATTCACTGTCAAAATCGTAAGCTTGAAGCTTACTCACCCACTTTTGTTGCCTCTCGTTCAAATCTTTCTGATGCATGAAATGCTTGAGACTATTGTGATCAGTCTTGACCACAAATTTGCTCCCCACCAAATACTGTCTGAACTTAGCTAATGCATGCATAATGGCAAGCATTTCCTTGTCGTAGATGGAGTAGGTCCTTTCAACACCTCTTAATTTTCTGCTCTCAAACACAATGGGATGCTTGTCTTGCATCAAAACAGCCCCAACTCCTTCATCGGATGCATCACACTGTAGCTTGAAAGGCTTGGAGAAGTCTGGAATAGCTAAAACCGGACAAGAGCTCATGATCCTCTTAAACTTATCAAAAGTAGTTTGGGCCTTTTCTGACCAACAAAAAGCCCCCTTTTTCGTGAGGTCAGTAATAGGTGCAGCATTCTGCGAGTAGCCCTTCACAAATCTTCTGTAAAATCCACAAAGACCCAAGAATCCTTTCAACTGAGTCAAATTCTCAGGAGGTGGCCAATCAACCATTGCTTTGATCTTTTTAGGATCAACCCTAACTCCTTCAGCACTGATTATATGACCAAGGTAAAGTAGCTCCTTCATACCAAATTCACATTTGGATTCCTTGGCAAACAAACTCTCTGATTCTAGGATGCTAAGCACTTCCTCCAAGTGCTTGAGATGTTCTTCCCATGTCTTGCTGAAGATCAGAATGTCATCAAAAAATAGCAATACACACTTCCTCAACTGCTTCTGAAAGACTCTGTTCGTACAAGACTGGAAGGTAGCGGGAGCATTAGTCAACCCAAAAGGCATGACTAGACACTCGAAGTGGCCGTAGTGGCATCTAAATGCTGTCTTCTCAACATCAGATCCTCTCATCCGAATCTGGT
The DNA here is from genome assembly GCA_007115665.2 of Sequoiadendron giganteum. Classification (NCBI taxonomy): domain Eukaryota; kingdom Viridiplantae; phylum Streptophyta; class Pinopsida; order Cupressales; family Cupressaceae; genus Sequoiadendron; species Sequoiadendron giganteum. The sequence continues at coordinate 6,041,625 of CM021110.1, forward strand.
AGTAGCTTGATCTCAAATTGATCTTTGAAAAGAACTTGGCTCCATGTAGCTCATCAATGAGCTCATCTATCCTCGGAATGGGGTATCGATTTTTGATGGTGCTTTGATTCAAAGCACGATAGTCTACACACATGCGGATGGTACCATCCTCCTTCTTCACAAGAACAACTGCTGAAGCGAAGGGACTCTTGCTTGGACGAATGAAGCCCATCTCCAAGAGTTCCTGAATGTTTCTCTCAATCTTGTCCTTCTACTTCTTAAGGTACCGATAGGGAGTTGTAATAACAGGTTTAGCTCCTTCCTTGAGCTCTATGATATGCTCCGAACCCCGTTCAGGAGGTGGTTCAGGAGGTAAATCAGCAAACACCTTGCTCTTCTTTGTGAGTAAAGACTGAATATCAGGAGGATAGTCTCTCTTTGTTTCAATCGGACTAGCAGGAAGAATCATACATTCTGCAGCCCACTCAACTTGATCATTACGAATCAGCCTTGCCATTCTCTTGAATGACACAATCCGAGGACCACCATTGGACATTCCTCTTAGCACTACCTTCTTCCCATCGGATTGAAACTTGAGCTCCATGGTTTGCAGATTTAGAGAGATCTCTCCGAGTGAACGCAACCATTGAATGCCTAGAACGACATCCATATCTCCAATGCTGACCACATAGAAGTCCTCTTTGACTTCATAGTTTCCCAATTGCATAGTCATGTTTGAGATCTTCTTGGTGCATGAGATGTGAAACCCATCAGCAACCATAACTTTGAAGCCTTCAAACTCTTCTGTTTGCAGCCCCTTCTTTGCCACCACAACTTCATCAATGAAGTTATGCGTTGCTCCAATGTCAATCAAAGCAACTATTCGCTGCCCCTTAATCATCCCTCGAACTTTGAAGGATTCATTTTTTTTAAAGTTCAAAAGTTGAGCCAAAGTACCTCCACTTCCCTTTTCGTCTTCGGACTCTTTTGGAGCTCTTTCCCTTTCGCTGTCATCAAAATCAGACTGCTGGTCTGAAGAATCAAAATTACTTTCTTTAGCTGAATAGTATTCAATTTGATGAAATTTGCCCCCTTTTGGGCAAACATGGTCTTGGGACCATTTTTCTCTACACCGGAAACATAACCCCTTTCTTCTGAGTTCGTTAAGTGTCTCTGGATCCAATCTTGTAACTTCAGGTTTATGCTGCTGGAACTCCTTATGAGAAGGTATTTTTCCTTTATCCCTTTTGTGAAATGATGGCTTGGGTTGAAACTTTGCTTTAGGAGCAGCCCACTCCATGTTTCTTGCTTTCTTCATTGCCTCCTGTAGGGAGGGTGGATCAAAAGCTTTAATCCAACCCTTGAGTGGTTCCATCAATCCTTCACTGAACAAGATCACCAAACGCCTCTCAGTAACTCCTGCGACCACGACTGAGAGTCTCTGAAACTCAGCTATGTAGGCATCAACAGTGCCATGTTGCCTAAGCTGTGCCAAATCTCGGAAATGCACTTCCGGATCTTTTTTCTCAAATCTCTCTATGAGCCTATTGGTGAACTCATCATAGGTAGTGATAGACCGATGACCCAAAGTGACTAGGCCATGGTACCACCACTCGTGCACCACCCCATCTAGGTGTAGCGTAGCGAACTTAATCGCCTCTTCTTTCGCCATGGGTTTAAGAGCTAGATGATTGTCTAACTTCTGTAGCCAAGCTCTGGTTGAACTGTTGTCACTCCCATCAAAATGTGGAAGCGTAATCTTGTTGACGGCATGATGCAACTCCCCATGTACTCTCATTCTTCTTGGTTCATAATGTTGTTATACCCAAAATGAAATTTTTGGCATTCTGCTTAAATTGAGCTAAACAACGTAAAAATGCCATCGAAAGTATGTTTTAGGTCAAACCAAATATGAAATCTTTGTGGGTTTCTGTCAAGGAACCTATGGTTAAAATTCTGAAGAAAAAAAAAATTAGGGTTTTAAACCCCTATTTTTATGGAAACCCTAAAAAAATAGGACCTTCCCGGAAATGATTGAAAATAATTCTGATAGGATTAATTGCCTTCACTATCACACTGATCAAGTCAGAATTATCAAAAATTATGTTTTACTCTGGTGGGTGTATTTCTATTTTTCAGGAACGAAGTTAGGAGCTCCGCAGCCATTAATGGCAGATTGGCCAGTACTAGGTGCTGAAAGCTAAACCTCAAAAGCTTCAACCAAGAAGCTATGGCGAAAAAGGATGAAAAGATGTTGTTTCAACGAAGGAGATTCTCAAAACCGAAAAGGCCAAAATTTGGCTAAGTTTGGAAGATGGACATTTTGTCTACCAAGGCAAAACACAGTCTCCAATGTGAAAAGGCGCCCCTCTTGAAGAAAGGCGCCCTTGGATCTCAGAGGGCAAATCAAATCATTTGGCATTGTCAAAAGAAATCATCCTCTTCACTTTCATACTGGCTCGACAACGAAACAATTAGCAAGATCATCTAATTCAGGGATCATTGACCAACCGTCAACGAAGTATGGAGGATCCATTGACGACAAAAATGCCAAATCAGAGAGCTTCAAGGTAAAAGCGCCCCTGCTGGCCAGGGGCGCCCCTCAGTTGCAGGCACCAGATGAATCCAAGAGCTGCAGCTCTATACAGGTTATCTTTCCAGCTTCCTCCCAGCAACGTGATCAATCTAACAGCAAGTCCAGAAGACACACCAGACGATCACGAAATGAGATCAAGCAGAAAAAGCCAAATTTGAAGAACTGGAAAGATAAGCCAGAAAATGGCTAAGGCATGGCTAAAAACACCCCTCTCAAGGAAAGGCGCCCTTTCCTGAAGGCATCCAGATTCAGCCAGAATCTTCACTGCCTCCCAGGATGACCTTCTCAGCTATGACCTATCTCGTCAGCGAGACTATCAGCGAGAACTTCTGACAAATCAATCAACTGATGGAGGAGGTCAAAGACTGGCAGTCCACAGCCAAGATGAAACCAGGGGCGCCCTTTAGTTTGAAGGCCCAAAACTTGCCAGCTCCAACTGAGAAGTCAAGCATCCTGAACAAGACTGAACCGGCTACCCGATGCATCGTCAAGCAAAATCATCTGATTCATCAAACATTGGAAACGTCAGATCAAAGCAAAGAGGGTCTAAAAAGATGAAAACGAAGAACAGTCAATGGAAATTGACTAAGGCATTGTCAAAAGCGCCCCTCTCAAAGAAAGGCGCCCTTCTTTCTGGAGACCTAAACTCAGCTTTCTGAGTTAATCTCTCCCAGGCATATCTAATCATACTGATCCTGCCTTGACAACAGAACTGTCAGACATTGCCTGAGATCAACTGAGTAACCTGAATCAATCATCAAACGGGAGTACTTCAGCTTGCAAAATAGACAAAAATGATCAACTTCAAGGTTGGACGCCTAAAAGAAGTCAAACAGAAATGTTGACTTGAGTTAGCAAATTTGGAGCCAAAAAGAGACCAAACACTCCACAATCAGTGGAAATCATCTTTTGGAACTCCAAATCAGGCCTGAATGATGAGTTATCTTCCATACTTTGTGGATCTTAACCCTAATTGCCTATATTCATGCTAGGTGTCCCTTTCCTCATTATTCTTTTTTGCAAGTTGAAGGATAAAACATCAAGTAGCTCCCAGGAACACGTTTTCAAGATCTGGTAGGGGTTTTGAACGGATCTTCAATATTTTTGAAGATCATTAGCAATAAAAGCATTCTTCTCCCAAGATTGCTTCCAGAGACATTATTGCAAAGTGGCAGTTTATAACTTCCAATCCGTCTTCTGTCTACTTCCTCTACTTCTGTCTATATTTTTTTTGCATGTCACAGGAAATGACAGATTATCACAGATCTGACCAACTGGGTATGATTAGCACAACTTTTTCAACAAAACCCACATGGTAGATTTTTCTAGAAAAGTAGCCCTACTGCTCCTATTTTTTAGGGTTTTCGAAAAAAGTCATAATATTGAAAAACGGACAAACTGGGTTTGTTTGGCTTTGAAGCACAAACAAAACCCATGTGTTAGATTTTTCCGAGAAAAATCACTTTCTGGTGCCCCTACTGCCTCTGGCACCGAAGGGCTCTTGCATGTCAAAGAAAACCTTGTTTTTTCGAAATTCTGACGATCTGGGTTTGTTTAGAAAATCATTCTTAATGAAACCCATGCTTAAAATTTTTCGTAAAAACTACCCCCGGCGAGGCTATTTTTAGCATTTCCAGAAAAGTGTCAGAACAGGGTCATGTGCCCAGTCAATATTCAAGGTTTTCAGAATGTAGTAGTCTCAAGTACAATACAAGACCAAAATGGTCTTATACCATGATTACCTGAAAACGATTGACACAGACTTATAGCAGAAAAATCCAGAGGTCAGTTCTGAAGACTTGGAGGGCATGAATCAAATCACATTGCAGAACATTGAAGAATCCGGTTTGTTTCAAGCAGCATCTATTCGAATCACCTTACAAAGCATCGAGCTTGTAACTGCTTGCACAAAGCATTACAACCCGACTACAAGAGAGATCCTGTCAGTAGACGGGAGGGTGATTTGCAGCTTGAAGCCGATGGACATAGAGACTTGTTTTGCAATTCCACCATGCCCTACCAAGAAGATCATATCAGTGACAGAATGCGAAAAGGTATTCAAGGCTTTGAAGGATGAGTGTTCGCTTATAATGGCTGAAAACAAAGAGAACCAGCTTGCCTAGATTGGTTGGTCGAGGAGAATTCAAAGACGAGTATGGAGTGCTAATCACCCTACTCAACAGAGTCACTGGACAAGAGGAGGGAAAATCCTTCCAGCTGTGGATGTTCTACATTATTGGCAAGATAATCAGCAGGAAAGAACGTTACGACTGGGCCTCCTTGATCAATGATACACTCCACCAACAATTCACTAGGTTTCTAGAAGAGCACCGTTTCCACATGTGTTCATACTTGGTCTACCTGATAGCCTTCCAAGGCGATTTCAGAAAATTAAACACTGTGGGAACCCTGGGTGTGCAAAAGGTACAAGAATACTTTCCTCGCCTGGAGTTGACTCTAGCGGAAAGACATTTCAAAAAGATAAATGACCTTTTTACTATGCACACCGTGCACGAGCTAGACCATGAGATGCACGTGCGTATTTCACCAGCAGCTAAGGCAACAATGGTGGACTGGGCGGATTGGTTCATACAATTCTCCACTTTCACCTACATACGCGTGTATGGCTGTAATGGCCACCCCGCAATGATGCCACCCTACCCCTCAGATACGGTAGTGTTCATGGAATTCCTGAGGCAATTGGCTGAGGTTCACTCTTACCTTCGCATAAAGAAAAAGACTGTTGCAAACTTTCCTTTTCAGATGGGACTCTACAGATGCAGGACTGCAGCCGATGCAAGGTTGATAAGCCAGGAAATAGTGAGATTTAATCTCAAGTACCTCATCGGCAGGAGGCCATCCTGTGACCCCAGAGGCATCTTCGTAGCTCACCTTGAGCAAAGATCATCACATGAACCTTTCATGGAAGATTTTTGGGTCAACTGCGAGGATGAGTTCGAAGTGAGAAGAAGGAACCATAGCAGATTCAAGCTCTCGCAGATTGCAGAATTCATGTCAGAGGACATCGAGGGCTTATCTGAGGATGAAGAAGAAGTCATTCTTTCTTCCTTCTTCACGGGTCTAGTGGATTCACAACCACTCGACAAAGTAGACTAGTACGCGAAAGAGAGTACGTTTATTGAGGAAAGAACGGGTAGAGTAATTCGAAACAGTCAACTCTACCTGGACAGTAAAAGGACAAGGAAGGTAGTACTTCCCCGATCAGAGCCGCTAGTGGTTCAGTTTACACTACCTTCCACGTCTAGGAGGAAACCCAGACAGAAGAAGATGAGCTTTCCTCCAGAAGGAATGCGGATGTCAGGGAGCAGATGGGGGAGAAAAGGAATTGCCAGCACAATCCGGCAAGAGGTACAGGTGGAAACAGCCACCAATTTACCTGAGACAGTTGAGACCGTTGCAACTACACAAGAACCAGTGATTAAAATAATCGCTGTAGAGATGGAAACCATTGTGGAAGAAGTTGCAGTAGAAGTGGTGCCAGCGATAGAAACAGAGCCACCAGCTTCACCACCATCACAGAGGTCACAAAGTCCTATTGATTTGGACTCGCCACCACGAGACATTGCCACGACACAGTCTCGTTCTTCTAGCATTCAGGGGACCTATGTTCCTCCTCCTAGCGATGCTAGACGAGATTCTATCTGGCTGGAAAGCTCGCTTGGGAGGAAGAGGGAGAGACCTTCTTATCAGCTTGACTTCTTTGAATTCCATCATGTCCCACAAGACATGCCGATAAAGAAGTTGAAGAAGCAGACACATGTAGAAAAGAATCTAGAGAACGAGGTTATCATAGAGACGGCTGCCCCACCTGAAGTCAAAGATATACATAATGTGAGGGTTGAGGATTTCACGCGTTCAAAGGTGAAACTTGGAAAGACCACTCGACAGGTGGAGGTAGACCTTCTTGGAATTGCCTCAACGAGTGTCAAAGAAAGGATGACAAAAGATGGACAAGACAAAGCAGCCTTGAAGGCTGAAATCCGTCAGCTAAAGTTGTACATTTCTAGTTTGATACATGACACTCCAAATTCCTCGGCTTTGCCTCAAGGATTGTTGGATCTCCCAGCTGAAAGAAACCATCATTAGTTGATTACATACGGCAAACACTTGAGACGTCAAGTGGATGAGTTTGTTGTCAAAGGACGGTGTGTGTTGACAGAAACATATCAGCTGAGAGACAGAGCACATGGACTTCGATCAGAAATCCAGAAGTCAGATGTAAAGGCAGCTCAAGAGAGGCTGAGAGAGGAGGCGATAGTTGCTGATTTGCAACAAGCATATGAATCAGTTACGACCACAGAAAATAAAGACCATCTCTTTGCGTGGAAAGAACAGGTGGCATACAAGGTGAGAGCCTATGATGCCAACTCTGTGGAGCTGATTGACTATAGACGCTTCGTCGCCAATATTATCAATTTCGCAAGAAGATTGGTAATATCCTTCCTTGAGTTAGAATATCAGCGGGAAGGAAGAGAATATGTGAAACTTGAATAGTGCAAACACGATTCCAGGATGTCATCCGATCTTCATTCCTTGAAGATCCCAATGGCTGCAAATTAGCCAAAATAGCAGCGATGTTTGTCTAGTTAGATGAAGCAACTGCCCAATGCATAACCTATCATCAACAGCTTATGACGGGCGAAGAAATGCTTAGACACCACATAGTCATCTTGGAAAGCATTAATTGCCCGGGGGCCGAAGAGGTCAATGACTAGATAGACACTTTGTTGACTAGTAGTGAAGAGGTGTAAAGCACCAAGAAAAGACGTACTACCCTCCAAATAGCATTAATGATGGTTGAAGTCAACTTGATGCCCCTTTCCAAGTTGACTCCAGATCTTCACAGATCATGCATGTCAGATCCCACTAATCTAGGATGTCTATTTGACTCCCACGATTTGTGGATCTCAGATCTCCTCAAAAGGTGGATGTCTATTTGGAGACACATTTGTAACATAAGTTCACTTTTAGTTAGGTGTCAGTCAACTGAGGTAGACTTACAATTTGACTTTGTTTAGTTTCAGTTAACTGAGGTAGATTTCCAGTTAACTGTTTGCTCACCTACTTTTAGACATAGAATAATATCTTGCTGATTGGCAAGAACTGTTTGTTAACTGAAGGAGATTTTAGGGTTGGCTACTCCTTTGAGTTTCTATAAATAAGAGCCTTAGGTTATTTATTTGTTTAACCTTTATTTGCTAGCAAAATTGCTGCGCCACTGTTGCCAGAGTTCGCTTGTTTATATCTGTTCACTCTTGGATGAGAGTTCGTTGGTTGATCGCAATTGTGCATGATTTTGTGCCTTTGCTGTCCCGACCTTTGTAATTCTTTGAAGAACCTTGAAGAAATAAATCAGATGGTGCAAGCTTGATTGATCTAATTATTTGAGTTATTCAAAGTCTTGTTTTTAAATAGTGCATTGTTTCAATCTCCTCCTTGGACAGGTGTCGTCGCCTCCTTGGATATTTTGTCATCGATCATTATCGTTTGATGTTGTTTAATGATCTCTCTTGCAGCCTAGACTTTGGACAGGTGTCGTCACCTCCTCGGGAATCCTGTTAGAAAGGCCATCGTTCCTTGTTGTTTCCAGTGAGCTGCTTCCAAGCCTATACCTCGGATAGGGGTTCCTCCTCCTTGGCAAGTCTCAGATCCAGTTTACGTAACGAGTGTTTGCTTGTATCGAGCCCTATCTTGGTATATATCCGAAGGTTCAGAGCCTCAACCATATTCCATTGAGATGGAGGATTCAAGTGATCCAACCATACCATTTCGCTCCTACGCCCTCATGCTCTGTTTATCTTGAGGAGGTAGGATAGTCTAGAAGTTAGTTAGTTGTAGTTAAGATCTGCGGAAACCAGAGAAAAAGCTTAGCTACGGCGCATTGGTTTATGCACCCTTGTGTCCTGCCGCTGAGTAAAAAAGATAGGAAATCTTAGTACACCCCTTTTTTTACAGTATAAAATCAGCAAAGAGAGATCTTCCTCTCTATAATCCGAAGAGCATGTACTAACACAATTGCAATAGCTTTCTATTTCCAATAAGCACTCCAGAGGTGCTAATTGAAACGCCAACAGTTTTCTGTCGCCCACCGTGGGGCAACGAGGCATAAAACTTCAAGAAAAGCTTAACACTTTAATGACACGAAATGGGCATTTGGCGTCCTTGGCCACCAATTGAACCTGATCTTGCTCCAGCAACTCTCCAACCAGATCTTACATTCATTGAAGGAGAGGAGACGGACATCATGAGTAGCTTGCGTACTTTCATCTTTGAAAAGAATACATCACCAGCTCAGTGGAGAGCCGCAACTATTACTCTGGACGAGGAAGAAAGAAAGGCTGACCTTGTAGCTGAGAGACCAGTGTTACCACCACCCGTGTGGCAGTAAGCATCCTGGCTCACCAAGTATGCGTGCGGAGGAGATAAAATCCCCGTTTTCAGGAAGACATCTGAGAAGCATCCGATATTGAGCAAGTCTTTGAAGAGGTTCCTGAACATTTTCTAGAAGAACACCAGCAAGAACCTCCAGCTCAAGCAATGGCAGACAACCGTCTCCATGATGACAATGCCCATAACAACGGCATTGGCAACAATGGGAATGGTCGTAACAATGGTCGTAACAATGGCTGTAACAACGGAAATGACGACAATGATGGCAATGGCAACGGTAACGGTAACGGTAATGACATCTGCAACAACGGATATAACCTATTCGGCAATGGCCGTAATGCAAGACCTGTGAGATGCCAAGCACCTTTGCCATGGGGTAACAACATTGGCCCCTTGGCCTTACAAGGGAATCATGACCTTCCAAAGGGATCGCGAAAGCACTTCCCAAGATTTTTTGGCGACGGGGCTAAACACCTCGACGAGCATCTATCAACGTTCACAGCGGCTTGCTCCGTTCTGTTCGTGCCACATGAAGATATCGCCGTTAGACTCTTTGTCGAAACTCTTGAAGCAAATGCTTCCGATTGGTTCCATCATTTACCAGCTGGAGGAATCAGAAACTAGGAGGACATGAGTGACAAATTCTTGACGAGGTTCAAACCTGCCGAAGATAGTCACCAGTTATTTGCCCGATTATCTCACTCTAAGATGGAGCCTACAGAACTGATGAGAGAGTTTGTAGCAAGGTTTAATCACCTAGCTACACGTCTTTCTCACACATTGAACCCATCATAAGAGATCCTGATGAGCAGCTTCGTCAACACCCTACCCTCAGAGATAGCCTTTTTCATCAAAGGAAGTCACGAAGATGACTTACAAACTGCACAAGAAAACGCTATCGAGATCGAGGATCACATGATGACCACGGGAAAGATGAAGGGAGATGCTATCAGACCGCTGGTCCAAGCATCAGCAGACCCATTGCTATAGAAGATAGCAGATGAGGTGACTATTCTGAAAAGACAGTCACCCAATCAAGGGCAGCAAGCATTGCCCACACCACAGCAGTACCAGCCTCAACGACCGTACGAGCCAAAGAGGAATAATTTCCAACCTTTCAACAACAACAACAACTACAAGCCTCGAAATCAAGGACCTCCACAAAGAGGAGCAAAAGTCGAGAAATCTAATATGTTTTGCTGTTTCCATGATATAGATGAACATACTGGATCCACATGTCCTGAGAATCAAAGGCTAGACCAGATCATGGGATATGCCGGAGATCGAGCATCAAGCTCAAATTCAATACCTTCAAATGCGAATGTTGTCTCACCACAAACGGACAACTTCGATGGCGACTCCGCAATGAGATACTTTCATAGCGAACCCGTAGATCAAGAAGAAGAAGATTACCGTTAGTACTCTCTTGCTGTCACCCATGAAAGCATGTCGACGCCTGTATTCACTTGCGCTCAACATTTCAAAGCACAAAAAGAAGAAGAAGACAGACGGAAGTCAAATGAAAAGGGAAAGGAAGCTTCCACTTCTAATCCCAAGTCTACACAAGAGTACGTCACACCAAACCCTCAAGATCCGTCTTCGACTAACTTTGACATTGTGACGTCTATGATGAAGACGAAGGTACAGATTTCACAGCTGGAGTATCTCTAGGATCATCCCGATCAAATGGATTTGATTCTCAAAGTAGTACAAAAGCAGGCTGTCATCCAGCCTACGTTGCTAGCATCTTCCGTACCAGCGGAAGAAAAGCCAAAACCCTTCTACATATCTTTGTATATGGGAGGTTATAAGCTCAGCAACTGCATCATCGACTCTGGAGCATCGGACAACGTCATGCCTTTGCAAATCATGAACTCATTGGGATTATCATACACCGAAACTCACGACAAGTGTTATTGACTTGAATCAAAACCGGTGCCGTTAGTCGGCCAACTGAAAGATGCACAAGTAAGACTAGCATCTTGTCCAGAGAAGAAGATCATGATGACCATCCTCATAGCTGACATTCCAATCAGTTATGGGATGTTACTAAGTTGAAGCTTTTGCAAAGATCTCGGAGGCGAGATTCAGATGGATTGGTCGTATGCGACCATTCCACTAAAGAAAGGTAGCTTCAAGTTGGAACTAGAGGCTAAGTCAAAATTCACAGTGGTGAAATCTCCGGATCCCCAAGCACAAGTGCTACATCAAAGTATTGGTCCGGGCACATATGCCATGTTGACCGAAGTAACCGAAGAAGAAAAGAGGGTTGCATTTGCCACGAATACATCAAATGAAAGATCAAAGATGTGGACAATGCAATTCGATGGAAGTTGCTCAACAGCAGGCTCAGGAGCGGGAGTTGTCATTACCTCTCCTGAAGGAGTTTTATATCCATTTGCTTATCGCTTGCAGTTCGATAACACGAACAACACTGCAGAATATGAAGCGCTTACACTAGGCCTCAAGAATGCAAGGAATATGGATATAAAATATCTTCAAGTTGAAGGTGACGCAGAGCTGATCGTACAACAGGTCAGAGATCACTATCAAGTCAGAAAAGGCCGCCTTCAAGCTTACCGACAAAGGGTGTGGAATGCTATTGATTGGTTCGAAGCATTCAACATCAAATACATTCTGGGCGAGAAAAATAGCAGAGCAGATGCCCTTGCGGTATCCACTGCACTCTTCATGCCTCATTCTGATTTCTGTCAAAATGCCTTCGCTATTGAGCTCGTGTACAGGCCATCTGTCCCCGACAATTGTGAAAATTGGCAGGTCTTTGATGATGATGATGACATCAAGGAGTTCCTCTGCATGGGGGAAAATTACAAAGAACTATTCTCTGAAGGAAGTACCTCTCCTTTCAAAGAATCCATAGTAGAAGATTCTGAAGCAATGAAATCCGGCATCATCCAGCTAAGAGGTAACAACATCCCCAAGGGCCTAGTATCCTTGGAAGATATATTTGACAAGCATGATAGACGCGTGCAAGATCAAAGAGATTCAGCTAGCAAAACATCCGTTGAGTATAGTCAAATCAACATCGGCACCGAAGATAAGCCTCAGCTTGTCAACTTGGGAAAGGGTTGCACTGCGGAGGAAAGCAACAACTTTGTCTCCTTATTCAGACAATACAAGGATGTCTTTGCATGGACTTATCAAGATCTAAAAGTCTTCACGCCAAAGGAATTGTCTCATACAATTCCACTCAAGTCAGATATCAAGCCTTTTAGGCAAAAGCAGAGGCACTACAACCTGCGTGTTCAAGATACAATCTACGCGGAGGTACAAAAGATGGTGGACGCCAATATCATATTTCCAATCCATCATTCTACCTGGGTGTCCAATATTGTTCCTGTGCGCAAAAAGAACGGAGAGATCTAGATTTGTGTCGACTTCAGGAACCTGAACCAATCGTCGTTAAAGGATAATTATCCTTTACCTATCATGGAGCATACCTTGCAGACGGTTACCGGATCAGAGATGTTATCATTACTTGATGGCTTTTTCGGGTACAATCAAATTGCTGTGGCTAAGGAGGATCAAATCAAGACAGCATTCACCACCCTGTGGGAAACGTTCGCCTATGAGAGGATGCCCTTTGGCCTCATCAACGCCGGTGCCACCTTTCAGCGAGCCATGGACTTGGCGTTTGGAGATCTAAAGAACAAAGTGATAGTCGTCTACCTTGATGACCTTACTGCTTTCTCATGGAAGCGGGAAGATCATTTTCAACACTTAGTGAAAGTGTTCGAGAGATGTAGGTATCACCACATATCCTTGAATTCAAAGAAGTCTATCTTTGCGGTGACGAAAGGCAAATTACTAGGCCATATCGTCTCCAAAGAGGGAACTCGAATCGATCCTGATCAGGTGGATTCTATCAAGAACCTATCTCTCCCAACCAATACTACTCAGGTGCACTCTTTCTTCGGAAAGGTAAACTTCATTCGAAGATTTGTACCTGACTTCTCAGAGTTGATCAAGGATATATCAGCAATGATGAAGAAGACGGCCGCCTTCAAATGGACCAACAAAGGAAAAGAGGCGTTCGTCAAGATTAAAGAAGCCATCAGTAAGGCACCAGTGCTGGTTCGGCCCGATTTCAGTAAAGAATTCATTCTTTACTCTTACACGTCGGAGTACACTCTTTTTGCCATACTAACCCAAAAGCTGAATGAGGAGTCGGAATCGCCAATTGCTTTTATGAGCAGTAGTTTCAAAGACAGCGAATCCCGCTACTCCCAGATTGAAAAGAATGCCTATGCTGTCGTGAGAGCTGTAAAAAATTTTAGATTCTACATCTTAAATGCTCGCACCACAGTCTATGTCACTGATCCTGCAGTCAAAAGTATCCTAACTCAGCAGGAGATGGGGACTAAAAGAGGCAACTGGATTGCCAAGGTCCAAGAATATGACTTAGATATCAAGCCGACCAAACTCGTCTGCGAGAGAGGCCTATGTCAGCTCATGGCGGAAGACGGTGATCTAAAGTATCAGGCGGCTGATGGCGTGATAGGAACAAAAACTGAAGAAGACCTTCCAATGGTCTTACTGGTTGATTCTGCCGAGGAGTGGTACTCAGAACTATGCTAGTACGCAACCTATGGATAATGTCCAAACCACTTGGACAAGCAGCAGAAAAGAACCCTGAGGTTAAGAGCACAAAACTATGTGCTGCGAGGCAACGTTCTATACAAGTGTGGACTTGATGGAACATTCTTGCTTTGCGTTAGTAGAAACCAACAACGGTGGTTGTTGGAAACATTTTACAACGAAGCATGCGGTGGCCACTTTTCGTCAAGGGTCATAGCATTCAAAATTCTGTGGGCACAGTTCTTCTGGCCAACTCTGTTCCGCGACGCATATGAATGGGTGCGACAATGTCAACAGTGCCAACATTTTGTTGGAAAAATCAAGCTAGCAGCCATTCCACTGAGGCTAGTAATAATAGATGCGCCATTCTAGCAATGGTGTATCGACTTCGTAGGTCTGATAAACCCACTTTCCAGTAAGGGACATGTCTATGTCCTTACGGCGATGGATTATTTTACCAAATGGGTTGAAGCAGTTCCTACGAAGAATGCTACTTCCGAAGTTGTGTGCACATTCCTCAAAGAAAACATCATCACACGCTTCGGAGTACCAAGAAAGATCGTGACCGACAATGCTACAAGCTTCTCATCAGAGGAGTTAGTAGAATTCTGTTTCGACTTCGGCATCACACTGTCCCATTCTTCAGATTACTATCCACAAGGCAACAGGCAGGCCGAGTCATCCAATAAGAACATAGTCACGATCGTGTGCAAGATGGTTGAAACCAATCAATGGTCTTGGCACATCAAGTTATATGACGCTCTTTGGGCTGATAGGATCACACCCAAGAGGGCTATTGGCACTTCCCCCTTTATTATCATATACGGCACTGAAGCGATGCTACCCATCACTTTGGAGTTGTCAGCTTTACAGCTGGCATTTGCAATAGTAGATGAAGAGTTCAAGGATCCAATCCAAAAGCGCATCTTGTGTCTGAGACAACTACAAGAAGAGAGGGTGGAAGTTGTTGATAAAATCACTCAGCACCAAGAAAGAGTGAAGAAGATCTTCGACAAGAAGGCTTGGCAAAGAGACTTTGAGATTGGAGATAGAGTCCTGTTGTGGGACAAGAGACACGAACCAAAAGGAATGCACGGAAAATTCGACTCCCTTTGGTTGGGCCCGTTCTTGATACATGATGTTGCAGGAGAGAATTCTTACATTCTCTCACATTCAGACGGGAGGCTCTTTCCACTGCCCTACAGCGAGCAGTACTTGAAACATTTCATCCCTTCGGGGATGGGGTGAGTATATTGTAGATAAATTTTTCGCTTTATCGTTATGTTATGTTTTTCCCCGTTCCGTAAAGTATTGTTGTGTTTTAGGTGATTTCTTAGGAAGTCTTGTTTTAGGTGAATAAATAGGTGAGCCCCAATAATGAAGGTGAACTTGAAGTTCTTATGTGAAATAGGAAATGAGTCCTGACCCCATTACCCAACTAATAAAAGTATTGGTCTACGAAACTTGAGATTCTCGGTTCTCCTATGCCGTAGGTATCCGACATGGTCACCAGACGGAGCCTATGTTCTACCCAAAATGAAATTTTTGGCATTCTGCTTAAATTGAGCTAAACAACGTAAAAATGCCATCGAAAGTATGTTTTAGGTCAAACCAAATATGAAATCTTTGTGGGTTTCTGTCAAGGAACCTATGGTTAAAATTCTGAAAAAATGAAAATGAGGGTTTTACACCCCTATTTTTATGGAAACCCTAAAAAATAGGACCTTCCTGGAAATGATTGAAAATAATTCTAATAGGATTAATTGCCTTCACGATCACACTGATCAAGTTAGAATTCTCAAAAATTATGTTTTACTCTGGTGGGTCTATTTCTATTTTTCAGGAACGAAGTTAGGAGCTCTGCAGCCATTAATGGCAGATTGGCCAGTACCAGGTGCTGAAAGCTAAACCTCAAAAGCTTCAACCAAGAAGCTATGGCGAAAAAGGATGAAAAGATGCTGTTTCAACGAAGGAGATTCTCAAAACCGAAAAGGCCAAAATTTGGCTAAGTCTGGAAGATGGATGTTTTGTCTACTAAGGCAAAACACAGTCTCCAAGGTGAAAAGGCGCCCCTCTTGAAGAAAGGCGCCCTTGGATCTCAGAGGGCAAATCAAATCATTTGGCATTGTCAAAACAATCATCCTCTTCACTTTCATACTGGCTCGACAACGAAACAATCAACAAGATCATCTGATTCAAGGATCATTGACCAACCATCAGCAAAGTATGGAGGATCCATTGACGACAGAAATGCCAAATCAAAGAGCTTCAAGGTAAAAGCGCCCCTGTTGGCCAGGGGCGCCCCTCAGTTGCAGGCACCAGATGAATCCAAGAGCTGCAGCTCTATACAGGTTATCTTTCCAGCTTCCTCCCAGCTATGTGATCAATCTAACAGCAAGTCCAGAAGACACACCAGACGATCACGAGATGAGATCAAGCAGAAAAAGCCAAATTTGAAGAACTGGAAAGATAAGCTAGAAAATGGCTAAGGCATGGCTAAAAGCACCCCTCTCGAGGAAAGGCGCCCTTTCTTGAAGGCATCCAAATTCAGCCAGAATCTTCACTGCCTCCCACGATGACCTTCTCAGCTATGACCTATCTCGTCTGCGAGATATCAGCAAGAACTTCCGACAAATCAATCAACTAATGGAGGAGGTCAAAGACTAGCAGTCCACAGCCAAGATGAAACCAAGCAAAAGCTAAAAGCGCCCCTGCTGGCCAAGGGCGCCCTTTAGTTTGAAGGCCCAAAACTTGCTAGCTCCAACTGAGAAGTCAAGCATCCTGAACAAGACTGAACTGGCTACCCGATGCATCGTCAAGCAAAATCATCTGATTCATCAAACATCGGGAATGTCAGATCAAAGCAAAGAGGGTCTAAAAAGATGAAAACGAAGAACAGTCAATGAAAATTGACTAAGGCATTGTCAAAAGCGCCCCTCTCAAGGAAAGGCGCCCTTCTTTCTGGAGACCTAAACTCAGTTTTCTGAGTTAATCTCTCCCAGGCATATCTAATCATACTGATCCTGCCTTGACAATAGAACTGTTACACACTGCCTAAGATCAACTGAGTAACCTGAATCAATGATCAAACGGGAGTACTTCAGCTTGCAAAATAGACAAAAATGATCAACTTCAAGGTTGGACGCCTAAAAAAAGTCAAACTGAAATGTTGACTTGAGTTAGCAAATTTGGAGCCAAAAAGAGACCAAACACTCCACAATCAGTGGAAATCATCTTTTGGAACTCCAAATCAGGCCTGAATGATGAGTTATCTTCCATACTTTGTGGATCTTAACCTTAATTGCCTTATATTCATGCTAGGCGTCCCTTTCCTCATTATTCTTTTTTGCAAGTTGAAGGATAAAACATCAAGTAGCTCCCAAGAACACGTTTTCAAGATCTGGTAGGGGTTTTGAACTTGGCAGTAAAAGCATTCTTCTCCCAAGATTGCTTCCAGAGACAAATTATTGCAAAGTGGAAGTTTATAACTTTCAATCCATCTTCTGTCTACTTCCTCTACTTCTGTCTATATTTCTTTTGCATGTCACAGGAAACGACAGATTATCACAGATCTGACCAACTATGTATGATCAACACAACTTTTTCAACAAAACCCACATGGTAGATTTTTCCAGAAAAAGTAGCCGTGCTGCCCCTATTTTTTAGGGTTTCCGGAAAAAGTCATAATATTGGAAAACAGACAAACTGGGTTTGTTTGGCTTTGAAGCACGAACAAAACCCATGTGTTAGATTTTTCTGAGAAAAGTCACTTTTTGGTGCCCCTGCTGCCTCTGGCATCGAAGGGCTCTTGCATGTCAAAGAAAAACTCGTTTTTTCGAATTTCTGACGATCTGGGTTTGTTTAGAAAATCATTCTTAACAAAACCCATGTCTTACAGTTTGTCGTAAAAACTACCCCTGGCGAGGCTATTTTTAGCATTTCCAAAAAAGTGTCAGAACAGGGTCAAGTGCCCAGTCAATATTCAAGGTTTTTAGAATGCAGTACTCTCATGTACAATACAAGACCAAAACGGTCTTATACCATAATTACCTGAAAACGATTGACATAGACTTATGGCAGAAAAATCTAGAGGTCAGTTCTGAAGACTTGGAGGGCATGAATCAAATCACATTGTAGAACATCGAAGAATCCGGTTTGTTTCAAGCAGCATCTATTCCAATCACCTTACAAAGCATCGAGCTTGTAACTGCTTGCACAAAGCATTACAACCCGACTACAAGAGAGATCCTGTCAGTAGACGGGAGGGTGATTTGCAGCTTGAAGCCGGTGGACATAGAGACTTGTTTTGCAATTCCACCATGCCCTACCAAGAAGGTCATATCAGTGACAAAATGCGAGAAGGCATTCGAGGCTTCGAAGGATGAGTGTTCGCTTATAATGGCTGAACATTGGCTGAAAACAAAGAGAACCAGCTTGCCCAGATTGGTTGGTAGAGGAGAATTCAAAGACGAGTACGGAGTGCTAATCACCCTACGCAACAGTGTCACTGGACAAGAGGAGGGAAAATCCTTCCAGCCGTGGATGTTCTACATTATTGGCAAGATAATCAATAGGAAAGAACGTTACGACTGGGCCTCCCTAATCAGTCACACACTCCACCAACAATTCACCGGGTTTCTAGAAGAGCACCGTTTCCACATGTGTTCATACCTGGTCTACCTGATAGCCTTCCAAGGCAATTTTAGAACATTAAACACTCTGGGAACCCTAAGTGTGCAAAAGGTACAAGAATACTTTCCTCGCTTGGAGTTGACTCTAGCGGAAAGACATTTCAAAAAGATAAATGACCGTTTTACTATGCACACCGTGCATGAGCTAGACCATGAGATGCACGTGCATATTTCACCAGCAGCTAAGGCAGCAATGGTGGACTGGTTGGTTCATACAATTCCCCACTTTCACCTACATATGTGTGTATGGTTATAATGGCCACCCCGCCATGATGGCACGCTACCCCTCAGATAGGGTAGTGTTCATGGAATTCCTGAGGCAATTGGCCGAGGTTCACTCTTTCCTTCGCATAAAGAAAAAATTGCTGCAAACTTTCCTTTTCAGATGGGACTCTACAGATGCAAGACTGCAGCCGATGCAAGGTTGATAAGCGAGGAAATAGTGAGATTTAATCTCAAGTACGTCATCGACAGGAGGCCATCCTATGACCCCAGAGGCATCTTCGCAGCTCACCTTGAGCAAAGATCATCACATGAACCTTTCATGGAAGATTTTTGGGTCAACTGCGAGGATGAGTTCGAAGTGAGAAGAAGGAACAATAGCAAATTCAAGCTCTCGCAGATTGCAGAATTCATGTCAGAGGACATCGAGGGCTTATCTGAGGACGGAGAAGAAGTCATTCTTTCTTCCTTCTTCACGGGTCTAGTGGATTCACAACCACTCGACAAAGTAGACTGGTACGCGAAATAGAGTACGTCTATTGAGGAAAGAACGGGTAGAGTAGTTCGACACAGTCAACTCTACCTGGACAGTAAAAGGACAAGGAAAGTAGTACTTCCCCGATTAGAGCCGCCAGCGGTTTAGTTTACACTACCTTCCACGTTTAGGAGGAAACCTAGACAGAAGAAGATGAGCTTTCCTCCAGAAGGAATGCGGATGTCAAGGAGCACATGGGGGAGAAAAGGAATTGCCAGCACAAGCCGGCAAGAGGTACAGGTGGAGACAGCCACCAATTTACCTGAGACAGTTAAGATCACTGCAACTACACAAGAACCAGTGATTGAAATAATCGCTATAGAGATGGAAACCATTGTGGAAGAAGTTGCAGCAGAAGCGGTGCTAGTGATAGAAACAGCGCCACCAGCTTCACCACCATTACAGAGGTCACAAAGTCCTATTGATTTGGACTCGCCACCACAAGACATTGCCACGGCACAGTCTCGTTCTTCTAGCATTCAAGGGACCTATGTTCCTCCTCCCAGCGATGCTAGTCGAGATTCTATTTGGCTGGAAAGCTCGCTTGGGAGGAAGAGGGAGAGACCTTCTTATCAGCTTGACTTCTCTGAATTCCATCATGTCCCACAAGACATGCTTTGAAGAAGCAGACACATGTAGAAAAAAATGCAAAGGTGAACCTTGGAAAAACCACTCGACAGGTGGAGGCAGACCTTCTTGGAATTGCCTCAACGAGTGTCAAAGAAAGGATGACAAAAGATGGACAAGACAAAGCAGCCTTGAAGGCTGAAATCCGTCAGTTAAAGTTGTACATTTCTAGTTTGATACATGACACTCCAAATTCCTCGGCTTTGCCTCAAGGACTGTTGGATCTCCCAGCTGAAAGAAACCATCATCAGTTGATTAGATACGACAAACACTTGAGACGTCAAGTGGATGAGTTTGTTGTCAAAGGACGGTGTGTGTTGACAGAAGCATATCAGCTGAGAGACAGAGCACATGGACTTCGATCAGAAATCCAGAAGTCAGATGTAAAGACAGCTCAAGAGAGGCCGAGAGAGGAGGCGACAGTTGCTGATTTGCAACAAGCATATGAATCAGTTGACTGAAGGAGATTTTAGGGTTGGCTACTCCTTTGAGTTTCTATAAATAAGAGCCTTAGGTTATTTATTTGTTTAACCTTTATTTGCTAGCAAAATTGTTGCGCCACTGTTGCCAGAGTTCGCTTGTTTATATCTGTTCACTCTTGGATGAGAGTTCGTTGGTTGATCGCAATTGTGCATGATTTTGTGCCTTTGTTGTCCCGACCTTTGTAATTCTTTGAAGAACCTTGAAGAAATAAATCAGATGGTGCAAGCTTGATTGATCTAATTATTTGAGTTATTCAAAGTCTTGTTTTTAAATAGTGCATTGTTTCAATCTCCTCCTTGGACAGGTGTCGTCGCCTCCTTGGATATTTTGTCATCGATCATTATCGTTTGATGTTGTTTAATGATCTCTCTTGCAGCCTAGACTTTGGACAGGTGTCGTCACCTCCTCGGGAATCCTGTTAGAAAGGCCATCTTTCCTTGTTGTTTCCAGTGAGCTGCTTCCAAGCCTATACCTCGGATAGGGGTTCCTCCTCCTTGGCAAGTCTCAGATCCAGTTTACCGTAACAAGTGTTTGCTTGTATCGAGCCCTATCTTGGTATATATCCGAAGGTTCAGAGCCTCGGCCATATTCCATTGAGACGGAGGATTCAAGTGATCCAACCATACCATTTCGCTCCTACGCCCTCATGCTCTGTTTATCTTGAGGAGGTAGGATAGTCTAGAAGTTAGTTAGTTGTAGTTAAGATCTGCGGAAACCAGAAAAAAAGCTTAGCTACGGCGCATTGGTTTATGCACCCTTGTGTCCTGCCGCTGAGTAAAAAAGATAGGAAATCTTAGTACACCCCTTTTTTACAGTATAAAATCAGCAAAGAGAGATCTTCCTCTCTATAATCCGAAGAGCATGTACTAACACACTTGCAATAGCTGTCCGTTTCCAATAAGCACTCCAGAGGTGCTAATTGAAACGCCAACAAATGTCTTCCTTGTCCTCTATTCTTCCTTTTATGATCCAAAAAATCATTGTAAGACATATCTGCCTTTATTTATTCAGGGAGAGAATCATACTCAGTATGGCCGAGTCTCAATTGTTCAACAAATAAGCATTCTCTTATGGATCTGGTTGAGGGTTCACTGGTGCCAAGAAGGTGGGTTTGAACGGTTTAGAAGAAATGTATGTGCTGTTTGAAGCAGGCTGAGTAGCATGTCCATTATGCTGGTTGGTGGGATTGTGTTCTCCCCTATGTCCTGGATTGTTCTGTGGTGTTGGGTTCTGACCCACTTTCCCCAACATGAGAGATAGCATATCCAGTAAGGCATCCATCTTCTTCTCGAATCTCTTTCCTGGACTTGACGATCTTTGTCTTCCCTTCCCCCTATCATATCCGTTACCACCCGATGTCCTCTCATTATCCTCCATTTCTTCTCCCGGAGAAGATTCCCAATTTGCTCTTAATACCTCTGAAGCTGTCTGACCTTCCGGAGCCTGATGCCACTAAAATTGACTGGTAGCCTTCTTGTATTCCCTTGCTAAGTATCTCTGTTCTCTGTTACTCATAGAAGGTTTGTTTCACAGGATGGCAGGATGCATGGCTCTGATACCACTGGAAGATACCGAACCAATTTTTTCAATTTTTCAATTACATCGAGCAAAGCAAAACACAATCGTTAGGGTTAGTATGTAAACCAAACGATGCAGAATTCAACTCTAACCAAGAATGTACACCAGGATCCCGAGTTGGGCAAGGTGTGAACATATGGTCAGAGGATCTCAATGCAATGCTGATAAAGGAACTCTAACCAAGAATGCATCGGATGACGACGAGCATATGGTCAGAGGGTCTTAATGCAATGTTGATACAAAAAACTCTAACCAAAAATGCGTCGGAGAACGACGGGCATGTGGTCAGAGGATCCCTACCAACTACAATTGCTGAAAGTAAACTCAACGCCAAGCATGTGCTTTCAATCCCAGGGAGGGGATGGAGCTACCATATGGCGTAGGTACTTTAAACTATAATGCAATTAAATGTAAATAGGCGGTAGGCCAGCCTCTTCCACAAACGTGGGAATACAATGAAATAGGCAAGATAATTAAAATAGTTGAACAGTACTACTAAACAACTTTACAATGAGACTGATCCTGCAAGTAACACTGTATTAGAATTCTCCAAATGTTGCAAATGATATCAATTGTTTCTCTAACTCCAAGAGACTCTCAACCATGAAAAACAAACCCCAAAACTCCAACTATTGAAAACTGATATGACAAACCAGCAAGCTGAAACTATAGACCAGCAACTTGTAAACTCACAAAAATGCTCATAACTCTCTCATAACTACTCCAGATGACATGAGACCAAGTGCAATGGAATCCTAAGAAGATGGCGATCAATTTATGATAGAGAAACAGCTGCAAAACCCACTGAATGAATTATCTAAACATTTGCCAGGCATGACGAGGAAGAACAGCCTCAAGAGGGGCGACGTCTGCAAAATAAAACCCAATTCTGCATAATAAAATCTGAAAATTGATACAAAGGGGCGCCCAGCATAGACAAAAGGAAATATGCAATACCTAGAACGAATATCTTTTGATTTTCTGATTTATGAATGAAACTACAGATTCAGCCCTGTTATCAACAACTCCAAAAAATGACATAAAATGCAATAAACTGAATTACAATGCAAAACTCAAGCTACAATGCAAACCTCACTACAAAAATCTCAAAAACAACTAAATCTCCACTAGATGCTATCTCCCAAGCATGATGTCGAGCCAAGGCTAGGAGGCATTCATTCCTCGAAGCAGTCCAACAACCATTTCTGCAGCATAAGAATACTCAAGATGATGGATCCCAAATGAAGAACTCAGGCGCCCATTTATAACTTTTGAGAAGCCTTCCCCGAAGCTTCTAGAAACCCTAACTTTTCCCTCCAAGAAGTGGCGTCACTTTTCCTTCAAGGCAATTTTTTGATTTTTAAATAAATTTCATCTCTTCAAAAAGGCGTCCAACTTATGGCTTTAATTTTTGACTTTGATAAATATAAAATACCCTCAATGAGGCACCACCCCTTAAAGACCACCTTTTAACACATCATTAAGTTATGAGACTAGGCCAAGGGATAATATAACATTATTAAATGAAATGACTTATCTCTCCAAAATGTATCCCAAGGCCAAATTGAACAAACCAATTGAGTCGACTGAAGAGGAAAGCCAACTATGTTGAGAACGACAAGACCACTGCCAGAAATAGAATTTACTAAAAATAGTAAATTCCTGAAGGTGCTCGGAATGCCGTGAAAAACACACCACAGCGAAGCTCTCTAAAAACCCAAAAAGAATCCGCCATTCAATCATTAATTCACGAGCAATAGCAACCTCCAAAACACGAAACCCTAATTTCACCTTCCGAGTAGCCTACGGGTCTTCGGAATAGGCCAACAATCAACTGAAAAGATCATGCTCGAGAAGGGGACATTACAAAGACCCTAAGTCGCTAATATCCCAATCACGTAGGTGAGAAGGAAGATAATAATCTCCCACCAGAGTTGTCAAACACAGGGAAGAATATAAAATCCAAAATGCAATAAGAATGGAGCAAGACAAGAGAATCCAATATACATAAGCTACGGGCTTCAAGAAGGGAAAAACACATACTTCAGACATTCAGAGAGAAGGCCATCAACTGAGATTGTACTGGGAGATATTCCGTTGATCCTACTTCATTTGACATTTCTTTACATTAGTTTTGAGTCAATAACTGGGATGATCCCATTGAATTCATTTACTTCCAAATTGATTGATCATTGTGGTTCTTTATACACTAGTATGGAGTATTGACTTGTCAGGTCCTTGGCAATAAACTCTTCTATATATTGCATCGGCCTGCTCATAATATTGTTGAGCTCCTGGCCTCAAGCTTTGAATCTGAATACTTGGATAGGATATCTCATCGAACACATGCTAAGAGTTAACAAGTAAATGAGATGAACTGAGATTGATACTGATTACAAGTCTTGACATAATTACTAGAATTGACATCTGTCTTTCTAATCAATTTAAGTAAGGTCCCTCACAGTGGTATCAGAGCATAATCCTGCCAACCTATAAAAAAAGAGAGGTGAATGCGAACGTACGAAAGGAGAGGAACTATGGCAGATAGATTGGCCCAAGAACTTAAGGTATTCATGGAGCAAACAAATCAAAAATTCGAGAGAACTAATCAGTTAATTTTACAAACTCTTTAGAGCATAAACCGCCAACACACCCAAGAAAGGACCAACCCAAGGAAAATCGTGCGATCAAATCACTCCGAAAACGAACATTCAACCTAGAGTTCGTCTCTAAGGCCGACTATGCCCCCTTTTCTCACAAACGAAAATATCATAGAAGAAATGGATGAACAAAATTCATATAGTGCGGAAGATATTGCGCTCATGTACGCAGGGTTAGACCCGACAGTTCAGAAGCTCGTACCATTCAAAGAATATTATGAAGTCAAAACACAATCCGGCTCAAGCAAAAGGAGAAAACAGACCAGCAAAGACCTCAAATATCGAGTTAACAAAATGACATTACCTTCGTTTGAAGGTTCTGGGAAGAGCACGGCACAATCATTGGTCCAAAAGCTTGATACTTATCTCTCCCTCAGCCCCATGACCGAAGAGGATGCTATCAAGTTTGCTGTCCTACACCTCTCAAGAATAGCTCATGATTGGTGGCACCATGGGCTAATCACACAGGGACACCAGAATGTAACCACCTATAGTGAGTTCACTCAAAAACTCATTAATAGATTTGATCAAAGGCATCCCGAGTGGTATTTTAAAGAACTCACCCAACTTAGGCAACAAGAAACGGTGGAGGAGTATGCAAATGACTTCCAAGAAATAGCTGTCATGGTCCCCGACCTATCTCAAAGAAGGCTCACATATCTATTCATTGAGGGACTCAAGGAACCCATCAAGAACATAGTCAACCCATTGGAGCCCCAAAACATGGGGGAAGCCATTCAAAGGGCTATGAAAGTGGAGTCTAGTCATCCCAAGGAAAAGGCTAAGAATTCTTCATTCAAACCACAGCCTAGACAAGACCCACCAAGGGGAGATAATAGAAAGGAAACATGCCACTTTTGCAAAGAACCATGGATCATGGGCCACCGATGCCAAGACGGGGGAGCAATCAAACAAAGAAGAGAATTAATGGAGAGGAGGCTATGTTTCAAATGTAAAGAACCTTGGGAGAAAGACCACAAATGCCAGAAAGGGCAAATTCACAAGATGGAGGAAGCATCGGATTAAGAAATAGGAGTACTACTGAGTTTTTAATCAAATGGAAGGGACTTTCGGAAGATGATGCTACAGCGAAGAAACTATTAAGGCCTCTAAGGATAAAAATCAGGAACAACAAAACATGATGGCTCTTGATTAGAACAAGAAATGAATTCTTGGATGTAAAACTTTCAAACAAATTAATGAGATGATCTTTGTTTGAGCACAAGATTTGATAAAATATGAGAGTTGGATAAGACTCCGCAGAGGAGGAATCCAAAAAGACCTGGATAAGACTCCCCAGAGGAGGAATCCAGAAGATCTTGGATAAGACTCCCTAGAGGAGGAATCCAAGGGAACAAAAGATGGATGACTCCCTAGAGGAGGAATCCAAAAGGACTTGGATAAGACTCCCTAGAGGAGGAATCCAAAAGGCCTGGATAAGACTCCCTAGAGGAGGAATCCAAGGGAACAAAAGTTGGATAAGACTCCCCAGAGGAGGAATCCAAAAAGCCTGGATAAGACTCCCTAGAGGAGGAATCCAAAAAGACTTGGATAAGACTCCCCAGAGGAGGAATCCAAGGGAACAAAAGCCTTGGATAAGACTCCCTAGAGGAGGAATCCAAAAAGACTTGGATAAGACTCCCCAGAGGAGGAATCCAAGGGAACAAAAGCCTTGGATAAGACTCCCTAGAGGAGGAATCTAGAAGGCTTGAAAGAAGACTAGCAAGATCAAGGAAGAAGAGCGCAGGGATTGCTTGAGGACAAGCAATATCAAGTGGGGGAGACTTGTGATGTCCCCATCACAAAGGAGCATCTAAGATAAATATACACTTCATATATTTGTATTTTTCTTAATAATATAGCAAAAGGTAATTTAGAATATCATTAGTCAAGTATGAAGAAATGCAATTAAAATATCATTATGATTATAATTACCACTGATAGCATTATAAAGATTAATATCAAAATATAAATATTTATAAATTATAAATTTATTAATAAAACTATAAAATATATATACATATATAATATGGTTATAATTAGGAGTAAATAATATTATAACTACAATAATTATAATATTATAAATATTAAAATATATAAAATCGATATGAAGCATATTTGAAATCATTAATTAATTTCATTATTATTATAATTGTCCCCGACAATATTATAATCATAAATATTACAAATAGCTTTACGAATGTTAAAACAACATTATAATCATTATAATATAGTGGGTATTAAAGCAAATAAAATTAATATATAAAAACGTAAAAACAATATTATAATCATTATAATATAGTGGGTATTAAAGCAAATAAAATTAATATATAAAAACATATGTATACATATTTATTTATATATATAAATACAAATACGTTTAAAATTCATTATTTATTTCCTCTATAATAAAATAAATAAACCTAATCAGAAATCGATATAGTGCAGTTATGATGGGACGCGAATAGAGGAAGACCCGACATATTAATTTATGAAGAGATGCAAACAGAAGAAGACCTGTCGCATTCTCTGGGAGGACGCACCTATTGACGCGGGTATGAAAAGATCGAAGTAAGAAGAGCGAACGGGAAAAGGATAAGAAGTTTGTTCGGTAGGAGGGAGGATAGCCCGAACAGTCCGCCTAGGAAGTGCCGCAATCCACACAAGAGGATCAAGAAACCAAAGATAGTAAGAGCGAACCAGGGGAAGATCCGAGAATTAGCTAGAATAATTAACAATATAAGACAAGACCCTAAGTCGCTAATATCCCAAGCACGCAGGTGAGAAGGAAGATAATAATCTCCCACCAGAGTTGTCGAACATATGGAAGAATATAAAATCCAGAATGCAATAAGAAAGGAGCAAGACAAGAGAATCCAATATACATAAGCTACGGGCTTCAAGAAGGGAAAAACACATACTTCAGACATTCAGAAAGAAGGTCATCAACTGAGATTTTACTGGGAGATATTCCGTTGATCCTACTTCATTTGACATTTCTTTACATTAATTCTGAGTCAATAACTGGGATGATCCCATTGAATTCATTTACTTCCAAATTGATTGATCATTTTGGTTCTTTATACACTATTATGGAGTATTGACTTGTCAAGTCCCTGGTAATAAACTCTTCTATATATTGCATTGGCCTGCTCATAATATCATTGAGCTCCTGGCCTCAAGCTTTGAATCTGATTACCTGGATAGGATATCTCATCAAACACATGCTAAGAGTTAACAAGTAAATGAGATGAACTGAGATTGATACTGATTACAAGTCTTGACATAATTACTGAAATTCATATCTGTCTTTCTAATCAATTTAAGTAAGGTCCCTCACACCCAAACGCCTTATTTCAAGGAAGGCGCCTAGCTCTCCATGCCTTACAATATTTTTCAACTCTCGACAGTCACACACGCACAACAATGAACATGCTCAACGTAGTCGACGAGGTGGTGAACGCGAAGCACGAAAAGGTCGAAAATCATCAAAAAATGGCTGTTTGGAGCAGAAAAGCACCGCTGTTGTCCAGGGGTGCCCAAGATTTCAGATAGTCAAAAGTTATTTTAAGGTTTGCAGCTTCAAATGGGTACTTTCCAAATTTGAGCAGGGTTTCCAATGAATCGGTCAGCCAGTTCACCGGATCTCTCAAACGCTCGGAAACGAAGATCAAACGAAAAATCAAGAAATTCAAAATTTAACTAAGTCTAGTGAAGAAAAGCGCCCCCTTCTAGCTAGGGGCACCCAACATTTTGAGCCATCAAATGCAGTTTTTAGGTTTCATGACTTCCAAGAGGTCCTCCTTAGATTTGATTAGGCTTCACAACGAGTCCATCAACAAGTTCATTGGAGCTGTCAAATAGCCAAAACCTTGGAGTGTTTCTTCAAGAGGACAAAGTGAAAATTATCAAAATTTTCTATCTCTAGCACACATGGGCACCCCAGTCAGCCAGGGGCGCCTGAGGTTTTGAGCCCTCAGAACCAGCTCTTAGGGTTTGCAAAATTGGTCCTTTATGGAATTCTTCAGGCTTTCCAATGAATATCTCAGCTTGACCACAGGATTCATTAATCACTGAAAATTGCAGATCAAGCGGAGAATGAAGCACGCAAGACAACGCAAGACAAATTTGAAAATCATTAAAAAATGGTTGTCTGGCAAACAAAAGCACTCTTGTTAGCTAGGGGTGCCCAACATTTCAAGCACTCAAAACCACTTTTTAGGATTTGTTGCCTCCAGGAGATCCATCTCAGATTTGATCATGCTCTTCAATGAGTCCGTTAGTGTTACACCCCGATTGTATAGCTACTATTGCATAGGGCAATTGATTGTAATGTTTGAATCTTTGTGATGAATAAAACATGTTTTTGTTATCGAAATGAATAAGTTCTATTTAAATGATCATTTCATCTGATTGATACTTCTATCTGTTAGAAATCTTGAACAAAATTAATAACCAGGAACACCTGCAAAAACAACGATGAATCTTCCACAAGAGGATATGCAAGAGCTTGCTTGATATTAAGACCTCTCAAATGATGAGGTAAAAGGGATGATTCAAAATGATATGAAAACCCTCCTTATATAGGAAAGGGTGAGAAACAAGATGCAATAAGATGTTGCCATGTGTTTTGATCTAACAACAAGGAAACCCTAAAAAGATGAAATGCACCCTAAGGTTACAATAACCTAAGTTAACTTATGCTAGTGTAGAAAATAAATATTTACACTAACACCCCCCCATAAGTGCAACTTAGGGAGGAAATGAAAATGCAATGATAATGCATGATGATGATGGGCCCTGGCTGATGGCCATATTAGGTACCCATGTACATAGGATGAAAAATGCAACTAATCTCCCACAAAAATGGAGAAAAGGGGAAAACCCAGTGGGAAGAAAACCCCTCTCCAAAAAGGAGATGAAATGCAGAAAAGTGATGATTGGAGGACTCAACATTATCCCCCCAAGGACAACAATTATCACATGGATACAATACAATCAATGGCCCCCCCATAGGAGGGAAATAGAGAGACAATATAGCCTCCCCAAAATATGTGATCACCTGCAAAAAAAGGTAAGTGTATGTAAACAAGACATGATCCAATGTCGACAAACAACTCGTCTCCCTTTCGGAAGAAACAAAACCAGGTGCAAGTGCAGAGATGCTTCCCATTCCGGATAGGAATTGAAGGAAGGATGGATGTATGTGAATGCTGATAATGTCTCTGAAAGCTGCTCATGTGTCTCCTTGCCTGATGAAGATGAAGATGCCATAACCCACTCAGGTACATACCCAATCAATGTAGAAGGTGACAAATCAGGACGATGCGGAACTAGATGCTGAACAAGATCCAAAGACTGTGATGATTTGACAACAGGAGTGCAATGACTGTCATCAAATAGGAGAGATATCCCCTCAAATATGTCCTGATGAATGATGATGATGATGGAAGCCTCAATCAATGACTCTGGACAAGGAATCACTAAATGTGAAGGGATACCAATAGTCTCTGATGGAGAAGAAGGATAATATGCAAGCCCCATAATGGACAAACAAATTTCTCCAAAAGTACAAAGACAATGACCTTCAGCAACAGATAGAAACTTCCAAATAGCTGATGTGCAACTGAAGTGATGCCACCCAAAACAAGACCTTTTCCCAAGCTTCAAGATATCCAAGTTATTGAACAAATGCACCAAATTTGAACAAAACCAATGCAAGAGTACTTGGAGCTGAAACTAATAAAAGTGACTGGACGGATGAAAAGAGCTCTGAATCACCTTCCTGATGCCGCTGGAATCACTGAATTTCGATCAACGGTTGCAAAGATATGAGCTTTTATGTCCAAAATGAAGGGTTGACTTCAGTTGACTGTAAAATTTTCTGGAAGAAAGATTTCACAGAATGGATGTCACCATTGGAAAGTAGACCAAATCTTCTTTCCGACGGTATCTCGTTTTCTAATTTTCGATACCCTGGTGAAAAGATATGGCGTTTTGAAAAAACTCTGCCCTATTAGAGCCTGCAGGCTAAACTGGTGCAAAAATAAGCACCCCGGGCTAAAAAAAATTAGCCCTTGGTCGCTGATATGACCAGGGGGTAGGCTGGCAATTTAAAAAAAAACCACTGGATCGGTGGCAGCGGAGCTAAGCTGTCTGGGCGGAGTGGCCTGTGCAATGGTGGCTCCGCTCGCATTAGTAGACCCCTCGGTCGTTGATAGGACCGAGGCCACGACTGGAAGGGGCTTCAAACGGGCCGGTGACAGACAACCGGCGGCGAGATGATGGCCGGTGGGCAGCGAAGCAGTCGGCGAGATGATGGCCAGCGGCAGTCGGCGGAGAATGGAATGGAAATCGGCGGATGGGACGGGGGTCGGGAGATGGACCGGTCGGCGAGAGATGGGGCCGGATGGAACGACTGTCGGCGCCGGACAGAGGTGACGTCGACGGTCGGTGTCGGCGGATCCATCGGCGAATCCAAAAAAAACCTTTTTTTGTATTTTATTTTATTTTTATTTTTTTTTGAATTTTTCACGAAAAAGCCCAAAAAGGTAATATATATATTTTTTGAATAATTTTCCACAGAATGGAAAAAAATGCAGAAAAAATTAAAATAATTTTTTTTTATTCTGCACGATCGTATCCTATACCTGGCGGGCCATACGGCCTGCTGGGTAAAAATTTTTTTGCCTCACGAATAGCAGACGCCAAATATGGGCATGTTATATGTCGATCTTCGTCTCTCGGGCTCTCTGGATCTGATGGCATGGTCGATTTGAGGTGAAAAAGCTCCTGCAGGTCTGCAATCTCCAAATCTTGCAAAACTTCAGATCCTCATAACTTTGGCATAAAATGTCGGATTTTGGCGAAACAAAAGTCGATTTTGACTTTTTCGACAGCCCTGGACTCGGATATGAGCTCAAATTTCCTCCAACATGCACTGAAAGTGATCTTCCAGAGAAAACCTAATATAGAGACAACCTCAGAGAAGATCTTACAGCCATAACTCAATCCTCAAATTTGGGAAGAGTCTTGCAGGAATGGCTCTGATACCATGTTAGAAATCTTGAAGAAGATTAATAACCAGGAACACCTGCAAAAACAATGATAAATCTTCCACAAGAGGATATGCAAGAATGAGCTTGCTTGATATTAAGACCTCTCAAATGATGAGGTAAAAAGGATGATTCAAAATGATATAAAAACCCTCCTTATATAGGAAAGGGTGAGAAACAAGATGCAGTAAGATGTTGCCATGTGTCTTGATCTAACATGTGACAACAAGGAAACCCTAAAAAGATTAAATTGAAACATTCCGAACCAATTTTTTTTTCAATTGCAAATTACAAACAAACACACCCGTTAAGGTTAGCTCTAAACCAAAACGATGTTGAAGCAACTCTAACCAGAATGTACACTAGGATCCCGATGAGGGCAAGGCGTGAGCATTGGTCAGAGGATCTGAATGCCGAAACAAAGCTGGAAGGAACTCTAACCAAGGATGGCGCCAATGATGGCGAGCATATGGTCAGAGGGTCTTAATTGAAATGCTTATACAAGAACTCTAACCAAGGATGCGCCGGCGAACGACGAGCATGTGGTCAGAGGGTCTTAATTGAAATGCTTATACAAGAACTCTAACCAAGGATGCGCCGGCGAACGGCGAGCATGTGGTCAGAGGGTCCCTACCATCTAATATACTGAAAGCAAACTCAACACCAAGTATGTGCTACCCAATTCCAGTATGGAAATGAGGCGACCATATGGCGGAGATCAAAGGAATACAATTGCGATTACAAAAAGTAAAGTAAGACTAAGAGAAGTGCTGATAGTACTACTGTTCAGCTTACAATGAAATATATAATGCCTGCAAGATCAAGTATTAGAGCTCTTCAATTTGCTGCAACAATAAGGAATCTTTCACAAAGCCTTTAATGATTTCCTAACACCAATCCAAGAAGGAGAATGCAGATTTCCTCAAATCTGTTATGACAGACCCGCACTTTAAATTATATAACCAGCATGCCTGTAACCCACTAAATTGCTCATATATCACTCAAAACTGACCCAAATGACTTCAAGTTTGATGCAATAGACCTTCGAAATGATGGCGCCTAGTTTAGTAATAAGAAATGGCAACTAAAATTGGTTATTAATTACTGGCACGAATCCCCAGGCACTCCAGGAAGTACGGCTTTCAAGGAATGACGAATTTGCTTTATAAAATCATAAACTTCATATTAAAATCTGCAAATATTCATGAAGGGTCGCCACCAACAGGGAAACACAATGAGACAATACCTAGAATGAGAATGTTTATGATTTGAGACTTGTGAACAGAAACATACATTCAACAGTCATGACCAGCAACTCTGGAATCCACTAAAATGCTCAAAACTCACTCAATACTTGCCAGAATGACATGAGACCTGATGCAAACGAAAGCTATAATGATGGCAATGAGGACTAGACCAAGAAACAACTAACAAATCGAAGTATTCTTTTTTCTAAACATTTGCCAGGCAGACCAGAATGGTACGGCCAATAGAGAGAGGCGATTTTGCTTTTAAAAAATAAACACTCAATATTAAAATCTGAATTTTTGCAAGAAGGGTCGCCCCTATCAAGGAAACTCAATGAATCAATACCCAGAACGACTGTATTTTTATTTTCAGATTTATGAGTGAAACTACAGATTCAGCTTGACTTCAGCAACTTCAAAATGAGACTGAAATGCAAATCTAGAACTCCATAAATGCAAGATACTCAACTGAAATGCAAGACAAACCTATTACAAACTATCTCTCAACTAGTTGCTATCTTTCAAGCAAGAAGAAGAGCCAAGCTAGGAGGCATTCATTCCTCGAAGCAGTCCCAAAGCCATTCCGGCAGCATAACAATATCATAAAACATAAGATGCTGAAAAGAGAATCAAAGGCTTCCTTTTATAAATTGCTGTTGACCTTCTTGAAACCCTAATCTTCTTTTTACAGTCAAACCCTAATCCTCCAAATAGATGGCATCCCTTTCTTCAAAGCTTCAATTTCGACTTTTTTAATTGAATGCATCACTTAATATTGGCGTCCAATCTTAAGGCTTTAATTCAACCTTAATAATTATAAAATTAACTCAATGATGGCGCCACCCTTAAAGACCACCTTTTAAAACAACATTAAGTCAATAGACTAGGCCAAGGGGTAATATAACATTAAAATATAATGTTATTTAAGTGAAACGAACTTATCTCTCCGAAACTGCATCCCAAAGCTAGAATCTGAATAAACCAAATGAGTCGACTGAAGAGGAAAGTCAACTGTGCTGAGACCAAGAGGACCACTGCCAGAAATAGAATTTACTAAAAATAGTAAATTTGTGAAGGTGCTCGGAATGCCAAGAAAAACATACCACTGCGTAGCTCTCTAGAAACCCAGAAAGAATCCGCCATTAAAACACTCAACCTCGAGCAAAAGCATCCTCCAAAACGCGAAACCCTAATTTTGCCATTGACTAGCCAACAGCACACTGGAAAAAGGCTATCAATCACTAAAAAGTGAAGTGCCAAAAAGGGGACATTACATAAATGCACCCTAAGGTTAAAATAACCTAAGTTAACTTATGCTAGTGTAGAAAATAAATATTTACACTAACACTATCGATGTTATCCTTGATGAATGTAGCATGCATAGTATTAAATTATGAATATTCAAACTTAGATGTTTTGTATACTGTTGATGTTGTGAACAAGTAAATGCCGAGATTGTATGTCTATGGATGTTAGAACAAGAACTATTCCTCCGGGTAGAGGGGAGACATCACTCAGGAGAGGGGCTTGGTAGAGTAACCGGTAAGGTAAATCGATTGAGCATACACACACTCACCCTAGACTGAGTAAATCAAGTCAGTTTTGTATGCATATAGGGTAAGTCACCCATAGCTTGTATGTCTTGCAAGTAGAGGTCTTGACTGCTTTTGCGTGTGAAGTTTATCTTTATGCTTGATTGTGATATTGTGATCGTCATGTTGGTATCATGTTTGGATGTGAACGTCGGAAGTAAGCATATAAACACATGTATGGTATACATATGTTTATGAGCATATGTCTGATAGTATGGAATATTAAATATTTGCCTGGAATTTATATATACATATACAGAGATATATATTCTGAACGTATGTTGACTGGCTCATAGGATATATATATATATATATATATATATATATATAATCAACTATTATATATGCATATGTATTTTTATATTTGTTAAATATATTTATATATGCAAATATATATAAAATTATTATAGTTATATTAAGATATATAAATATATTAAATACTCTGGTATTTTAATATTTAATAGAACTATAATAAATTTAATATATTAAAATATGTAAATATATCTAGATAAATATCTTAAAACTCTTAGTGTAAAATTAAAAGATTTAATTCTTTTAATTAAAGTTAAATATTATAAAATGAATATATGGAGATATAAATATAATGTTTTAATTTATACTTTTAAATAAATAAGTCTTGGAAAGTAAATGGTGTAAACTTCTTTAGTCACTTGGTAAATGATATTTACCATAAGATTAAATGAATTTGACTTATATAGTCATTTGGTAATTAATTGCATTTACCATAAGGAATAAAGGTATTTCGAAATTCTTAGACCATTGGAAAATACGTAGGAAGTATTATTGGGGAAATTTAAATGATAGACTATAGTCTTTAAAAGATTTAAATCAAAAGTTTGAAGAAGCTAAAAATCGCGGATGCTGGAAATCACGGGCTTTGAAGAATGGCCGAAATGGTGAAATGAAACGGAAGACCCGTGGCTGTAAGCTCATGGCGGAAGACCAGGGCGCGCGACTGGAAACGCAAATGCAAGGGGCGTACAAAGGCCAGATGGCTGCAGTTATTGCATTGACAGTTTCGTTTTACCCTCCATTGCTTATGAGTTCCGCCATTTTTGACGCCAAGCTGTAGGTGTCCATCATTTGATGTTTGCCACGTGTAAGTGGAAACTTTCTTCTCATTTTTAGGTTGAATCATCTCTCCTGTTGCTGAGTATGTATCAAATAGCTGCCACATTTCATTTTGAATTCTTCAAAGGATAGTTCTGTCATTTTACATGCCCTCAATGGTGGAGTTTGTTGCAATTTCGGGTCTATAAATAGATTGCAGCCATTCCTTGTTTGGTATCACTTGAGCAATCCGAGTTTAGCATTTTTCATTGAGCTTCCATATCCATTTCTCTGTTTTGTTTGTATTTTCTGTTTTGCTGAGTTGAAAATACAGTGAGTTTTTACCAGCAATTGCCATTAACAGTTAATATCCGATTTTAAGTTGTGAGTAAAGTCATTGTGAGCTGTAGTGAGTAAGAAATTACTAGTGGAATCATATTTGAGAGAAGAGACTTAGAAAGATCAATTTTAGAGTAAGTTACTATCACAAGGAAGCCATTTTCAGTTGGAATTCTGAAAGCTTATGTGAAGGAGAGTCTAGAAGAGCAATTCTGGAAGGAGAAGCTTTAAAATCAGGCATGAATCCTCCTTAGTTTATATTGAAGTGCTGTTTTCTTTTTGGTCTTGTGATTGCTATTTTCAATTAGCTCTAGTAGGAAAGAACTATTTTGATGAATATTTTAAGCAATGCATTGAAGGAGAAAATGTGTAAGGGATTCAATGATTAAGGGTTTGTGCAAAAAGGGATTATATGAGTAAAGAGCTGAAGGGATTAGTTTACTTATTTTTCATAAAAGGGAAAGGGAAGGATTTATATGCATTTTGAATGAATGTTGCATGCTGTGTATGATCTCCGTATATGGAGAATAAGGGTAAACGAGTTACTATATTCTAGGAATGAAATAAGGACAGTAGTCAAGTATATTCAAGCAGCTTAGAGTTTTAGATTAACTGAGATAGGCTAAGGAACTCCTAGGATAAAGATTTTCGAAACAGGAGAGAAAGAGTGAATTACTTGTCAAGCTGGATTATTTCTAGTAAGTTAGAATATCATAGGTTGGTCTGGGATGATTGATAATCCAGTGAAGGACTTGAACCTATAATTGTTGTCTTGAATTAGATTGATGTAGGATAGTCTGGGACATAGTTGGCACACTCGCGAAAAACTTGTGAGTTTTTTTCCACCGCGAGTTTTTACGAGGTTAACTCGCCATCCTTTAAAAAACGAGTTTTTTCGAGTTTTTTGAAAAACTCGCCACTAAAAACTCGCGAGTACTCGCCAAAAACTCGCGAGTCTGACAAAAAAACTCGGCCGCGTAGAACATAAAGCAGAAAACGTCTTTTTTCAGTTTCATTTCATTTCGAAATTGAATGATAGTTTGTGTGAGGAGCTCAAAACCCCCCCAAAGCAAGGAGATATCA
This sequence comes from Sequoiadendron giganteum, assembly GCA_007115665.2. Taxonomy (NCBI): domain Eukaryota; kingdom Viridiplantae; phylum Streptophyta; class Pinopsida; order Cupressales; family Cupressaceae; genus Sequoiadendron; species Sequoiadendron giganteum. The sequence goes on from CM021110.1 coordinate 6,078,393, forward strand.
TTTCCAACGATTTGCCATCGAGGAGAGCAGATTCAAACGCCATTTTGTGTGGATTTTGAAGAGAAATTCGATTCACAGGTAGGGGTTTTGTTTTTGTTTTTTATTTTTGCTTAATCATTTTCTTTCATTCTTCTTGCAAAATACTCATTCCAAATTGAAAAAAAGTCATAATAGAGCACAAAGAAACAATTTTTTTGCATTTACAATCCAAAAAACAAGATTCATCACAATCTTTTGTTGATTTTTGCTGATTTTTTTCATTTTTTTCATTGTTTTTTGAAATTTTCAGACCTAAGTTCATTTTTTGTGTAAAATGATAAGATTAGTTAATAATGTTAATTTATAATTCATTTAAACACATTTGTATCAATTTAAATCAAATTTAGCTCTATATCTTTTAAGTTTTAAATTTTTAGTGATTTAGGTTGTTTTTAAATTTTTTATGTATTAAAAAACTAATATGTTGTACATATTTTTTGTGTGTAGATTGATCATTGAGCATTGAATACACACTATAATGGCTTCTGGCTCAGCATCAGGTTCCAACCCCGCCCCACCATGTTCCACCCCGTCTACACCATCATCATGGGTTCCAGGCACTCGTCCTGCAGGGGCTAGAGACCCTACATGGAAGTATGGTGTGAGAGGGCACGTACCTAGAACAGTTGTTTGCAGTGAGTGCAAGAATACATATCATGGAGGCATAAATCGCCTCAAATACCATCTTGCAGGCATTCCTCAGCGTGATGCCAAGCCTTGTGAGAAGCCCAAAGAAGAGATTAGAAGAGAGATGCTTGCACTACTCTCAATTGCCGAGGAAAGAAAAATGCAAAGGGAGAGGGCAAAAAAAGCCATAGCAGCTGCCATAGCTAGTGGACATGCGCATGCCCATGGCCAAACTCAAGAGCACGAGGCTGAGCACATGGAGATAGAGTCAGATGAGGAGGGAGATATTGGCATTGTTGGCTCTCTTGGTGGTCCACGGATTCGCGTTCATAGCACAGCCACAGCTGTACTGTCCTCTAGGCCCCCCGTTTCCTCTAGTTCGACTTCGACTAGAGTGCCAGTGCCACCACCACCTTCATCTTCACGCAACCCACAGAGTTCTTTTGTGCCTCGAAACACACCAGGAGCACAGGTATCATTGGAGGCTACAGGGTGGAACAAGGAGGTGCATCAACATGCCGAGTCGGCATGTGCTGACTTTTGGTATTTCAATAACATACCATTTAATGTGGCGAGTAGTCCCTATTGGCACAATATGGTCACTGCATTGACAGTTGCGGGAAAAGGCTTCAAGCCACCTTCTCGCAAAGATTTGAGTGGGAGGTAGGTGAAAGTCAACTTAAATTTTATGCTAAGTTTATGTTCTTTAAATCAAATTAATTTATAATTTATTATTTACGTTGAATTGAAGCTATTTTTTGTTTAAAACTTACAATTTTGTACTTATTTAATTATTTTACTTTGTACCTGTAGGTTGCTCACAAATGCAACCCAAAGGGCAATGCAAGTGGTTGAACAACAAAAAGTTAAATGGAAGAAATATGGCTGCTTCATTCTTTCTGATGGGTGGACGGATCGGAGAAACCGCACCATCATTAACATTTTGGTTGCTTGCAAAGGTGAAGTTGTGTTTTGGAAGTCGATAGATGCTTCCAACAGGATAAAAACTGCAGATACATTGTGTACATTGTTGGAAGAAGTTGTGATGGAGGTGGGGATTGCTAATGTGGTGCAAGTTATCACAGATAATGCAACAGTGTATGTGGCAGCAGGAAGAATGCTTGAGATTAGACATCCATCACTCTTTTGGTCACCTTGTGCGGCACTGTAATGTTCCTCTTTTGACAGTGATCCTGTTATTAGCTCATCAGTCTATTCCGGACTCCTGTAGGCTTGTTGAGATGTTTCAAAGGATTCCATTCATGGAGGTTTTTGTGGTTCTTTCTCATTATTTACTATTTATAGTAAATACTTCTTCTGGTAGTAAGCAGTTATCAGCATTAAGCCTTAGCCATTAAAATATTAATGAAATGCTTCATTACTTGAGCAATTAATTCTAATTTGCAGTTGACCCCCTTGGCCTAAGGAATGAACTTAAGTTGTTTTGAAAAAGGGGTCTTGAGGGTGGCGCCACATAAAGAAGTTCAAAGGTTTTATTTTAATTAAAATCCTCTTTCTCAAGTTGGGGCGTATTTTTGAAGTATGACTCTTCCTTTGGAAATTTGAAGAGTCTTGTCTTTTGGCGTACCTCTTGGGGAGACTTGAACAGTTTCCTTTGTCCTTTAAAAGTGAGGTTTGTTTTCAATATTGGGCATCCACTATTATGCTAAAGTTATGCTGTCAAAATGCTTTGTCATTTTCTACTTCGAGGAATGCTGACCTCCTAGTTCTCATTCAATTTCGTGTTTGTAAGACAACACCTAGTTGAATCATTGTTGCTTCTCATTCAGACTAGCAGATTGTGCCTCAAGGTGAATTATTAATGTGTTTTTCCAATTTTACAGTTGCTGTTTGCATACAGCTGAAAGTAGTTTTTGCTCATATCTGATTGTACGAATTTTATATCATTCTGGGCATTTGCTAATAAAGTTTCCAAGGTCCAGGCGACCATTACCAAGCAGTTTCAGATTTTAATTTAAAGTGTGCATTTTTATATTACAAAATCGGCCCCTCTCAAGGGCCGTACCATTTGTCCTTGCATTGGGAAGTGTGCCACAAATAATTGCAGGTGTTTGGAGCTGGTTTTGGTGTCTCAACAGGGGCGCCTATCTCTCAAGTGAACTAGGCTTCGATCTCACGCCTATCGGAGGTACCTTGAATGAGTTGTGAGCAATTTTCATATTTTTTGTAGTTGCTGATATACATTTCTAGAATTACAGTTTGCTGATCAGAATTAAACAATTGCTGTTCTTCTATCATTTCTCCCTCTTCTCTCGTTCTATTATGACATGGAGATAATGTATAAACATGGTGCTTGAATCATGGTGAAATTGACATTGTAAATTGCAGCTATTAATTCATTTTGTAAGCTGATACAGTAGTACTGTTTTCAGTCATTTATTGCTGCTTGTTATTTAATTTCACACTAAGCACCCATGGATGGTTTACCGCCAGTGAGGATGAAATATTGTAACCACTTTCATACCCACTTCAAGTGGAGAATTCCCACGTTCTAGTGGATGCCTGCCGCAGCAGAGGAAGTCTTAATGTTGTAATTTGTCCCCTCACCGCTTGGTGGTAGCGTGGAAGTCTTTGGCTGGTTATCCGCCTTATTGTTATTTCAATTCCGCAGTAGTACTCCACCATATGTTAGCACCTCGCCTGCAAAGGATCTTGAGTGCACGTTCTTGGTGTTGAGTTTAATATTTCTCTTTCAAGTACATTCTTGTATCTTTGTTTCAATAGATCCTAGGGATCCTCTGACCATATGTTCGCCCCTCTTCCTTAAGTGGTTTTAGGGCGCCATTCTTGGTTAGAGTTCTTATTTGCATCGTTTTGGTTTAAGCTAACCTTAACGGGTGCATTGGCTATATTGTAAATGTTACTAAAAACAAAGAAAAAATTGAGAGAGAATATTTCAGTGGTATCAGAGCAGAAGTTCTTGCCATCCTGTGTCTTCTAGGCTTTGACAGATGAGTGACAGAGCAACCAGATACTTCATTAGAAATCAGGCTAGATCTCAGTTACAGTTTCCACCAGTACCAGAAGCAGATACTTTGTCAGAAGCTTTGAGGGAAATGGGTATAACAGCTGAGAGAATGTCAGAAGAGTCTCGTCTTTCGATGGAGGAAAAAGATGCAAGAGCAGAAAAAAAGTTTGATAACATGTTAGAGTTGATGGCACGTTTGCTGGATAAATTGGATCAGCAAACTACTCAAATTCATATTCAGCCCCAAACAAATAATGCTGGTGAAAACAGCAGTAACAGTGATCATAATGCTTCAGCAGTTAATGGAAGGGATAGAACTGTTGGACAGCATATTGCAAATACAAGAGGGTCTTCATCCAGACCCCTCCTCCCTACATTCACTCCAAGGGATGAACAACAACCTAAAATTGGAGTACCTTTTGCTGATGATGCTAGGCAAGCCTATATGGAGTACATTTCTTTACCCCCTGATATGAGAGATGCATGGACCTTTGATCAATTTATGAATCAAAGAAGCAGAAGGAATGGTGGAAGGAATGAACAACGCCCTTTCACAAATCATAGGAATGATTTTCAGCAAGCATTGGGTAAGATTACTTTGGATCATTTTGATGGAAGTAATAAGTGTGCAGCAAGAGCTTGGGTTCAGAAATTAGATAATTATCTCTCACTTAGACCAATGCCGGAGGAAGATGCAATTAAGTTTGCCACATTGCACTTGGATGGAGTGGCTCATGAATGGTGGACTCATGGTTTGGTTACTCTTGGCCATAACCTTATCCATTCTTATGAGGAGTTTACCAACAAACTAATTGAAAGATTTGATACCAGAGATTCTGAGTTGAGTTTCCGAGAATTGGCACAATTGAAACAACACGGATCTTTAGATACCTATGTTGCTGATTTTCAAAGGTTGTCGGTAATGGTGCCTAACATTACTGAAAGAAGACTTGTGGTTTTGTTTGCTGAAGGTTTGATGGAGCCTTTGAAGGGATGGGTCAAAGCTTTTGATCCTCCAACATTGGATGAAGCAATCAAGAAAGCAAGGAGCATGGAGTTGGCTGCTCCTAGGCCAAAATTTCAGCCTAAACCATTCAAAAATGATAAGAAGAAGTTCACCCCTAATCAGCCCAACAAGTATCCACAAAGAATATCTGATGAACTCCGTGATCAGCTCAGAAAAGAGGGAGTTTGTTATACTTGTCGTGAACCTTGGACAAGGGGTCACCGCTGTTATGGAAAGGGTAAAGTTCAACAAATGGAGGGTTATTCTGATTATGGATCAGAATCTGATCCACTAGATCAGCAGTACGAAACAGCAAGTGATGATGAAGAAGAAGCCCCTGAAGAGGAACCGGAAGTTGGAGAGGGTAATGCTTTTGCCCAACTATCTAGTTTTCAAAAGAACGAATCCTTTCGAGTACGAGGAATGGTTAATTCTCAAAGGATTGTTGCACTAATTGATACTGGAGCAACTCACAATTTTATTGATGAAGGCTTGGTTACTAAAAGAGGATTGAAGACTGAAGACTTTGAAGGATTCAAAGTTATGGTAGCAGATGGCTTTACCATATCATGCACCAAGAAAATTCCTAACCTCTCTATGCAATTGGGGAATTATGAGGTGAAGGATAATTTCTATGTGGTTGGCATTGGTGATACCGATGCTGTTTTGGGAATACAATGGCTGCGATCTCTTGGAGAGATCATTTTAAATCTGCAAACTATGGAATTGAAATTCCAAGCTGATGGGAAGAAGGTGGTTTTAAGAGGCATGTCCAATGGAGGGCCTCGGGTTGTATCCTTGAAACGAATGGAGAGGCTGATCCGTCATGATCAAGTTGAGTGGGCAGCAGAGTGTATGATCTTACCAGCAGATCCGATTGTAGAAAAGAGACACTACCCACTGGATATACAAGCTCTTCTTTCTAAAAAGAGTAAGGTTTTTGGCGATTTACCTTCGGGGAGACCACCTGAAAGAGGGTGTGAGCATGTGATTGAATTAGAAGAAGGTGCCAAACCTGTCATTACTACTCCTTACCGCTACCCAAAGAAGCAGAAGGATGAGATAGAAAAGACTATCAAAGAACTTCTTGAGGTAGGGTTCATCAGACCAAGCAAAAGCCCATTTGCTTCAGCAGTAGTATTGGTCAAAAAGAAAGATGGTACAATGCGGATGTGTGTTGATTATCGTGCATTGAATCAGAAGACTATCAAGAATAGATATCCTATCCCTAGGATAGATGAGCTTATTGATGAGCTCCATGGGGCTATGTACTTTTCAAAGATTGATCTCCGTTCCGGTTACCATCAAATCAGAATGAGAGAAGGGGATATTGAGAAAACAGCCTTTAGATGTCACTATGGGCATTTTGAGTTCCTCGTCATGCCATTCGGTTTGACTAACGCTCCAGCAACATTCTAGTCATGTATGAACAAGACTTTCAGGCAGCAGTTGAGGAAGTTCGTGCTTATCTTCTTTGATGACATTCTTGTTTTCAATAAGTCTTGGGAGGAGCACCTTCAGCACTTGGAGGAAGTGCTTAGCATTTTGGAGGCTGAATGTATGTTTGCCAAAGAATCAAAATGTGAGTTTGGGATGACTGAGCTTCTCTATCTCGGCCACATTATCAGCTCTAAAGGGGTCAAAGTTGATCCTGAAAAGATTAGAGCCATTGTTGATTGGCCACCTCCAAAAAATCTAACCCACTTGAAGGGATTTTTGGGCTTATGTGGGTTTTATAGAAGATTTGTCAAGGGGTATTCTCACATGGCAGCTGTAATGTCCCCATTTCTAGCACTGCACTTCTCAGTGATCGATGGCCTATCCCCGGGGTGCTGTCGGCTAGTCAGAGGCAGAATTAGGGTTTTCGATTGTTTGGTGGGTTCTCTTGAGGATTCAGGGTTCTGCTTGTTGGAGTTTGGGTGTTTGGATTCTGGTTTCCTTCTAGGTTTTCAGAGAGCTTCGCAGTGGTATGTTTTTCTTGGCATTCTGAGCACCTTCAGGAATTTACTATTTTTAGTAAATTCTATTTTTAGCAGTGGTTCAGTCGGCGTCAGCTCAGTCAACTTTCCTTCACTTGCAGTTCATTGGGTGATCATGATTTTTGGCTTAAGAGGTTCATTTTGGAGAAATACGTTATTTAAAGTCAATAATGTTTTATTTTATAAAATAACCCCTTGTCCTAGTAATATGACTTTAAGTCATTTTAAAGAAGGGGACTTTGAGGGTTATTCTCTCATGAGGAACATATTGCGATTTTTCCTAAAGTTAATTGCTCAAGTGGAATTGGATGCCAACTTTTGGAGAAAAGATAATTTTAAATTAAAGGAAAATTGCCTTTATGAAAAGGGACGCCATCTTGAAGGAAGACTTGGTCAAGTGAAAACCCTAAAAGCATCTTATGGAATTAGGGCACATCTTCTAGAAGTTTCTGGAGAGCCTTCTCAAGTCTATATAAGGAGGCAGTTGCTCTTCATTTATCATCTGATGTTTTATGATATTGTTATGCTGCCGGAATGGCTTTGGGATTGCTTCGAGGAATGAATGCCTCCTAGCTTGGCTCTTCTTCTTGCTTGAAAGATAGCAACTAGTTGAGAGATAGTTTGTAATAGGTTTGTCTTGCATTTCAGTTGAGTATCTTGCATTTTTGGAGTTCTAGATTTGCATTTCAGTCTCATTTTGAAGTTGCTGAAGTCAAGCTGAATCTGTAGTTTCACTCATAAATCTGAAAATAAAAATACAGTCGTTCTGGGTATTGATTCATTGAGTTTCCTTGATAGGGGCGACCCTTCTTGCAAAGATTCAGATTTTAATATTGAGTGTTTATTTTTTAAAAGCAAAATCGCTTCTCTCTATTGGCCGCACCATTCTGGTCTGCCTGGCAAATGTTTAGAAAAAAGAATACTTCGATTTGTTAGCTGTTTCTTGGTCTAGTCCTCATTGCCATCATTATAGCTTTCGTTTGCATCAGGTCTCATGTCATTCTGGCAAGTATTGAGTGAGTTGTGAGTATTTTGGTGAGTTCTAGGGTTGCTGATTGCTTCATTTCAGTTGCTGGTCTGTTATATCAGTCATAGATAAATGCAGATTTGTGAGGGGTTTGAGTCCTGAGAGGTTTGTCAAGCATTGAGGAAGTCTTACAAATTGTTGCAGCATTGAAGAACTTGGATTACTATGCTTTGGCAAGATTTCTAACATATTGTAAGCTGATTAGTAGTACTATCAACAATTCCAATTCTACTCTTTCATTTACTGTATTTCCCACTGGATAAGTGGAAGAGGCTGGCTTGCCGCCTACTTTACATTTTGTAGTTGCTTTGTATTTTCGTATATCTCCGCCATATGGTCGCCTCATTTCCATTCTGGAATTGGGTAGCACATACTTGGTGTTGAGTTTACTTTCAGCATCTTAGTTGGTAGGGATCCTCTGACCATATGATCGTCCTCTTGGGCACATTCTTGGTTAGAGTTACTCTTCAACATTTCTCCGCCATATGGTAGCTCCATTTTCACCCTGGGATTGAAAGCACATGCTTGGTGTTGAGTTTTACTTTCAGCAATGGTAGATCCTAGGGATCCTCTGACCATATGCCAGCCCCTCTTCCTTAAGTGGTTTTAGGGCGCATCCTTGGTTAGAGTTCTTTATGCAACATTTGGTTTCAGCTAACTTTAACGGGTGCATGTCGCATTGTAACTGTGATCGAAATTTGAAAAAATTGGTTCGGGATATTTCAGCAGTGCCTCTTACAGATCTCACCAAAAAGGGAGCTTTCCTATGGACAGATAAAGCACAAGGAGTGTTTGATAAGTTCAAACAAATTATGAGTTCATGTCCCGTATTGGCTTTACCTGATTTTAAAAAGCCTTTTGAATTACAATGTGATGCTTCAGGAGAGGGAGTTGGAGCTGTTCTTATGCAAGATAAACACCCTATTGTCTTTGAGAGCAGAAAATTGAGAGGATCAGAAAAGTTGTATTCAATTTATGACAAAGAGATGCTTGCCATCATGCATGCTTTGTCCAAATTCCGCCAATACTTGGTGGGAAGTAAATTTGTGGTTAAAACTGATCATAATAGTCTCAAACATTTCATGAGACAAAAGGATTTGAATGAAAGGCAACAGAAATGGGTAAGCAAGCTTCAAGCTTATGACTTCGATATCGAGTATGTCAAGGGGAAGAACAATGTTGTTGCGGATGCTTTGTCCAGAAGGCCTTATTTACAATCACTTTGTGAGCTTTCAGCAATTGGAGAGAATCGATTACTGCTGATTATGCAAAAAATCAGTTTACTACCAGCCTTATAGAAGGCCATTTGGTTGATGAAAGGTATCATTTGGTTGATGGGTTGATTATGTATAAAGGTAGGATCTTTTTGGTACCCGAATCCAAGCTTAAGAGGAAGATTTTTTAGTCATTTCATGATGTTCCTCTTGCTGGTCACCATGGCATGTTCAAGACTTACAAGCAGATAAGAGAAAGGTTTGCTTGGAAGGGAATGAAGGAAGAAGTCATGAACTACATAAGAGAATGTCCTACATGTCAAAGGAATAAAAATGAACATTCTTTTCCTGCTGGTTTGCTGCAGCCCCTACCTATTCCAAATCAGAAATGGGAAAGTATTGCGATGGATTTCATAACCGGTTTACCTAAGGTGCAAGGCCGTGATTGCATCTATGTTGTGGTAGATAGATTAACCAAGTATGCTCATTTTTTTGCTATCACTACAACATTTACAGTAGCTCAAATAGCTGAGTTATTCTTTAAAGAAGTTTTCGGTTTGCATGGGTTGCCTAAGACCATTGTCAGTGATAGGGACAACAAGTTCCTAAGTGTGTTTTGGTAAGAGATTTTTAGATTGAGTGGTACAGTGCTCACCCCAAGCACTAGTTATCATCCGCAAACGGATGGGCAAACAGAGATTGTCAATAAGTGGTTAGAAGGCTACCTTAGAAATTATGTTTCAGGCCAGCAAAGGGCTTGGGTTAAGTGGCTTCATTTGGGAGAGTTTTGTTATAACTCCTCTTATCACATGTCAACTAAGATGTCTCCTTTTATGGCACTCTATGGGTATGATGCTCCTAACTTTGTAGACTTGGTGTTTGGTGATAGTAGAGCTCCCCAGGCAAGAGATATGCTTCAGCACAATCAAGACATCTTAAAGTCACTAAAAAAAAATCTGCAGCAAGCCCAAAATCAGCAGAAGTTATATGCTGATCAGCAGCGTATTGAATGCTCATTTGAGGTAGGAGACATGGTTTACTTGAGGCTTCAGCCCTACAGACAGTCTTCTCTCAAAAATAGTGGTGCAGAAAAATTGAAACCACGTTTCTATGGTCCGTTTAGAGTCACCAAAAGGATTGGTGAAGTGGCATATGAGTTGGAGCTTCCAGCAGAAAGCAAGGTTCACAATGTCTTCCATGTTTCCCGCCTCAAAAAGGCACTGGGGCATAATGTGGTAGCTACTTCAAAATTACCTCCCTTAGACGAAGAAGGACAGTTGGTGTTGATTCCAGAAGAGATACTTGACAGGAGGGAGCGGTCCTTGAGAAGGAGAACAATCAAGGAGTATTTGGTAAGATGGAAAAATCTACCTATTGAAGATGCTACTTGGGAAGGTGAACAAATTTTGCAACATCCAGCTTTGCAGTTGCTTGAGGACAAGCAATTTCGAGGGGGGCGGACTGTAATGTTCCCCTTTTGACAGTGATCCTGTTATTAGCTCATCAGTCTATTCCGGACTCCTGTAGGCTTGTTGAGATGTTTCAAAGGATTCCATTCATGGAGGTTTTTGTGGTTCTTTCTCATTATTTACTATTTATAGTAAATACTTCTTCTGGCAGTAAGTAGTTATCAGCATTAAGCCTTGGCCATTAAAATATTAATGAAATGCTTCATTACTTGAGCAATTAATTCTAATTTGCAGTTGACCCCCTTGGCCTAAGGAATGAACTTAAGTTGTTTTGAAAAAGGGGTCTTGAGGGTGGCGCCACATAAAGAAGTCCAAAGGTTTTATTTTAATTAAAATCCTCTTTCTCAAGTGGGGGCGTATTTTTGAAGTATGACTCTTCCTTTGGAAATTTGAAGAGTCTTGTCTTTTGGCGTACCTCTTGGGGAGACTTGAACAGTTTCCTTTGTCCTTTAAAAGTGAGGTTTGTTTTCAATATTGGGCATCCACTATTATGCTAAAGTTATGCTGTCAAAATGCTTTGTCATTTTCTACTTCGAGGAATGCTGACCTCCTAATTCTCATTTAATTTCGTGTTTGTAAGACAACACCTAGTTGAATCATTGTTGCTTCTCATTCAGACTAGCAGATTGTGCCTCAAGGTGAATTATTAATGTGTTTTTCCAATTTTACAGTTGCTGTTTGCATACAGCTGAAAGTAGTTTTTGCTCATATCTGATTGTACGAATTTTATATCATTCTGGGCATTTGCTAATAAAGTTTCCAAGGTCTAGGCGACCATTACCAAGCAGTTTCAGATTTTAATTTAAAGTGTGCATTTTTATATTACAAAATCGGCCCCTCTCAAGGGCCGTACCATTTGTCCTTGCATTGGGAAGTGTGCCACAAATAATTGCAGGTGTTTGGAGCTGGTTTTGGTGTCTCAACAGGGGCGCCTATCTCTCAAGTGAACTAGGCTTCGATCTCACGCCTATCGGAGGTACCTTGAATGAGTTGTGAGCAATTTTCATATTTTTTGTAGTTGCTGATATACATTTCTAGAATTACAGTTTGTTGATCAGAATTAAACAATTGCTGTTCTTCTATCATTTCTCCCTCTTCTCTCGTTCTATTATGACATGGAGATAATGTATAAACATGGTGCTTGAATCATGGTGAAATTGACATTGTAAATTGCAGCTCTTAATTCATTTTGTAAGCTGATACAGTAGTACTGTTTTCAGTCATTTATTGCTGCTTGTTATTTAATTTCACACTAAGCACCCCTGGATGGTTTACCGCCAGTGAGGATGAAATATTGTAACCACTTTCATACCCACTTCAAGTGGAGAATTCCCACGTTCTAGTGGATGCCTGCCGCAGCAGAGGAAGTCTTAATGTTGTAATTTGTCCCCTCACCGCTTGGTGGTAGCGTGGAAGTCTTTGGCTGGTTATCCGCCTTATTGTTATTTCAATTCCGCAGTAGTACTCCACCATATGTTAGCACCTCGCCTGCAAAGGATCTTGAGTGCACGTTCTTGGTGTTGAGTTTAATATTTCTCTTTCAAGTACATTCTTGTATCTTTGTTTCAGTAGATCCTAGGGATCCTCTGACCATATGCTCGCCCCTCCTCCTTAAGTGGTTTTAGGGCGCCATTCTTGGTTAGAGTTCTTATTTGCATCGTTTTGGTTTAAGCTAACCTTAACGGGTGCATTGGCTATATTGTAAATGCTACTAAAAACAAAGAAAAAATTGAGAGAGAATATTTCAGGCACATTGCCTTGACCTTCTTTTGGAGGACATAGGCAACCTTGTTTGGGTGGCACCGATTGTAGATGATGCAAGGAGCATCACAAAATTTATCTACAATCACCCTTGGGTTTTTAGCTTGATGAGAGATCATACGCAAGGGAAGGAGTTGGTGAGACCAGGTGCCACAAGGTTTGCAACGATTTTCATAACGTTGCAAAGCATTTTGGATTCTTTGGGCTTTTTAAAACAAATGTTTGTGAGTCAAGCATGGAATGACTCCTCATATTCAAAGAAGCCCGAAGGAGAGAGAGTTGCTGCAATAGTCTTTGACCACTTGTTTGCACAAAAAGCTACAGAGATCGTGAAGGTAACTTCAAAACTTTGATTTTAATTTTAAACTCAAGTTGAATATAAATATATATATTTTTTAATTTAACTTTAAGCCTTTCATTATAAATTTCTAACTTTGATCTTTTTGTATTTTTAATCTAGGTGTCAGAGCCCTTGGTAAGAGTCCTTCACTTGGTAGAAGGGGATCAAAACCCCATGGGATATATTTATGAGGCCATGGATAGGGCCAAAGAGGCTATCAAAAGTTACTACATGGGGAACAGCTTGAAATTTGATCCCATATGGGAAATTGTTGATAGGAGGTGGAACAATCAAGTCCACCAACCCATCCATGCAGCAGGGTACTTCCTCAACCCTTATTATTTCTTCTCAGAGAGCTTCTCCGATCCTAATGGAGAGGTTATGGAGGGGCTCATGACATGCTTTCAGAGGATGGAATCCGAGGTTGCAGCGAGAGACCACATCGTCATGGAGTTGGATATGTACAGGGAAGCAACTGGTAATCTCTTTTCTTCAGAGATGGCTCTTAGAGGAAGAAACACTCTGCCACTAGGTATAAAATTGGGAGTCTTTAACTTTTAAGTTTATTTCACATGCATCATGATCATATAATTTGATAAAATGTGTTTTACTTTTGACTTTTGAGTCTTTGACTTTGTTTTCTAACTCTTCAATATTTATTTTTCTTGCAGAGGTTTGGTGGAAAAATTGGGGTGGAAAAACCCCACATCTTCAAAAAATTGCCCTCCGCGTATTATGTCAGCCCTGTAGTGCATCCAGTTGTGAGCGCAATTGGAGCTTGTTCAAGTCCATTCACACGAAAAAGAGGAACAAGTTAGCACAAAAGCACCTGAATGATCTTGTCTTTGTGCAATACAACCTTCGGTTGCGCACAAAGAGAGTAGAAGAAAAATCATTGGATCCTATTGATTTAGATGAGATAGATGCTTATAGTGATTGGACAAGGCGAGATGAGCAGCCTCCATTGTTTAGCGTGGACGAGATCCTCGACTTTGAGAGACAAGCAATGGAGGATGTGGGTGCATCAGGAGATGTAGGGTTGGAGGACATTCCTGAGCCAGAGCCACAGACACAACACTTCCATGCCACAGCCAGAGCCACAGACACAACCTTCCATGCCAGCCGAGGAGCCAGTAGCAGTAGCAGTAGCACACCGCGAGTGCAATCACCGCCACCACCTCCACGCACACGCGGGAGGGCTAGAGGACCCACCCCTTCTTCCCTAGCTGCTGCTAGACTAGGGAAGAGGAAAGCCTAGCATGTTGTATTTAGTTACTGTTTAGTATTTGCTTCTAGTTCTAGTTTTATTGCTTTCATGTATTAGACTTTCAGGCTTTTAGCCATTGGGATTCCGCATAAGAATGCGATTTTGTAATCAATTTACATTGAAGTCAATCAAAATTAATAGAAAACACTTTTGTACTCATTTATGGATTCATTGGATTCATCTTGTCATTGAATTTTGCAAAAAAATGTGTTTCTAATGAAATTTATGCAATTTTTTAAGTTCCCGAGTTTTTTTGCCGAGTTTTTGCCGAGTTTTTTCCGAGTTTTAAAAACTCTCTAGTTTTTGGCTTGGCGAGTTTTTTCTTGGGGCGAGTTTTCCAACTATGGTCTGGGATGATTGACAATCCAGTGAAGTACTTAGCCTACGCGTAGTGTAAGATAGCCTTAAGTCAAATCGGCCCTGAGTAGTGTATATGATAGATGACCTTCATTCGAAGTACTGAATGAGAATACTTTGGCCAAAGTAGTGGAAGGTACGACATCCACTTAGAAGTGAGATAGTCAAGACTACACTGTTAGTTCATTGTGATCCATCATGCTAGTTCGGGATTGTGAAATAACAAGTTCTAGATGTATAGGACATAGGACTATGCTCAATTGGGTTGTCGCAGCCGGTTACTTTACCAATCTCTTCGTTCGAAGGGAGGGCCATCTATTGAAATGATAGATGTGCGGGGGACCGCATTAACAGTCCGTGGTTGGCGGAAAAGCGCCTGAGTGATGTTTCTCCTCCACCGCAGGCGACAGATACACCAAGATTTGAAAGGAAGGGAACCTGGACTATCTTACTATTATTTGTGCAAAAGCTTACGAGCTATATATGTAATTGTTTTACTTTTGTACTCTGATTTATATTTACAATGAAAATGGAATCCATGTGGAAATATATATTGTAACTTGCATGTATTTATCAATAAAGAAAGGAAGAATTTTATTGCAATGTCTTTGTTACTTGTTACTTTTATATGTTTGGAATGAAATGTTAGAAATTTTTTAATTACCCAAGGATGGGGTCATTACAGTTAGCCAGTTCATAGGATCTATTAGACGTCCAGAATCGAAGATCAAATGGAGGCATTTCATCAAGCAAAATTTGAAAATTTCAAAAATATTCTAACACTGCAAAAGTTGGACGCCTTATCTCAAGGAAGGCGTTGAAGTCAAATTGAGTTAGAAATTTTTGAAGATGTCTTCATGAATGCATGTTTTGGACGCCCTATTTATTAGGGATTCTTCGAGTTGATGTAAACGAAGATAGATATTTTTGCGTGATGACTCCTAAATTTAGGGTTTTCGCGAGTTAAGTGCTTGTTTCACCTCCAAACTTTATTAAAAGAAGCTTTGGGCATCCATTATTCATTATTTTGCAGGTTAGCTTCAAGAGGAAGATGTTGGCAAAACAAGAATAGACAACAGAGAGAGGGGTGGGGGTGAATCAATTGTCATAGAATTTAAAACTTATTCAACCTTATTAACCTTTAATCTTAGATCTGATAATTAACAGTGAAAGCATGAATCAACAACACATCAAAAACACATGAATACCAAGATTTTATACGTGGAAACCCTGTTAGGGGAAAAACCACGGTGGATGTTAGTCCACAAGATTATACCCTGTTAGAAGTATAATGAAGAATGAATAAGGAATGCACATGCATTCAGGCACAATACCTAGAGCTCACTTCTCAAAGGAAGGCTCATTGCCTTACAAAAACATTCAGATTAAAACCATCTGAAGAATATGAACTGAGAAATTAGCTTCTTCAAAAGCCTGATTACAGTTCTTGTTAGGCACAGGAATACTTCTTCACACTTCGCTCAATATTCTTCACACTTTGCTTTGTACTCGAATGATCTGATCTTTATTCGCACATTTCACATACACACTTCGCTCATACATCTTCAAAATGAAGAAAATAATCTCTCTTATATATCCTCTTCAAAGATTTACATCAACAACTTTGTTAGCCAAAAATAAAAGAATAAATTACAAACTATTGGCCCAATTCATGAACAAATCTCAATGTGCACCTACCGAAGTTGGTCACAACATAATGAAGACCTAAAACAACATCCTCGAACGCGCCAAGCATTAAAAGATTAATCCATGAGGATCTGCAACACGCTACAACCATCATGTCGGCCAAGAACATGAAAACCTGAGCATACAACGGAAAAATCTCCAATTACGATCACACCAATCAACGCGGACGTGCAACAAGGATAGGGCACGATCTAGAAACATCCACGAACAACACAGGAACATACGCAACAACTAGAATTACCAGAATTTCATTCTCTTCTTCCAAAAACATCTGCTACAGTAACAAAATGACTGTAGGAACACAGAAATGCACAACCTGCACAAATCTTGATGCGCACCTCTGAAACTTCCGGGGTACAAACTAGATAGGCTTAGCAACAAACCCTTTAAAGTGCAACATTTGAACACCAACATACTGAGTTTTACACCATACTGAACTTCTCAGCGTCACAGGCACATTGTAACATGTTTATTATAATTTTCTCAATATCCTCGACATATACAACCTTCAAATCACCAAATGCTAATAGTGTTGACATCAATGACAACCACATATCAGCAACACAACCACAACATCCAATAGAAGAAACACAAAATTTTCTTCTGAATAGGATTTGAAGGCTCAAACGAAGATATTTTTCAGCCTTCTTCATAGATTCGAGTTCAGGTTGCACAATAAAACACTTTTCCATAATCCATTTTTCTAGGGCATCAATTTTCAAAAACAGGAGGTCAAGATTTTCAACTTTTATCGATCTGGGTCTACTTTTTCATTCTTCTTCTTGGGAAAAAAAATTGGCTACTTCTTTGGCTCCTAATTTTTAGAAAATTATGCATGTCCAAGAAATCCTCAGATTTTAAGAAATTTGACGATTTGGGTCTATTCAGAACAACATTTTCTACAAAACCCAGACCTTAGATTTTTTCGAATTTTTTTGCCTTTGCGGCTTCCCTCTTTCTAGAAGATCTTTATTTTTCAGGAAAAACTCAGTTTTTTGAAAAACAAACGATCTGGGTCTATTCAGCACATGAATATCTACAAAATCCATATCTTAGATTTTTTCGAAAAAAGTTGCTTCGTTGCTTCTACTTTTTAGAGGATCTTGCATGTTCTTGAAAAAAACAGTTTTTTTGAAAACTGACGATTTGGGTCTCTTCAAAACGACATTCTCAACAAAACCCATATCTCAGATTTTTTTTTTAAAATCTTCTTTTTTCTGAGGAAAGAATCAGCGAAGCTATTTTTAGCTTTTGTGTAGAACTTGTTCAAACATAGTCGTGTTCATAATCAATCTTCAAGTTTTCAGATATGCAGTTCTCTCCGATA
This sequence comes from Sequoiadendron giganteum, assembly GCA_007115665.2. NCBI lineage: Eukaryota > Viridiplantae > Streptophyta > Pinopsida > Cupressales > Cupressaceae > Sequoiadendron > Sequoiadendron giganteum. The sequence goes on from CM021110.1 coordinate 6,095,502, forward strand.
GAAATCAGGACCAAATCGGTCTTGCTTTATGTTGATTTAAAATAGCATCGTTCAGATATAAATGATGATTGCACTTGTGCATCATCATTATTTATATTTAATCGAATTGCTCTTAAAATATAATGTCTATAAATAAGTTATTCAAATTTTTGATGATGATCGAAATTTGCAAGTAAATAAATAATCGAACTTCATGTTATATGATCGCTGTTTGTATAGCATGCGGAATTTGTTTATATTGAATACCGAATATTTCGGTGTGTTAAGGGAGTCTGTAATGTCCCCTTTTTCACGTGCATCAGAGTTGGGGGATTAGCCTATTTTCCCGACCCTCGTAGGCTAATAGTTCTGGATAGAGGGTTTCTCAGACGGGCACTTGGTCGTCAAACTTCAGTGTTGATCTCTGGAGCATGGTGGCAGGGTGAATTGTGGCGTTTGGCATAATATTGGTGCTTAATCTAATGATATTCACCTTTTATTTCACCATCCTCGGCCTAGGGACCATGTGTTTTAATATGAAGGGGTCACTTTCTATTTTTAAGTTACTATTCATTACTAAAGTGAAAATGTTATAACTTAAGTGAATAGTATTCACTTTAATGAATAGTGTTTCCTTTGTAAATTTATAAAAAGCAAGAGAGAAATTTGAATTGCTTCATTAGATGATCATTTTGGCTTGAAGAAAACTTGGGAGTGAAGCTTGGAGGAAGAAGGAGGCTAGGGTTTCCTTATTTCTTGCAGTGGGTGAGCCTGGTGGGGCTTGGTTCTTCGTTTGGAGCTGCTTGAGGATGTGAAACACCACCTTAAAGTTGCTGATCTGTATTTTTCTGCTTCTTTGGAGATCTACTTGCTGTTTGCAGGTTGTTTCGAGCTTGTTTTTGAATGGTTTTGACTGCCATAGACTCCAATCGCGTTAGCACAGGGGCTGTTTACTTTCCGTGGAGTTTTGGAGCTGTTTTAGAAAGCTACAGCCAGCCGCACTTTTGTGAGGGTTTGTATCAGCCAAAGCAAAAGAAACGCCTCTTTTTGGTGGCTGCAATCATTCCTAAAGGGGGCGCCCTTGTCCTAGAAAGCTTCCCATTCCGGATTTTGGTGGGAGAAGTTCGTATTTAAAAAATAATCAGCATTTCTTTGGGCGCGGGTACTGTAGCAAGTCACTATTCACAGTGATGTTTGGCTGTAAGTTAAAATGCAATATAAGATAGTGTTAGCTTGAAATCTGATGTAAGTTATATGTTGAATGCATCTTATTATGTGATGTAGAAAACATTTTTGGCCACTAAATTGAGCAATGTATTCAAAGTTGTTTTAATAGTTGATTTATCAAAGTTTCCCTTATGCATATGTTGTTTTTAGTACCATTTTAGTGTTAATAGCGAACAAACTCAGAAGCACAAAAAGGGCAAACACAAACTTAAACCAAATCAGACCTACAAACCCAGTGAGAAACAAATTAGCAGAGTGTCGGTACACTACAGAGTCCGCACGCTCAAGGGACACATCCCATGAGCGGACGTGTCTCCACTTTACACATCCTCTCATGAGACGTGTCTCTCCTTGAGGCGTGTCTCCCTCACAAAGTATAAATGGACACTCAAACTTCTATTTGCAAACATCGAAATTGATAAATGTTCTGCAATCAGCACATTTGAAATACAAGAAACAAAATTTGACTTAGAATTCTTGCACAAAATTTCAGACTTAGAATTTCTATAGGTCCTTTTAGGATACAATTTGATAAGATTTGATTAACATTTACATGGTATTAGAGCCAAGTTGAGTGAATCAAAATCAAATCTAGATATCAGATTACTTAGAAAAAATTCATATTTTTAAGAAATCGAATTCACATCACATTCTTCATAATGTCAAGTGTGATCAGATTTGAAGATTGTCTTGAAGGAGCAAACAACTTCACATCATGGAAATTCAGAATCATGATGATTCTTAAAGAAAATAAGTTAGACTCATTTGTGAGAGAAAACAAGAGGGAACCAGAGGATGATCCAGAGAAAACTCAATGGATTGAGAACAATGAAAAAGCCATGAAAATCTTAGTAGATGCAGTTAGGGACTATATAGTACCCATTCTAGCAAAACATGAAACTGCATATCTAATGTTCAAATCCTTTGAGAGTACCTATGAAATAAACAACACCAATAGGACTCTTGCATTAAAGAGGCAAATCAACAATGTCCAAATAATCAAAGGAGAAACTATTAATGCATATTTCATGAGAATCATTGAACTAAGGGATCAATGATCTACAATTGGATATCAAATTGATAGCAAAGAGTTAACACTAATTGCACTAGGAGGCCTACCAAACTCATGGGAGTCATTTGTTCAAGGAATAAGTGTGAGATCTAAACTCCCCAAGTTTGATAGGCTAAGAACAGATTGCCTATAAGAGGAATAAGACTTTCAACAAAAGAAAACAAACAAAAATCCATAGATGAAGACATTCATGTGCTCAACGCAACATCTGATAAAAGGGGTAAGAAAAACTCCTACGGGAAAAGGTCATTTAAGAGAAAGAGAAATTCCTATGGAAAATGATCATCCAAGAAGAGGAAAAACATCTCTCAAGTACAATGTTTTAGATGTGATCAATATGGGCACTATGCAATGAAGTGCCCTGACAGATTGAAACAACAAACATCCTTTGCTAAAGTAGGAAAGTCAAATTTAGACCATGAATCTGAGAAATTTGTATTCTATTTAGCCTTATCAAGTCAAGTATCTAACAATATCAACAACTGGGTAATTGATAGTGGTTCTTCAAGGCATATCACAGGGTTCAGGGAACACTTAGACACTATGACTGAAGAGATTGATGAAGAAGTAACTATTGGGGATGATTCTGCGCACCCTGTAAAAGGGGTTGGAACTTGCTCCATCAAATTGAAATCTGGTCTCTCCCTTCAACTCACTGGAGTTTTATTCGTACCTGGAATAAAGAGGAATCTAATATCCATCTCTGCTCTTGAAGACAATGGATATAGGGTTACCTTTATGGATGGGAAAGTTCTAGCATGGCCTAATAACTCAACTATAAAGAAAGCTCAAACCATAGGTATAAGACAAGGTTATCTTTATAAACTATGCAGTGAAGTCAAGCAAGCCCTTACCCTTGATACTTCTGATTCAAATGAAATTTGGCATAGAAGATTAGGACACCTTCATTTCCGTGCCCTACCCTCTGTGCAAAAACTAGTAACAAGATTACCTAAGTTAAAACCAACTCATGAAGGAGCTTGTAAAGGGTGTGCCCTAGGAAAGAATACAAAGGGATCCTTTCACAATAGCTTGAGTAAAACCAAAGATGTGTTAGATCTGGTTCACTTTGATTTATGTGGACCCATGTTTGTACCCTCCATGGCAGGCTTCCTATACTATGTTATATTTATAGATGACTTCTCTAGGAAGACCTGGATTTATTTTCTTAAGTGTATAGAGTCAATAGAAATCCTTAAAAGGTTCAAGGAGTTCAAAGCTCTTACTGAAAACTTCTCTGAGAAGAAAGTCAAAATTCTAAGGACAGACAATGGGAGAGAATACACCTCTGAAATCTTTAAGGAATTCTGCATAAATGCTGGGATTAAGAGGGAGTTTATAGTAGCCTACAACCCTCAACAAAATGGGGTTGCTGAAAGGAAAAATAAAACCATTGTAGAAGCTGCAAAAGCAATGTTACTTGACCAGAACATAGAAACCTCCTTCTGGGCAGAAGCCTCTAGAACTGCTGTCTACATCCAAAATAGATGTCCACATTCTCATCTAGATAACAAAACTCCTGAAGAAGCATTTATTGGCATAAAGCTTGATATTAGTCACTTTAGGATTTTTGGTTGCCCAGTCTATATGTGATGAACCACCACTCTGATGATTTGTTTTCACTTAATTTGTAGGTCTGATTTTTTGTTTCAGTTTGTGTTTCCTCTTATGCTTTGAGTTTGTTTGCTAAAAATACTAGAATGATACATAAAGAGCAGATGCATACCATGAAAGCTTCAAATAAACTAAGCTACTGAAATAACTTGAGTACATTGTTCATTTCTATGTCCAAATATAGCTTCTTCATTACATAATAATAGGCTTACAACATACTACTTACATCAGATTCGAAACTAGATATATCATAGACTATACTTTAACTTACAGCCATACAACACTATGAATAGTGTTTTGCTACGGTAGTAAACCCCAATGAAATGTTGATTATTCTTTTAATACGAACTTCTCCCACCAAAATCCGAAATAGGAAGCTTCTTAGGGTAAGGGAGCCCCCTTTAGGTGAAGTTGCAGCCTCTTAAGATAGGCGTTTCTTTCCCTTGTGCTGATATAAACCCTCAAGAAAGGGCGGTTGGCTGTAACTCTTCAAAACAGCCCCAAAAACTTCTCAAACGTGAACAGCTCTTGTACAATCGTGATTGGAGACAACGACAACTGAAACCACTCAAAACCAAGCTCAAAACAACCTGCAAACCAGCAAGTAGATCTCCAAAAAAAGCAGCAAATAACAGATCAGCAACCTTACGGTGGTGTTTCACACCCTCAAGCAGCTCCAAACGAAGAACCAAGCCCCACCAGGCTCACCCACTTCAAGAAATCAGGAAACCCTAGCCTCCTTCTTCCTCCAAGCTTCACTCCCAAGTTTTCTTCAAGCAAAATAATCATCTCATGAGAAGGGTCGAACTTTCTCACTTGTTATTTATAATTTAACAAAGGAAACACTATTCATTAAAGTGAGCACTATTCACTTAAGTTATAACTTTTTCCACTTTAGTAATGAATAGTAACTTTAAAATATAAAGTGACCCCTTCATTATAAAGACATGTGGTCCCTAAGCCGAGGATGGTGAAATAAAAGGTGAATATTATTAAATTAAGCACCAGTATCATGCCAAACGCCACAATTCACCCTGCCACCATACTCTGGAGATCAACACTAAAGTTTGACGACCAAGTGCCCGTCCAAGTGACCCTCTATCCATAACCATTAGCCTACGAGGGTTGACATAATAGGCTAATCTATTGACGTCCAAGTGCCTAATTAGAAGGGGACATCACACTATATTCATGTGCCCAAAGAGAAGAGACTCAAACTAGAACCTTTTGGAAAGAAAGGGGTATTTGTGGGATATAGTGAAACCTCCAAAGCCTACAGGATATTCATACCCAGGCAGAAACAAATTGAATTGAGCAGAGATGTCATCTTTGAAGAAGACATTGCATTCAAAAGGGCAAGAAGTTCAAGTGAGATAGAAACTTATTCTCCTAGAGTCTTAGAAATGGAACCTACTCCTGAGATTCAGAGGGAGTATCCTGAGGAAATACCAAATGAACTTCTATCTACTTCAGATGAGAATACAAATGACAACAGCAAGAAGAGGCCACTTTGGGCTAGAAAGATGATCAAAGAAGCTGAGAATCATGTAGCACCCAAAGGAACCTTTAGGGAAAGTAAAAGACCCAAACGGTTCTCAAGCTATGTTGCTCTAATGAATGACATCGTAAATTTTGAACCCGCTAGTGTTACAGAAGCCTTCAGACATCAAGTATGGAAGGACACTATGACGAAAGAGTATCAATCCATTCTAAAAAATGATGTATGGGATATAGTGCCTAGACCAAAAGAGAAATCTGTTGTCTCTTCTAAATGGCTCTTCAAAATCAAACATGTTGCTGATGGCAATATAGAAAAACATAAGGCACGGTTTGTGGCCAGAGGTTTTTCACAAAAGGAAGGCATTGATTATGAAGAAAGATTTGCACCTGTTTCCCGTTACACATCTGTGAGAGCAGTGATAGCCATTGCAGCAGCTAAAGGCTGGAAGATTCATCAAATGGATGTGAAAACTGCCTTCCTAAATGGGACCATTGAAGAGGAAGTCTATCTAGAACAGCCTGAAGGTTTTGTGGTACATAAAACTGACTCACATGTATGCAGATTAAAGAAAGCACTCTATGGACTTAAACAGGCTTCTAGGGCTTGGTGTGAAAGAATTGACAGCTACCTCTTGGGACTAGGATTTTCCAAGAATGATGCAGACCCAAATCCTTACTTTAAGGTAATTAAAGGTGATATGTTAATAATTATTTTATATGTTGATGACTTGCTGATAACAGGAGAAGATCACCTCATTGCTCAAGGAAAGAAGGATCTAACTTCAGAGTTTGACATGAAAGACTTGGGCATTTTACACTACTTCCTAGGTTTAGAAGTTTGGCAGAAATCAGATGGCATCATACTAAATCAAGAAAAGTATACTATTGATATTCTGAAGAGATTTGGGATGTTGGATTGTAGACCCATGTCTACACCTATGGAAACCAACCTTCACAAACTAAAAGAAGCAACAACAGAATCTAAGTGTGCAAATTCCAATCTATATAGACAAATGATTGGATCATTGATGTACCTGGTTAACACCAGACCCGATATTTGCTATGCAGTGAATGCTCTCAGCCAGTTCATGTGTGATGTAGAAACCCCTAATTCTCACTGTTTCTGAAACTGCTTGTTTTTTATTGTTTTGAGTGTTTTGCGTTTTTTTTGTGTTTTTGCATATAGAGATAAAATGCGATTTTGAAAGAAAATGCTTATAAAAATAAAATAAAATATTATGAAGCTGAAAACTGGTAGGAATCACTTGATATTCTATTGCCAGATTGTCTATTAATCTTCTAGGCTTATTACATTTGAGATCGGATAACATGCAAAGTAAAAAGCAACAACATTTGTGTGAATAAAACTTGATTATTGCAGCAACCTGAGATGCCTATGAAATGGTATGGCCTTCAAGAATTTGCTTCTCCCTCCGTCTAAGGTTTGCAGATGAATCCAGAAGAAAGTGCGAACTTATTAGTGAAGCCAGAATGCTCAAACAATAGGCGCTTTGTCCAATATGAATGGTACGGCCTGGTACAAGAAAGTACGGCCCAACAACAGCCTAGTACGGCTCAACAACAGCAATGACAAATCTGTACGAAACTTAAAAGATATGTCTGGAATTTGGAAAATGGTCGCCAATACTGAAGAACCCTTCCCAGATGATTTTCAAACCAAAAACCCTGAAGATGAATCAAATGTGAAGCTCTGTGACAACCTTTGGATGAAGTTATCTCTCTGACAAGCAATAAATCACCTGGTATTTCACAGCCTTCGAACTGCAGACACTGAAGATGGCTCGTTCTCCAATGCACGGTGAAAACTGGAACCCTTGGCTCTGTTCTCAGAAGAAGTACTTAACAAAAATTCGATTTCATAACATAATCAGCTCTTTTCCCAATGAAACCCTTATATCCTCAAAAAAGTCGACTTTTCTCACAAAGGCATCATTTAAATAAAGTTCGAACTTTTCTTTTAATTTTTCAATAGTTTCGAACGCACTTTAATTATAATTTATAATTGAAAAGTGGCCCCTCTTCCATGTTGGTCGACCCCTTCAAGAAATCACTTAAGTTATAATATTAAATTATATTATAACTTTATAATATAAGCTTCAATTAAATTAATATTTAATTTGACAATTAAAATATTAATATCTCTCTCAAAAAACGTCCGATTAACGAACCGTCTGAAGCTGGAGGATAAGTGATTGATTTTGCACATGACCAAACCATACTGCTAAAAATAGCAGGGGTGCTCCGCTGAATGACCTAACTTACTAAAAATAGCAAGTCAAGTAAATGATGTCTGAATGACCCCGAACGAAAGCCAAACTGAACAATCCTGCAACTGGCTAAGCCAAGCCTCGACCAGACCCTCTATCCACCCTATCAACCTACAAGGGTCGCATAATAGGCTAATCATAAACACTAAGAGATGTCAATTGGAAGGGGACATTACATGTGAGCCAAAGGAAATTCACCTTATGGTTGTGAAACATATATTGAGATATCTTCAAGGCACTATTGGATATGGTCTTCTTTATAAAAATGACCAACTAGATCTACATGGATACTCTGATTCAGATTGGGCTGGAAGTGTAACCGATCAGAAAAGCACATCAGGATGTTGCTTCAGTTTAGGATCGGCTATGATCTCTTAGATCTGCAGAAAACAGTCTTCAGTAGCACAAAGCTCGACAGAAGCTGAATACATTGCAGCCTCTATGGGGGCAAGAGAAGCAGTTTGGCTCCGAAAATTGCTTGTGGGACTCTTTGGTGAACCCTTGAATCCTACTATCATTCATTGTGATAATCAGAGTTGCATTAAGCTCTCTGTAAATCCAGTATTCCATGATAGATCTAAGCATATTGAGATCCCCTACCATTATGTAAGAGACATGGTAGAAAGGAATGTAATCCAGTTGGAGTATATTAGTACAAATAATCGAACAACAGACATTCTCACCAAACGTCTCTCTAGAGTCAAGGTTGAACACTTCAGGAAGAAACTTGGTATGGTTGAAATGTAATATGATATAATGTTTGAAATTCAAATTGTTTAAAAGTTGTACTAATATATTTAAAGATGTTTAATGCGTAAACTCTTTTGTCACGTGTGTGACTCCATGATTTTATGGGCCCTCTCCCCTTGTGTACATTATTGAAAGGTGACGATCTTTCTAATAATGAACATTTGTATGTGACATTGTAAAGTGACGACTGTACAATGATAAGTTGCACTATCATGACAGATATCATGGGACTTGATATCATTTGGATATGTCATGATAGTATCTCTTGGACACTTTGATGGATATCATGGGACCTGATGCCATTTGAAGATCATTGTGATCGTTAAGAGATAATCATGGTGGATAAATTATATATCTGTGGATATGCCATGAATTATGGTAGACATCATGTGACTTGATGTCAGTGCACATACCATAATGAAGTTATGAAGAATGTCATGTGACTTGACAATATTGAGAAAACATATCATATCTTCGATATCACGTGTGAAGGTGATATCTCCACTTATTTGTTTTGAAATATCTTCCCTAGCTAAGAGGGAGTGTTAATTTAAGATAACATCGGTCAGATATAAATGATGATTGCTCTTGTGCATCATCATCATTTATATTTAATCGAATTGCTCTTAAAATATAATGTCTACAAATAAGTTATTCAAATTTTTGATGATGATCGAAATTTGCAAGTAAATAAATAATCGAACTTCATGTTATATGATCGCTGTTTGTATAGCATGTGAAATTTGTTTATATTGAATACTGAATATTTCGGTGTGTTAAGGGAGTCCACACGCTCAAGGGACACGTCCTCTCATGATTCACGTCTCTCCTTGAGGTGTGTCTCCCTCACAAAGTATAAATGGACACTCAAACTTATATTTTCAAACATCAAAATTGATAAATGTTCTGCAATCAACACATTTGAAATACAAGAAACAAAATCTGACTTAGAATTTCCATAGGTCCTTTTAGGATACAATTTGATAAGATTTCATTAACATTTACACTTCACGATTTCTTGAAAACATTTGACACAGACTTGCATCAAGTACGTCCAGTGGTTGATCTGAATACTTTGAAAGGCATAGACAACGTTACAATCAAGCATCTTGAGTATTCTAGGTTGCTTGCATCAGCTTTCTTCCCATCTCAGCACAGAACATTGAGTTTGTAATTGTTTGTGTCAAGCATTACAATCCCACTTCGCAAGAAATCCAATCAGTAGATGGGCGTATTGTTTACAGCCTCAAGCCGAGAGACATTGAGAGATTTTTTGTCATTCCACCATGTGCGTACAACTTTATTGTATCAACTAAAAAATGTGAAAAGGTGTGGAATACACAAAAGGATCAGTGCCAGAAAAATATTGCACAAAGGTGGTTGAAAGAAAAGCGAAACACTTTGCCAAAAAACATTGGACGTGGTGAATTCAAGGATGAAATTGCAGTCATGATCACTCTTCTCAACTGAGTCACAGGTCAAGCAGAGGCACATAAGTTTTGACCTTGGATGTTCTACATTATGTCTCAGATTGTCAACAATAGAGAACACTACGATTGGCCAGGATTGATCAATGATACTCTTCACAGCCAAATGACAGGGTTCTTCAAGGCCCATGAATTCCACATGATGTCATACCTCGTATATCTAATGGCCTTTCAAGACAAGTTTAGAGGTTTGAATGTCGTTGGAACTCTGGGTGTTCAACATGTGTATGAGCATTACTCGCAATTAGAGTTCTCACAGTCAGAGCGACATTTCAAGCGAGTGAATGATCTTTTCTTGATGCATACAATGCAGGATCTTGACAATGAGTTGCATATACGATTTTCAGCAAATGCCAGATTAGTGATGGCGGATTGGGCTGATTGGTTTATCCAATTTCCCACTTTCTCCTACATTAGAGTATATGGCTTCTCAGGTGATCCAGTAATGCTACCTAGATATCCAACGGATAAGGTAGTGTTCATGGAGTTTTTGAGGCAATTAAATGAAGTACACACCTTTTTGCGTAACAGACGCAAGCCTATCGTCCATTTCCCATTTGAGATGAGTATATATAGATGCAGATTAGTAGTTGATGCTAAGTTGACGAGCAATGAACTGTCAAAGCTTAATCTCAAGGCTTTCAAAGGAAGGCGTTCATATGACCCTTAGGGTCTCTTTGTAGCTCGTCTTGGTCAGAATCATTCACATAAACCTACAATTAAACATTTTTGGGTTAATTGTGAAGATGAGTTCAAAGTACGACAACGTGATTACAATAGACTTACTCTTCATGAGATTGCTGATTTCTTATCAGAAGATGTGGAGGGTTTGTCAGATGATGATGGAGAAGTCCTACTTCCTGCATATGCTAGAGATCAAGTTGATCAATAGCCACTTTGACCAATTGATTGGTACGCTAAAGAGAGCACCTCAATCGAGGAAAGAACAAGTCGGGTTGTCAAGAACAATAGACTATTCTTGAGTAGCAAGAGGACATGGAAGGTAGTCATTCCAGTATCAAAGCCGTTAGTGGTTCATTCATCACTACCTACCTCTTCTAGATCGAAACTTAGAGTTAAAGCAATGAGCAATCCTCTTGAAGGTGCCAAGGTTAGCGGAATGACAAAGAGTTTGAAGGAAAAGGTAAATCAGTAGGAACAATCAGCAAATGCACCAAAAGTTCCAATTGAGGCAGTATCACAAGTTGAGGTAGAACCTTCATCTCCTATTCTTTCACCATCACCGCAACCTTCTCTTTTTCACATAGACTTTGAAGTGGACTCACCAGTTTGTGATGTCTCAACGCCAATTGATCCATCAAGAGTGGCTAGAGTTGGAACCAATTCTCCCAGAGAAGTTAGTAGAGACCCTTCGTCTTGGCTTGAGAAACTCCTGGGCAGAAAGAGGAGAAAGCCTTCTTATTAGTTGGACTTTGTAGAGTTTGATAACGTCTACTAGGACACAATAGAGAAGAAACTCAAGAAGTAGGTTCACGTGGAGAAGAATTTTGATAATAAGGTTGTCATTGAGATTGCTACCCCGCTGGAAGACAAGAACGCCGATGAGGTTGAGGTTGATGACTTCACATTGGTCAAAGCCAATCTTGGTAGAAGCACCCGGCATGCTAACGTGAATCTCTTTGAGGTTGCAGTAGTTAACCTGAAGGAGAGAGCTCAAGGATGGAGAAGATAAGGCAGCCCTCAAGGATGAGAATCGATAGCTGCGCTAGTACATTTCCAATCTACTTCATGGTACTTCACACATCACTACTTTGCTTCTGCAGATTTTGGAGTCACCTGCAGATCAAAATCAGCTGAGTCAATTGGTTATATATGGGAAACATCTGAGAGATTGGGTAGAAGAATTCATCATCAGGGGTAGATTTATACTTGCAGAGATGTACCAATTGAGGTACAATGCCCATGATCTTCGCTCAGGAATCCAAGAGTTAGAGCAAAACATAGTGGAAAGGAAGCCAAGAGACGAGATCATCATTTCCGACTTGAGGAATGCTTATGATTCAGTTGTTTCAGAAGAGCACAAAAAAAAAAAAAATTCTTGGAGAGAACAACACCTCTTCAAAATGAAAACCATAGTTATCGGGAGACGCATCTCCTACCCCTTAAGATGCATCTTGGAGACGGAGACGCGTCTCCGGTACTTGATACGTCGTATGCCTATCTTGCTTTGATCCACGGTCTCAAAATCTTTCAATGTTATTGTCTCATATGTTTAACCTGCATAATCTTTATTTCAGCATACATCTCAAAAGTACGAGTCTTCGAGGGTATTTTGAAAATGAATTTATTTAAAGTTTATGTGTTTATCAATCATTCCTTGTTTACTTCTAACTCTCTTGCTCTAAATTTACTTGAGAAGTTAGAAGAGTCATTAGTTTAGGCATAGTTGTAGTTGAAAGTTTGCAAAACCAGAGAAAACCTCAGCTACGACATAAAGAGTTTTATAACATTGTGCTCTCAGCTGAGATAAAAAGGTTGGCAATTAGTTTAGTATTTCTTTTTAAGCATAATCAGCAAAGAGGGAGCTTCTCCTCCTAATTTGAAGATCAGTCTAACTGTGCATAGTTGTTCGTTTCCAATTTGCACTCCGGAGGTGCGAATTGAAACACCAACACTAAGCAAGCTAAACAAATGTGTAGGAAAAATACATAACTCAAATAAAGGAAAATAAAAACTATACTAACATCCCCTCTTAAACGCAACTTAGTGGGTGAAAAGATGGGTCTCGGCAAATGAAGCCTAATGAGGTATCCATGTACATAGAAAATCCTGCCAATAGAGAAGAGCCCCTCATTATCTCCCTATGAAAAGAGAGATAAGCCCCCCAAAGTAGAGAAAGAGAGGATTAGGTCACTCCCCTAGAAGTAACCTCCCATAGCCTCAAGTAAAGCTTGCAAATAAAGAAACTTGCGTTTTCTAAAGGAATTGATGAAGATGTCGACAATCTACTCAGTAGATGGTAGTATCAAAGTTCAATGACCTATCCACAAATAAGCTCTTGGATATGGTGCATATGAACCTCTATGTGCTTGGTCCATTGATGGAACAGGTTTTGTGAACTTTGAGTAGCACTTTACTTAATGAAAAATATGATAGGTGGCCATATAAATTGGCTACCAAACTCAATGAGAATATGCTAAAGCTAAATGGCCTTAATGGCAGCATTTGTAGCCCCTTGATACTCAACCTTAGTGGAAGATAGAGCAGTAGCATGTTTCTGGTTGCTCAACATATATTTAGGACTTGAACCAAGTGAGATGTTATAACTTGAAATAGACTTGTGATCCTCAAAATCGCTTGCCAATTTGAATCAATATACTGTAATGTCCCTAGTAGGGATTATACTAATTCTAACTTAAGTTATCAATTTCACAAGTGAATAAAGGGTCTAGAGAGTACCTTGGGCAAGCAAGTTAGATATCAATTACAACCATAACCTAACAAGAGGAGGATCATGTTTCAACATTAGTACTTCCATGGTAAATTTATTGTCCTGATTATTACCTTACCTCGAGGTGCCCACCATGAGGAGAAGCATGGAAGAGCGTGGTTGATGGGGTGTCTTAGTTTCCGTGGCCTCATGTGGCGCATGCCATTCATAAGAGGCTATCTCCTTAATCTCATGTGGCGCATGTCATTCATATGAGATGACCTCCTTGACCTCATTTGGCGCATGCCATCTATATGAGTCGTTCTAGGAATGATCCTAATTCCCTCATCCTTTCAACCGCTTTCCACTCCCCATAATTAATCCTCCCCTCTTGTTACACCATGGTGGGAGGGCGGGATTACAATGGTTACTCGGGTGATCAATCTAGACCCAAGGGAAGTACCTTTTGACTCCAAAGGCAAGTACCCCCTTGGCCCTTTGTGGACTCATCTTGTTCCCCCCCCGGGTGTCGTATCTAGTAGAGACCCCTTTGCAGCATTCCCTCTGTAATTCTTTCTTCCCACCATGATGGAACATGAACATAGTAATATAAGCAAGTGACTGATTATAGGTATGCATATTAGTAGTGTATATATAGAAATATATTTCTCAGCATGTTATAAATGGAGATAAGTAATAATAATCCCTTCTATTGACTGTCCTATGATTTTACTATATATTATTATTCCTAATTGATTCACAATAATTACCTTTAACTAGCATAATCTTGAAATCATAATTTAATTACTCTTAAAATCATGAATTAATCATTATTAAGTGATATGATTCATAATCCATAATTTTGTTACTAACATCTATAAATCCATCATAAAATTAGTTACTATCATCTATCATTTATAGAATTTATTATTCATAATTTTGTAAATACTAACTGTAGGAAATCTGAAATTATAATTTAATATTAACCAAATCGTTTATGAAATAAAGCATACCAAAAACCTTAAAGATAATCCTTGGCCAATGTACCGTAGACTCCTCCTATCCTTTTCCCAGCTAGCAATGATATTTTTATTCGTTTGGAAGATGTTCCTCCTCAAATACCCGTTGGGCTGAATGGGTATGTCTTTTCACTTGATCGCTGCCTTTTGAAACTGGTAACTAAGGTTTAAAATGAATCGCTGCCTTAAATTATTACTATTTGTTACTTGTTTTATTGCCTCTTTAACTTATGAATATGTCTTATAAATGCATCGCTGTTTAGTTATATTACTATCCTTTAATATATTCATCATTTCCTGACTTTAATTTAATTGCTGCTCCTTATGAGTTTATCCGTAACCCCTACTATATGGTTGATTAAATATATATTGTGTTTATATTAAAATGAAATATATTATTAGTCTTATATATATATATATATATATAAATATTTATTTATTATAATGATTATATTATTAGTCATGTATATATATTAATATTTATATATTATAATGATTATAATCATGATAATATTTAAATTGTTAGTATTTATATTTTTAATATTTTTAATGTTTATATTTGATAATTGTAATTCCAATATTATCTTATGATAATTGTAATTATAATAATATTAAATTGTTAATATTTATTTTTATATTTTTAATACGTATTTTGTTATTTATTATGTTTATTTATATGCATTTCAATGCTTAGTCATTTTTATATTTTAGAGTTCTATTTTGGGGACATGACAGTCCACCCCGCCCAAGATTGCTTGTCCTCAAGCAATCATAATTCCAAACATCTTTTCGCTTTAGGAGTCGCGTCTTTTCACACCTCCCCCCCTCGTTTAAGTTTCTTGCAAGGTTAACTAAGGTTCTATTCTTAGTTGGATTCTTCCATTGAAATGCTCTCTCTTGTATCACAAATTTGAGGGAGCTACACCTTTTTTACTTCAATAGTCACAACTCTTTATTATTGCATTAATAATAATTCAGTTTTAGATAAGTTAATTTGTTAGTGCCTCCTAACCCCCATAAGCATTTTGATAGACAATATTAACATTTTGATAGTTTAAGCATAAAGTAAACACAATGATGAGCTCCACATGAATTAGAAATTAAAACAGACAACCGAGTAGCTCAACCAAGCAGGCAAGTAGCTCAAGTAAGCAAGCAACCCACTCAAGTACACAGGCAAGTAGCTCAAGCAAGCAAGCAACCAGCTCAAGCACATAGGCAAGTAGCTCAAGTAGGCAAACAAGTAGCTCAAGCACGCAAGCAACCAGCTCAAGAAAGTAGGCAAGTAGCTCAAGCACACAAGCAACCAGCTCAAGCAAGTAGGCAAGTAGCTCAAGCACGCAAGCAACCAGCTCAAGCAAGTAGGCAACCAACTCAAGCACACAACCACATTGCTCAAGCATGCAACTAAGTAGCTCAAGCACACAATTAAGTAGCTCAAACGTGCAACTGAGTAGCTCAAGCAAACAACCAACCAGCTTGACAGACAACATTTTTAACATTTTCAAAGTTTTTAAGCATAAAGTAATTATAAGAACACATCTTGTTGAAGATACATGAAGTAACACATAGATACATGAAGCATACACAAGATGGTAGGAAAGATGCTCTGATACCACTTGTAATGTCCCTAGTAGGGATTATACTAATTCTAACTTAAGTTATCAATTTCACAAGTGAATAAAGGGTTTAGAGAGTACCTTGGTTTAATTTTAATCCCGCAAGCAAGTTAGATATCAATTACAACCATAACCTAACAAGAGGAGCATCATGTTTCAACATTAGTACTTCCATGGTAAATTTACTGTCCCGATTATTACCTTACCTCGAGGTGCCTACCATGAGGAGAAGCATGAAAGAGCGTGGTTGATGGGGTGTATTAGTTTTCGTGGCCGCATGTGGCGCATGCCATTCATATGAGGCTATCTCCTTAATCTCATGTGGCGCATGCCATTCATATGAGACGACCTCCTTGACCTCATGTGGCGCATGCCATTCATATGAGTCGTCTAGGAACGATCCTAATTCTCTCATCCTTCCAAACGCTTTCGACTCCCCATAATTAATCCTCCCCTCTTGTTACACCATGGTGGGAGGGTGGGATTACAATGGTTACTCCGGTGATCAATCTAGACCCAAGGGCAGTACCCTTTGACCCCAAAGGCAAGTAACCCCTTGGCCCTTCGTGGACTCATCTTGTTCCCCCCCGGGTGGCATATCTAGTAGAGACCCCTTTACAGCATTCCCTCTATAATTCTTTCTTCCCACCATGATGGAACATGAACATAGTAATATAAGCAAGTGACTGATTATAGGTATGCATATTAGCAGTGTATATATAGACATAAATTTCTCAGCATGTTATAAATGGATATAAGTAATAATAATCCCTTCTATTGACTGTCCTATGATTTTACTATATATTATTATTCCTAATTGATTCACAATAGTTACCTTTAATTAGCATAATCTTGCAATCATAATTTAATTACTTTAATTAATCTTAAAATCATGAATTAATCATTATTAAGTGATATGATTCATAATCCATAATTTTGTTACTAACATCTATAAATCCATCATAAAATTAATTACTATCATCTATCATTTATAGAATTTATTATTACATAATTTTATAAATACTAACTGTAGGAAATCTGAAATTATAATTTAATATTAACTAAATCATTTCTGAATAAAGCATACCAAAAACCTTCAAGATAATCCTTGGCCAATGTACCGTAGACTCCTCCTATCCTTTTCCCAGCCAACGACGATATTTTTATTCGTTTGGAAGATGTTCCTCCTCAAATACCTGTTGTGCTGAATGGGTATGTCTTTTCACTTGATCGCTGCCTTTTGAAACTGATTTAACTAAGGTTTAAAATGAATCGCTGCCTTATTTATTACCATTTGTTACTTGTTTTATTGCCTCCTTAACTTATGAATATGTATTATAAATGCATCGCTGTTTAGTTATATTACTATCCTTTAATATATTCATCATTTCCTGACTTCAATTTAATTGCTGCTCCTTATGAGTTTTTCCGTAACCCCTACTATATGGTTGATTAAATATATTATGTGTTTATATTAAAATAATATATATATATATATATATAGTTGTAGTTATAGTTATATTTTAATATTTATATATTATAATGATTATAATCATGATAATGTTTCATTGTTAGTATTTATATTTTTAATATTTTTAATGTTTATATTTGATAATTGTAATTATAATAATATTAAATTGCTAATATTTCTTTGTTATATTTTTAATATGTATTTTGTTATTTATTCTGTTTATTTATTTGCATTTCAATGCTTAGTTATTTGAATTAGGAACGTTCCTAGACCGACTCATATGAATGGCATGCGCCACATGAGGTCAAGGAGGTTGTCTCATATGAATGGCATGCACCACATGAGATTAAGGAGATAGCCTCATATGAATGGCATGCACCACATGAGGCCACGGAAACTAAGACACCCCATCAACCACGCTCTTCCATGCATCTCATGGTGGGCACCTCGAGGTAAGGTAATAATCGGGACAGTAAATTTACCATGGAAGTACTAATGTTGAAACATGATGCTCCTCTTGTTAGGTTATGGTTGTAATTGATATCTAACTTGCTTGCAGGATTAAAATTAAACCAAGGTACTCTCTAGACCCTTTATTCACTTGTGAAATTGATAACTTTAAGTTAGAATTAGTATAATCCCTACTAGGGACATTACATATACTCAACCAAGTCAATATTAGTACTTGCTGCATAATGAATCCCATAACTATGAGAACTCTATATTTAGTGGAGAATCCACTTGGTTGCCTTCTAGTGTAGGTTATGGGGATCTTTCATAAGTCAAGAGACCATGCCGACGGAATATGAAATGTTGAGTTGTGTATGAATCAAGTATATGAGGCCAATGACGAGTTGTTGATACAAAGTAGCGTCAACCAATAATGAAGAACATTGTGCCTCAAGTTTGACTCCATGAAAGGGAGTTTGAGCAAGTTTGCAGTTAGCCATGTGGAATCATGAGAGCAAGTCAAGTGCATACCTGGTTTGTGCAATGCTAATCTCAATAGTAGATTGAGATATCCCAAACTTGAGAAAATAATGCAGAAAGCCCAAGTCGGTGCAGAAAACCTATTATAAATGGGGAGTTTTGATTTCCACAATAGAGGATGAAGAGCTCCTTGTGATCAGCAAGTCATCAACATACAAAACTAAAAGTAGGAGGGAATCATCTTGCTACAATATGTAAACTTTTGGATCAAAATAGTATTTGGAAAACTCAATTGTGAGAATGTAGTCCATCTTGGCATACCAAGCCTAAGGGATCTATTTGAGGCTATAGAGAGATTTTCAAATTCTACAAACCATGGAAGAATCTTGTAGAAAACCTAGTGGCTGCTCAATATATATCTTCTCCTCAAGATCGTTATGAAGAAAGGAACTTTTCATGTCAATCTGATGAACCTTGTAGCAATAGCAAGTGTGAGTCATATAGAGTACATCTTAAGAATAGGTGCAAATTTCTTGCTGAACTCAATATCAGGAATGTAATGTCCCCTTATCTAGTTTTAGTATATTGGTGGATTAGCCTATTAGCGGGTCCTCGTAGGCTAATGTTGGTGTTAAGAGGGCCTTGTTTGGCAATTTATTGTTCTCTAGATGACTTTTGGGTGTCAGTTTCCAATGTTCTCTTTTCCAGTGTTTGGTGATATTCAGGGACAACCTTCCTAAGGTGTTTCAGGCTCCGTTTGCACTCACTATTTTTAGTAAGTCACTTGGACATTTGGGTCCAACCTTACTATTTATAGTAAGCCATTCAAATGAGCAGTAGAAGCAGTGAGTTACCCCATGGTGTTGACAAAATCAATTAATGTTGAGTTTTAATGGAGTTGTGATTTATTAATTATTATTAAAGTGTTAACTTTAATAATAATTAAATTACAAGTGGATATCATCAATGGTGTTTAATGACCATATAATATATGATTTAGTTTTATAACATAAGGTCAATTATTTAAGTCATAAAAGGGGGTGCTCACATGAATTTTATAACACTTGGCAACAAAAGCAAATATTTTTTAATATATTCAATGAATTAAATATGCCTTGGGAGTCATGCTTTTCAAGAGGAGGTATAAAAGCTTTGAAAAAGCACATTGAATATTCATTCATACTTTGCATGTTTCAAGAGCTTTTGCTGTGGAGAAGAAACCAGGGTTTCTAGCTGCAAATCAATCTTGGAGAACAAAAAATCTCTTGGATTAAGTGATCTACAGGTGTGAAATACCACCCAAAGATTGCTCTTTAGGTGGCTACATTCGGGAGTCACATTTGTGCACATTGGAGTTAATATTCAGAGATATCTCATAAGTTTTGTTGAGCAGATCAAAAGCATATTGCAAAACTTAATTGCTGATCAATATCCATTGCTGGCACGTGGTCGAAACAGAGGTCGTACCATTCTAGTAGGCCATACAATACCTTGCTGGGCCGTACTTCTTGGATGGGTGTGTGGTTTCAAGGCTAAATCACCTAGGGTTTCAGCATCATTTCATCACCATTTTGGGTGGCTAGTTCATTGCAATCATTCTGCAGCAATTTCAAGGGGGAGAAGTCACTCAATTGAGATAGGCGTTCAAAATAAGGAGGTTGTTGTTGCTGATCAAAATATATCAGATTTGCAATATGTTCACTTTGGGCTTCTGGGTATGATCTCATTGTAAATGCAAAGCAATGATAAATCTGATTTGATAGATTATTATATTTTCTACAGTATTTTGTTTGTTTTGCAATTGTATATATTTCATTTGCATTTCTTGGCAAATATTTTCAAAAAACACAAAAAACCATAAAACCAAAAAAGCAATCAGAAGAGCAAAAATCAGATAGTAAATATCCTATCAGGGGTGGGATATTTCAGTGGTATCAGAGCACAGTTATTCTTGCCATCTTGTTGGGTCATTGTCATGTCCCCGATTTGGAGGCAGAGTAATTTAATTAATTAAGTTGTCCAAATATCGATATTTCATAAGGATGACTAATTGATTATTTTAATTAAATAAATGGAGATATTAATTAATTATTTATAAAGTTATTCCAATAAATTAATATCTAAAGAATGACTTTATATTTAATTAGTTTAATAACGTGACTAAATAAAATATATCATAAAGTCACTTAAGTTAAAGTATATCTTTTATCCCACATTGACAAGAATTGTGTGTGGGCTCTCCTTGGGAAAGAATATAAGAAGTTCATTGCTATTCATTCAAGCGCACTTGGATATTATTACTTCTTACATACCTGCGTGGTAGAAAGAGAGCTTGAATGCTTTCATAGCCTGAGGGTTTGAAGACTCTAAGGTGCCAATTTCGATTGTGAAATATCAACCCTAGTTGGATAGTGGAGGGAGATACTTCAACCTTTCTCATTGCAATCATTGGAGAACATTTTTGGAGGAATTGGTGAATTATTTGAGGTCTGTAATTTTGTTTCAATCTGCAGACCAGCCATGGGAGGAATTGCATTTTTATTCATTGCTCTTCACTAAGGGGATAGAATTTTGTGGGTATTGGAGGGATCACTTTCTCTTGCGAAGACAATCATTTCTGCAATAATTTCGGAGGCCAATACTGCTGCATTTATTTATATAAAAGGTTGCCAGGCAAGGGCAGGGACGGCTTCATCATGGAAGGGCGATTTTGACTTGGAGAGCTGGAAAAATTCCAATAAATATTTTGGAGGAGTCTCTTGCATTCTAGAAGACATTCACAACATTTTGGAGTGAAGACAGTTAGCCCATGTGGAGAATCGAATTATTTTGTGCTGCTGCTATCTATTTCCAGGTTCACTATATTGCATATGTATTGCATTAGAAGTCATAGTAATCATTCACTATTATAATCAGAATTATATGTGCATGTATCTCAGTCAATTGCATTGAATATAATCGCTGTTTTGGAGCAGCATATCATTGTAATTTCTGTCACTCTAGGATAGGTTGATATAAGGAGTTGGTTGGCATCTTTGCATTTCATTATCAACATTGTATCTCATTCATGATATCAAATAAAAGCATTGGAGGTTGGCTGCAATATGTTTGATTAAATGCCAAGTTGTTTACTTTCATATCAGCATCTATAGTTTGCATGTAAATTGTTTGACAAAATATCTTACAGCTGTAGGTGTGCATTTTGCATAAGTAGGTTATATATATGCTTTTGAAAGGAAAAAACACTTGCATTTTACTTCTATTGCATTGTTAGTCAACTCAACATTCATTTTCGAGCATCTAATGTCATTGGCAACAATCAAAGTCAAAACAAAGCAAATTGAAATCAATTACCAGCAGTTACAAGGTTGCAAGCAAAGTGTTTGTCAAAATACCAAAGGCAGAAAATTAGAGTTTTTGGGTAAGATTTGGCAAGGCACATCACAGTGGTATCAGAGCTAAAGTTCTTGCTAGCCTGTTAGGTAAGTTTCAGCTGCAGATCAAAAACTCAGCAGTCAATCATGGTTTCTAAAAAAGAGATAGAAGATGCTTTCCACGAATACCGGGCACTTCCACAATGGATCAAAAATAACCTTCCATTCATTGAGTATATGGAGGATCTAGAATATTATTGCAAGCAAGGAAGGAGTCTAAAGACATGTGAGCAGCCACAGATAAAAGACATCTTGAAAGACTTGCAGACAACTATACTCTCACAAGAACAAACAAACATGCAATTGATGGAATCATGGAACAAAAAGAAGGAAAAACACAAGGTATCTACAGGTGAAGTATCTAGAAGCCTCTACAAGGAATGTTCAGCAGTTAGTAACCAACATATAGTTGATCCTTTAGAGAGCAAAAATCAGGAAGGTTTTGAGCAGAACACTGAAGCTCTTCAGGAAGATAGCATGTCATCATCCGATGGTTCAGCTGAGTGGGATGATGAATACACGGAGCAGCCTGAGCCCTCTTGTGTTACAACAGTTGCTCGGGGCATTGATGTTTATTTTGCAGATGGGATTAGTGATGTCCTAATTCCAAATCAGGATGAGAGCATACAAGACTTTGCGGAAAAGGAGTATCAGGCACAATTAGAAGCTTCTTCATGTGATGTTGAAGCTAGTCATAGCCCGCATAGTTTGAGGAACCAGTTGAAGGTGAATTAGGATGGGATTGTAGCAGCGTTATCTCATCACGACAAAGTGCACAAACTAATTGAGAATCACCTTTGGAGGGTTCAATTGGAGAGAAGACTGTTGTACCCAAACCAAATTTTTTGCTTCATTAAGGCATTTTGCTTAAAATGGTCTAAACCTTGTAAAAGTGGGGTCAAAACTCAGTTTTTGGGCAAATAAAGTATGGGCTTTTAGTCAGTGTGATGCTAGTAAGATACTGGCAAAATTTGAAAAATTTGAAAATTAGGGTTTCTGAAATCTATTTTTAGCCCGAAACCCTAAAAAATAGGAACTTGTTAGAATTGGCTGAAATTAATTTTGATTGGCTTATTTCACATCACGATCACAGTGGTGAAGTCAGTTTCAGTTAAAAGTCAGTTTAAGGCCGGTGGATAGTTATAACTTTTTAGGAGAAAAGTTAGGACCTTTGAGGTCATTAATGGCAGTTGGCCAATACCAGGTGTTAATATCTAAGCCTGAAACTCAAAGAAGAATGCTCTACGATGAAAGATGTTGAAAATTATGCTTTTTGATGGAGGAGATTTTCAACAAGGTAAAAATACTGTAAAATTGGCTAAGTCTGGATTGAAAAAGCGCCACTCTCAGCTAGGGGCGCCCATCATTATGGAAGCTTTATTCAACTTTTTGTGAGATTCTCTACCAAGATGATTTCTCCAGTTTCCTGATAGCTTCGCAATGAGCCAACCAGCCAGTCCAACGGAGGAGTAAAACGCCTGAGAACGGAAATTCAGTACAGAACGAGGGAAATGCAAAGTAGATAACTTTGAAGAGAAAAAGCGCCCCTGGAGGCCAGGGGCACCCATCTTTTTGAAGATTCGGATGAAGTCTTTTGATCAAGTGACACCCAGGAAGTTTGTTTCCATTTTTGGTCTAGCTCCGCGATGCATCTGTCAGCAGGTGAATCTGAGTTGCCGAGTTGCCGCCATCAGTGGTCAAATTTGAGGTTTCAGATTGGATCAGAGATTGTTCAGAAAGGACAAAAGCGCCCTTGGAGGCCAGGGGCGCCCAAGGTTTTAAGACCTTTAATGAAATCTATTTGATGATTTCAGATACTCATCTCGTTCGTGTCAGTTCCAGCTTTCTGTTGCCTGTCTCAGCCGGGTCAGAAGATGTCTTGGCAATCCGTAGCCGGAAGTTGAGTAATTTTTGCCAGTTGCAGTAATGGATGACATTGGTTGGGAAAAGCGCCCCTGGAGGCTAGGGGCGCCCATGATTTAGGAAGGTTTAAAGATGTTTTTATACAAAGTGTTCATCAGGAGCCTTTGCTCAGAATTCAGTCTGCTCCACAGTGAGCCAATCAACATGTTTTGAAGTTTTGTCAAATATCGGGAAACGTCAAGTGAAATATGGTCAAGTTATCAGTGAAAATGATGAAAATGCCTGAAAATATTCTAACACTGAGGTCAAAAGCGCCCCTGGCCCATCTTTTTGAAGCCTCAGATGGTTGAATTTTGAATTGCCACCTCAAGGAATCTTCTTGTCAGATTTGGTCCTGCTCTTCATCGAGATTGTCAGCCAGTTGATCCGACGTGACAGTCAACCAGAATCAGTGATCGAACATGAGCTTCGTTTGAGGTTTTAGATTCTAAATTTTCAGAAAATGTCTAAGTAAGGAAGGATGCCTAAAGTCAAAGGTTGACTTTTTGAAATTCAAAAGTAGAAGTGCGCATGAAGAGAGTTTTCAATTTACCAAATTTAGATCTTCAGTTAAACTCTTTGCAAGTCGACTTCTATTTTACCTATTTTTAGTCATAACTGGCTAAACTAGTTTGCATGCATTAGTTAACTGAGTCTTTCAAGGTGGCGCCCTAATTTGGGGTTGTTCTACATCCAGTTAACTGAGTTTGAAGCCAAATATAGGCCATGCGTGAGTTTTGAAGCACCAGTTGTACTTCAAGCGCCATTTCCAATGCTTGACATGCATTTCACACGCCTTAGAAGATATTTTGCTATATATTTTGCTAATGGCGTCCATTATTCTTCATCAGAGTTGACAAGAAACATCTTTCTTGAGCATAAAATTGATCTGCAGGTGCTACAGGTGTCAGATTTCAGTATTCTTCGTAGCTACAGATTCAGATTGTTCAAGGGAAGATTATTTCAGACTTGGTTTCTATTTTGCATGCAGGTTTTATCAGTTCTACTTCAAGCATAGGCGAATTTTTATAGAAGAAGAGAGAAAACAAAAAAAAAAACTTCTATTCTTCTGTCTTATTTTCTTCTATTCTTGTCTTAGGTTTTCTTCGCATGTCAAAGAAAACGGCAGATTTTCCAGAAAAGCATCATCTGGGTTCGAGTATTTCAGTGTCAACAACAAAACCCATGTCTTAGATTATTTTGCGAAAATTGCCCCGTTGCCTCTTTTCTAGAAGCACTGTGCTTTTTTCTAGAATTCTCTTTGCATGTGGGCCTAAATCACGTTTTTTCGCAAATATGTTGATCTGGGTGGTTTTAGGATTCATTTCTACATAAAACCCATGTTCCAAATTTTCGCGAGAAAAATTGCCCCCAGTACCCCTAACTGCCAGTTCAAATCTCAACCAAAAACCTTTTGCATGCAAGCCTAAATCCCATTTTTTCGCAATTCTAACATTCTGGGTTGCATTAGAATTTGATTCTACATAAAACCCATATCTTAGAATTTGTTCGAAAAAATTCACTTCCCCTTGCTATTTTTAGCCTATCCCTGAGCTTTTCAAGTTTTTCCAAAGTTGTCCAAATATACCCGACTTTACAGTGAAAAGTCTAGTTTTTTAGAATGCAGTATAATCCCATAGATTATAAGGCCAAATAGGTCTTTCTTCATAACTTTCTGAAAACTACTGATACCGACTTAAGTCATGTTTTTCCCATCGTCAATTTGAACTCATTGGAGGGTATCAACAGTACTACAATCAAAAATCTTGAACGTTCAGGGATACTTGCAGCGGCGTCCATTCCTATCTCGGTCTTTGATCTTGAGTTCGTACTTGCTTGTGTTAAGCATTATGACTCATCTACCAGACAAATCAGATCGACAGATGGAAGGATTATTTGTAGCCTTAAGCCGAGGGATGTAGAAAAATGTTTTTCTATTCCTCCACGTTCAGATCATTTCGCTGTATCCATTTCAGATTTTGACAGAATATGGGAAGAGGACAAGGATAGATCACAGAAGAAAGTAGCTCAACGATGGTTGAAAATTCAGAAAACCAACATGCCAAGGAAGATTGCACGTGGGGATTTCAAATAAGAGATTGCTATTTTGATAACTTTCCTTAACTGGTTAGCAGGTTTTGAAAACGCAAGCGTTTTCCGAACATGGATGTTCTACCTCATCTCCTGAGATATTGATAAGAAGGAAACATTTGACTGGGCCATGTTTATCAGCGAGTGTCTTCACCAACAGATTATAGAGTACCTAAAGATTCACGAATTCCATATGGTAACTTTTCTGGTTTACTTAGTTGCATTCCAAGGCAGCTTTAAATTATTAAAGACCGATGGAGTTCTGAGTGTTCAGCGAGTGCACGAATACTACCCTCAGTTGGAGTTTTCGAAAGCTGAACAAGACTATACATCAGCGAATGACCACTTTCTTATGAGGACAGTGAGAAATTTAGATAACGAGATGCATGTGAGAATTTCTATAGAGGCACAATCAGCAATGGAGAGTTGGGTAGATTGGTTTATCCAATTTCCTACTTTCACATATATTCGTGTATATGGATATACAGGAGAGCCTTTGATGCTACCGAGGTACCCATCGGATAAGGTTCTTTTCATGGAGTTCATGAGACAGGCACATGAGGTTCACACTTTTCTTCGCAATCGACATAAGCCAACTTTCACCTTTCCGTTTGAGTTAGGTATTTACAAACGCAAAACAACTGCTGATTGCAAGTTAATGGCACACGAGTTAGAGAAACTTCAGCTTGGGTGTCTTCCTCAGAAGCGTGCCTATGATCCGTTGGGTCATTATTTAGCAAGGTTGGAGCGAAATGTTTCACATTCAGCAGCGCTTGAGGACTTTTGGGTCAATTGTGAGGATGAATTTGAGGTGCGCCGTTGCCATTATTGTAGACTTATTGTTCCACAAATTGCTGATTTCTTGTCAGAGGATGTGGAAGGTTTGTCTGATGATGATGGCGAGATACTTATTCATTCATTCATTAGAGACCAAATTGCTCGCCAGCCACTTCGCCAACCTGATTGGTATATCCCAGTGAATACTTCAGTGAAAGACTTATCTAGGTCTGTTATCAAAACCACCATGTACTTCCTTGAGAGCAAGCGGAAGCGAAGGGTGATCCCAATTATAGAGCCGCCAACAGTGGTTGTTTCTTCTTTACCTTCTACTTCTAGAGCTAAACCTCGAGTCAAGGTTTCCATGAGGCCGCCTGGAGGGGTTAAGATGGGGGTTAATTCAAAAGGAAAAAGCATCACCAAAAGGAAACAGGTTGAGAAAGAGCCAGCACTTCCAGTTGAGAAAGAGCAAGCATTTCCAGTTACAGAGACAATACTTCCAGAGCCAGTTATTTCATCAGAACCAGTTATTCAGACTAAGGCCGGTTTGTCATCTCTAGGTTCACCTTTTTCACCACACTCGTCTCCCATAGATATTGATTCGGAGCCTGAGACTCCGATACATGAGACCTTCATACCAGTGGATCCGCTAGCGGCTGATACAGTAGAAATGGCTCCACCTCGAGAGGATAGTATTCCTTATTCATCTTGGCTCGAGAAGTCATTAGAGAGGGAGAGGTGTATGCCTTCATATAATCTTGATTTATCTGAGTTTGGTGAGCCCTATCAGAACAGGTTGAATAAGAGGGCCAGAAAGTAGATAAGTATTGAGAAGAATCTTGAGGCAGAGATCGTCATAGTGGTTGCTATTCCTCTAGAAGGCAAATACTTGGATGAAGTTGATGTTGGTGATTTTACCTTCGTCAAAACTAATCTGGGTAAGAATACTTGACACACCGACGTGAATCTATTCAGAGTCGTCGCAAGTAATCTAGAGGAACGCGTCATGAAGGATGGTGAGGATAAGGCAACTCTCAAGGCTGAAATCAGGCAACTCCGCATGTCTATTTCGAGTTTACTTCATGGCAGCGAGTGGCAAGCACCTTTACTTCCACAACTTCGAGAGACTGCTACGGAACAGCAGAGGATTCAACACTTGGTTAATTGAGGAAAGCTACTGGATACCTGGATTGAAGACTTTATCATTGCTGGTTGACACCTTCTCATAGAGCTATATTAGTTGAGGGTTGACGCACATAGTCTTCGCTAGAGAATTCAGGAGCTCGAGATTTTCATGGCCGAGCGTAAGCCGAAGGATTTGATTTTGATATCACAGCTTGCAGGAATTTATAACGCCATTACAACAGATATAGATCAAAAGAAGGTCTTCACTTGGAGAGAATTGTATCTTTGCAGGGTGGAGACATATGACAGGATTTCTGCTAAGATGAGCATGATTCAGGAAAAGGTTGTTGCAGCTCTTCGTTTCATCAGCGAGTACATCACTCAGATCCCATGTCATTATCTGCATGAGGATGGTACATATGCCGAGTTAGAGGCAGTTCAAGCTGAGTTCGAAGAGTTAGTTCGTGATAACTTGTGTGGAGGGCCAGAGGCGTCCAAGATGGAGGAGTTTACAATGCTGACTATCAGTTTCAAAAAGATGACCACAAAGGTTAGAGATAGTCAGAGGGAGATCTGAGATGGAGACAAAGAGTTGGACAAGCAGTTAATCATCGTGGATAGCATCAAAGTGCCAGATGATGATACTATTGATAAATTCCTGGAGGAGATGATAAACTTGGAGTAGACTTTCAGTTAGACCATGCAGTTGAGGACAACGATGAGTCATCAGAAGTAGTTAACTCGAGGCTTCTTTCCGAGTTAACTTGCTGTTATACATTGCATGCATGTCTTTCTTGGAAACATCTAGATATACTTGGAGATTAGATTAGATTTTTCAGTTGACTGATGATAGCATTCCAGTTGACTTGCTTTCAATAAGGACGTGCATGTTGCACTTTGTCCATTTAGATTAGATATTTCAGTTAACTGATGATAGCATTCTAGTTAAGTGTATAGTTTCATTCAATTAGGGTTTAGGAATATGATCTTGGATGCATTGCAAGATTGTAGTTGACTCAAGGTGATTTTAGGGTTGCCTACACCTTGAAGTCTATAAATAAGAGCTTTCAGCTCATTTGTATTTTAACCTTTACTTGATAGCATACATGTTGCGCCTACCTTGCTTGTAGTATTGCTATTATTGTATCTGTTCAAAGAGTAATTGCTGTTATAATAAATTGCTGCGCCTACCTTGCCTTCATATTATTGTTATGGTATTTATTCGACTTTAGTTAAATGGGGTTGTTGGTTTGATCGTTATTGCATACGTGTTGCGTCTATACAATCTACTGTCCCAGTTGCTTACCTTTTGTTTTGTTTATTATAAGCCTATTCAGAAGAGCAAATAGTTGCGCCTACCTTGCCTTCATGTTGCGAAACTGTACTCAAAGCTTATTGTTTGATGTGTGTTATAGTAGGCCCATTCAGCCAAGCAAATAGTTGCACCTACCTTGCCTTCATGTTGTGAAGCTGTACCAAGTTTACCGTTCATTTGTTTTTTTTACTAAACTTCTTCCTGGATTAGCAAATAGTTGCGCCTCCCTTGCCTTCATGTTGTGAGCCCGCACCTGGAGTTTATCGTACAAAACCATTCCCGCTCCATTTCCTCATGCTCTGTTTCTTGAGGGAATTGGATAGATTTTAAAGAAGTTAGCTTAGTTGTAGTTACATAATCTGCGAAACTAGAAAATACTTAGCTGCAACGTTCTAGGTTTTCTTAACCTTGTGCCTCTACCAGTTGAGAACAAAAAGATAGGAGAACTTCCCCTCCTAATTTGAAGAGCACTCATTGTGTAGTGTGCATAGCTGTACGTACAAACTCACACTCCAGTGGTGTGAGTTCTTATGCCAACAAAGACAAAAAGGAGTTGTAGTTGAGTCTTCTCATGACATCTTACAGGAGATCAAAGAAGGTATGGGAGCGATGAAGTCAAGTTACTTACACCTTCTTTCAGATCGTGATCACCTTCTCAAACTTGCTAGGGTCTATTCTGATGCTTTGAGAAGGAAGGAAGATGAAGTAGATAAGCTCACTCAAGAGCTTATGGTTACCAGGGATTCTTTAGTGAGTACTCAGTTGGCACTTCAAGATTCTGAGAGACATGTTGATGAGCTTTACTTTGAGCTGAGCTTGGCTAGTTGCACATCATGTTTGGCAGTGACTCAGTCATCTATGGCAGCGAGTATACAGGAGGAGGATAGCGGTGTGAGTTCATCTAGTGTTCACACTCAGGATACAGTTGCAGTGTCAGATGGTGATATGGGCACATTAGAGTTGGCTATAGGTATAGGTGTCAAAGGCAATTCGTGCAGTAGACTCTGCATCGGCACTACAGAGATTGAGATTGGACAGCCTTTTCAAGAGGAGATGATTTCTTCACGGTCTTGCACAGTGGACTTAGATGATGATCCAGTTTCTCTCTAGGTAGTAGATGGCATTCTTGATGATATTCTTCTCACTCCCGGAAGTGAGACATGACACTTGCAGTTGCTTGGTGGGAAAGGTTTTGATGATGTCATTGCGAGACCAACTCATCCTATTTTGAGTTGTGAGTCTTCTTCTGAGGATGGCAGTATTGGATGGAATACACCTGACTATTCAGGTATTCCATTAGCACAGACAGGAGAGTTCTACCTCAATTGCATCTTAAGGTGTGCTCATCAGTTCATTTTCAGCCCACATATACAGGACTTGACTTTGTCATTGTTGGCACAGAGAGGTGGGTTGAATAGGAGGTATTTAGGTTCACTCTGGTGTGATACATTCCCGACTTCAGGTGATGAGTCCAAGTCTCTTACTTGGCCCTTTCTAGTAGATTGCTTTCAGAAGTAGGGTTTTGAGATTTGGTCAGATGGGATTTTAGGGGGAGGTGTTGATGGGTGTTTTATGACCACACCAACACATAAAAAAGTTTCCAACGGTCACTCTATCCTCTTTCGATCAAAATATCTTGCATGCTAAGATTGTGAAAGATCATTCATTCAACTCCAAGGTTCCTTCATGCAGTGGACGTAGTACTCAATTGGCTTAATGTGATTTGCTGGTATTTCAAGGGGACTTACGTGATTGCTTACTTGGAAAGGACTTTCAAGATTAGGAAGATTTATCAATGGAGCTCGGGTTGTTTGGAATGTTCCCTTTTTCACGTGCATCAGAGTTGGGGGATTAGCCTATTTTCCTGACCCTCGTAGGCTAATAGTTCTGGATAGAGGGTTTCTCAGACGGGCACTTGGTCGTCAAACTTCAGTGTTGATCTCTGGAGCATGGTGGCAGGGTGAATTGTGGCGTTTGGCATGATACTGGTGCTTAATCTAATGATATTCACCTTTTATTTCACCATCCTCGGCCTAGGGAGCATGTGTTTTAATATGAAGGGGTCATTTTGTATTTTTAAGTTACTATTCATTACTAAAGTGAAAATGTTATAACTTAAGTGAATAGTGTTTCCTTTGTAAATTTATAAAAGGCGAGAGAGAAATTCGAATTGCTTCATGGATGAATGATTTAGCTTGTTGAAAACTTGGGAGTGAAGCTTGGAGGGAGAAGGAAGCTAGGGTTTCCTGATTTCTTGCAGTGGGTGAGCCTGGTGGGGCTGTGTTCTTCATTCTTGAGCTGCTTGAGGGTGTGAAACACCACCTTAAAGTTGCTGATCTGTTATTGTTGTTTCAGTTGGAGACCTGTGTTGCTGTTTGCAGGTTACTTCGAGCTTGTTTTTGAATGGTTTCGACTGCCATAGACTCCAATCGCGTTAGCACAGGGGCTGCTTACTTTCCGTGGAGTTTTGGAGCTGTTTTTGAAAGCTACAGCCAGCTGCGTTTTTATGAAGGTTTCAATCAGCAAAAGAAGAAAAAACGCCTTTTCTTAGAGGCTGCAATCACACCCAAAAGGGGCGCCCTTATCCCAGAAGGCTTTGCAATCCGGATTTGGTTGGGAGAAGTTCATTATTCGAAAGTTGTGTGCACTTCTTTGGGGGCGGGTACTGTAGCAAGTCACTATTCACAGTGCTTGTATGGCTGTAAGTTGATGTGTAGCATAAGATAAAGTTAGTTTGAAATCTGATGTAAATTATATGTTGAATGCAACTTATGATGTAATGAAGAAACCCTATTTGGTCACTAAACTAAGCATTGGATTCAAAGTTGTTTCAGTAGTTAGTTTATCTGAAGTTTCCATTGTATGCATATGTTGTTTTTAGTACCATTTAGCATTATTGGCAAACAACTCAAAGCACAAAAGAAAGAAATTAAACCAAAACAAAAATCAGACCTATAATTTCAGTGAGAAACAAATCAGCAGAGTGTCGGAACACTACATTGTCTAAACTGACCGGGAAAATATTGAATTTAAATGGATGCAGGGATTAGAGATGCTACGATCTACTCTAAGGATGGGACATGGGGATCGACTCTAACAAAACTTCAACCAAGCTCTGCTTTGCCTCGCCTTGGACAACTTCCACAAAACTGGTGCAATCTTCAAAGGAGTAACTTGAGGTATTCAAATCATAACTTAACATGAAGGTACCATCACAACGACGCATACCAACATATAAATCATAATCGAAGTTAAATACATAATATTCCAGTCGACCACACAAGGCTAGCCCACCATCAGTGAGTTTGCTAGTGGTATGGATTAACGAAGCTTGCTCAATTCAACCACCACATTCCACAACTATCAACTTCTTGCATGAAATAAAATCTATTTTACTTTAAGCTCTACTCTAAGATTCTAAATGAATTAGAAGGACGAAGGAACCTTGCTAGCTACCCACAACAAAAGATGAAACCACAAGCAATGAAAACTCTTTTTATTATAGGAGTGTTCACAATAATCTCTTACAAAGCATTCAATTTGAAAACTTTCCTTCCTCTTCAATCTAAGCTATGCTATCAATCTATGCTATCTGTCTCTCTCTATTCCAATCTTCTAATTTCTATCTTCTAATCTAATGAGGTACAAATGAGGGGGAATGCCCCTTTTATAGTGGGCCAATTCCAATGGACGACTCAGATTGAATTACAACGAAGGGCTCACATTGAGCCACATATGCCCTGATCAAGATTCTTCCCTAAAAACTGCCACAAAGAGGAGTGGGGTAATAAATGAGCAAAAGATCCTCCACTCTCTCCCGAAATCATAATGAGCAATTAATGTCCACCATCATCCTCTAGAAGGTCATCATCTAGTAAGGCGTTTCCATTCTCCTTCTCCTTGACCGTGAACTTGATGAATCGGGCTAACACTACCTCAACCTCCTGAACTGAAATGGGTGGAATATGGTTGAGCTAGAATTCAAGCAGCATGACTGACTTCCCGTGCCGAGTACAAGACTTTCTCCAAGTGACCAAGGCATCCTGGGTGTTCTGAATAATGCTGGAGAAAGCTAAAATATTTTCAAAATCATCTTGAACAAATGATCTCACACTCAAGAAGAAGGGCTCCAACTTGCTCCTCAAACCATCCGTAGTCATCTCCTCTAGAGTCAATCTTCTAGCAAATATAGCCTCAAGCGTGTTCAAGACTCCATCTAGAATATTTCCCATAGCTTTCCCGACTCTAGCTGAATCTGCCTGCACTGCATCAAAGAAACCTCGGCCCGTGACTACTGAAGAGTACCAACTGGTGAAGTCATATCTATCACCTTCCTGTATCACGCCTCCCTCCACCAAAATCTGCAAGGGTATGTGCATCAAAGCCTCCAAATGAAGAACAGTCTTAGTTTGATAGATATGGGTCTCACTCCAGGCCTAATCAACGGTGTCCATGTGTGCCAGAATGTCAGAGGCTTGCCGATAAGAATGAGCAAGAGCCTCCATGAACTTCTCTGTCTCAGTGCGAACATTGCCAACCCACTTATTTGCTTCCTGAGCCATCTTCCTCAAATCCTCCAAGCCACTAACTGATTTTCTCGAGAATTCTACCGGAAGTTCAACTGCTGGATTCTCTTGCGCACATAGATGGGCTAAGTGTTGTACGTAACCAACCAATGTCCTATGCTCCTTCAATCGTTTGTACTTTCCTTCGATACGGAGCAACTTGTCCTTGAGTGCCCGATAGGAGCTATCACACTTAATTATTTGAGCCCTTGTAGGGTGGCCTAACTCCATAGTGGTGACGACATAATTTTCCGGAACAACATCATCTCGATCACACTCAATCCTAGGAACGGCCACATGCAGTGTGCGAGAGCCATCCTCATCCGTAGAAATCTTTGAGAATTTTCTAGCCTTCTTCTTCTCTGGTGGCGCACTGATTCTATTAAGTAATTCTTCCATCTCAATCGCTAGGTCAGTATCCTCAATAGGATCCACTCTCATTCTATCCCTTAGCCAATCCGACACTGCCTGCTACGGGTCACAACAACAATTGGCTGATCTTCCCTCGCCTCCTCTTCATGCACTTCTTCTCTATTAACATTCTGATGAGGCTCCTCAATCTCTGTTTGTTGGGTACCCTCCGCTGAAACTTGAGCCTCCTGCCCTATAGTATTCTCATCCTCTAAAGCTACCTCAATCTCCTGCTGGAAGCGAGTATCCATGGCCGTTTCCTCTTCTCCTTCCTGCTGGTTGTCTCTTCTAGGCACATTGACACTTTGACTAACTGACTCCCTACGAGGTTGCTGATTTGCTTCTTTCAACTCTTGTTCTTCATTCAATCTATTTATTTGGTCTGCAAACAATGAGACCTCCTGCACACTTGGAGAGTGAGCCTGTGATGGTGTGGATGATGCTTCTTCAACTCTCTGAGGTAATTTATTTTCTTTACCCTTGAAAATATTTCATTAATGTTTATTTCAATCTTTTCCATCTTGGGCGCATTTTACCCAGAGGCCTTTCACTTTATCCTTAGAAACTTCTTCAAGTCATCTACCTCCTTGGGCACACATGAAGGGGGTCATTTGATTTATCACCCTTGAAAATACTTTGCCACTAATGTTTGTTCTAACCCCCTAGCCACCTTGGGCACATTTGCTAGGTGATGCTTTTATTTTAACGCCTTAGAAAATTTCTCCAAACAACTTCTCCACTTGGGTGCATTTAGAGGGGTATGCTTTTATTTCCTTGACTTAGAAAATTTCTAAGTCTTGCTACCTCAACCTTAGGGCACATATTACCCCTTGGCATTCCATTTCTTATGCCTTAGAAACTTTTCTAGTTTTTTCATGCCTTGGGCGCATATGAGGTGGGGTCATGCCATTTTAATGCCTTAGAATATTTTCATGTATCTCACTTGCTTGGGGGCACATTTCATCCTCTTGTGCTTCTAGGGCTCATTTGACTCCTTGAGGTTCATTTTGAGGGCGCATATGGGAGGTCAAGCTTCCATTCTCAATGCCTTAGGTGTTTTTCAATGCCTCTTGATTCCCTTAGGGCACATTTTATCCCTTGAGTTTCTGTTTTACATGACTTAGAAAATTCCTACACCCCCCTACTCCTTGGGCGCATCTGAAGGGTGGTGCTTCCATTTTCAAGACTTAGCACCTTTTCATGCCTCTTGTCTACCTTGGGCGCATATGAGGGGTTAAGCTTTTATTTTCGACGCCTTAGAATATTTTTCAATACCTCCATGCTTTCACCTCACATGCCTTAGGCGTTTTCTTCTCCTCATCCCTCATGGGCGTATTTAGGAGGTTGTAGTTTCACTTTTCATTGCCTTGGAAAATTCTCTAAGTCTTCAATCCCAACCTTGGGCGCATTTTGACCCCCATGCTTTCATCTTCCATGCCTTAGGAAATTTCCATTATCCTGCTACCTTGGGTGCATATGAGGTGGGGTCATGCCATTTTAATGCCTTAGAATATTTTTCCACACAACTTCTCATCTTGGGCACATTTAGGGGGTCAAGCTTTCATTTTTGACTTAGAAACTTTTCCTCACCTTCTCTTCTTGTCAAGGGCGCATTTGAAGGGGTATACTTCCATTTTCAATGCCTTGGAAAATTTTCATACCTCCCTTTCCATGATGGGCGCATATGAAGGGTTGAGCTTCCATTTTTTACTTAGGCAAATTTTTATGCCACCTCACTCATACCTATCAAGGGCGCATTTGAGGGTAAGTGCTGCAATTTTGACTTAGAAGATTTTTCAAGCTCCCTCCTTGGCATATTTGAACACTTAGCTTATTTTCAACCTGCTCGCCCTCGCTTTCTATTTATAGTAATTCCTTGATTCTCAGACTTCTGCAACTCCTCTTGACTTGAAATTCTCCCAACGTGATCCTCATGAGTTAACTATCTTGTTCACGCTTGCCCTTTGCATGCGCCTGCTATTTTTAGCCCTGTTTTGAAAGTGACTTACTATAAATAGTAAGTATGCAGATTACGCTCAAATTTTACCAGT
Source organism: Sequoiadendron giganteum (assembly GCA_007115665.2). Taxonomy (NCBI): domain Eukaryota; kingdom Viridiplantae; phylum Streptophyta; class Pinopsida; order Cupressales; family Cupressaceae; genus Sequoiadendron; species Sequoiadendron giganteum. Next base: position 6,131,520 of record CM021110.1, read on the forward strand.
GGACTCCTTGAAAGATGTTGATCGTAGTGGGATACATCAGTTTTTCACTTTTCTCGAATTTTGCCCCTTATTTTAGGCACCAAAGTTGGAAACCCTAATTTCATTTGCATGTGCCTCTATTGACCTCTGTTCAACTCCGTTTCTGTTCTGAATTTCTGCTCTTGAAACTGAAGATCTTGGACTGCTGGAGTGAACCTGCTAAAAATAGTAAGTGCCTAAAAAAGTGATCAACTGACTGTCGGATGTGGTTGCATGTCATGCTGTCCGAGAGATCTCAAAAAACCCAGAAAAACCCAGAAAAATGGACTGCATGCGAGCACTTGCTAAAAATAGTAAGCCATCATTTTGACTTGCATGTTATATCATTGCGTTGCTCTCGAAAAACCCAAAAAAACTATCTTGACATGCATTGAAAAATCATACATGCAAACCCTAAAAATTGCTCCTAAAGCCAAAATTGCTAAAAATAGAAAGATCAGAATTTGTTCAAATTTTGCATGCAGGCACTTTGAAGTGTTCAAAATGTGGTGGAGTAGTCAGAGTTCCAAAATCTCGAGGAAAAGACCCCAAATTAAGTACTTACTAGAAATAGTAAGTTTCCAGAATTCAGTGAAATTTTAATGGGAGCATGCCCAAAGCCTCCAAAATGCAGTGCCAAGCTCATATTTCAATTTTCCAACTTAATTTGACCTCAAACAAGCCTGGAGAATGAAAACCCTAATCTGTCAAAACACACTTCAGACTTAGCCAATATTCCAAATTAGGCCCAAAGATAGGTACATCCCGGAAAGACCACGAGGAACAAAGAGAGAGAGATGCAAAACAACCCAAAAACAAAGCCAAAAGACCAGAATGGAGCAAAAATTAGGGGGTACCCCATTTTGAATGGGGTGATGTGTGAAAAGGTCACAACAGGAGGTATCAGAGTTGCACAACAAAAGTTAGTTGGGGTTGAGTTTGGAGGATTTCCAGATTATCCATGGGACCCTGGTATGATATTTGAGGTGTATCAGCACAGTACTTGGAGTTGGCATGATGGAGTTGATTCACAGAGTTGGGATCCGGGATTTCCATTGCTGGTTGGATGGTTTCATTGGTTGAAAAAGTTTGACAGCTTCTTGGGTTCCAATTACATATAGATGTTATGGGATTACACATGTTGTAGGATCATTCGGGATCCAGGTGGATGGTGGACAGGCTCAGATGAGTTGACACTTGGGGATCAGATGCTATGGAAGTTGAGATGGATTGGCAGTTGTGGATTGCTTGAGGGCAAGCAATCTTTGGGAAGGGGGGATTGTTATGTCCCCGATTTGGAGGCAGAGTAATTTAATTAATTTAATTAATTAAGTTGTCCAAATATCGATATTTCATAAGGATGACTAATTGATTACTTTAATTAAATAAAGTGGAGATATTAAATTAATTATTTATAAAGTTATTCCAATAAATTAATATCTAAAGGATGACTTTATATTTAATTAGTTTGAATGATTGTATTCCGGTTCATAGCTCCGGTCAAAAGCGTTTACCCCTTGAATAATAATATTTATTTAGTTTAATAAAGTGACTAAATAAAATATATCATAAAGTCACTTAAGTTAAAGTATATCTTTTATCCCACATTGACAAGAATTGTGTGTGGGCTCTCCTTGGGAAAGAATATAAGAAGTTCATTGCTGGTCATTCAAGCACACTTGGATATTATTACTTCTTACATACCTGCGTGGTAGAAATAGAGCTTGAATGCTTTCATAGCCTGAGGGTTTGAAGACTGTAAGGTGCCAATTTCGGTTGTGAAATATCAACCCTAGTTGGATAGTGGAGGGAGATACTTCAGTCTTTCTCATTGCAATCTGTTGTACCCAAACCGAAATTTTTGCTTCATTAAGGCATTTTGCTTAAAATGGTCTAAACCTTGTAAAAGTGGGGTTAAAACTCAGTTTTTGGGCAAATAAAATATGGGCTTTTAGTCAGTGTGATGCCAGGAAGATATTGGCAAAATTTGAAAATTTTGAAAATTAGGGTTTCTGAAGTCTATTTTTAGCCCGAAACCCTAAAAAATAAGAACTTGTCAGAATTGGCTGAAATTAATTTTGATTGGCTTATTTCACATCATGATCACAGTGGTGAAGTCAGTTTCAGTTAAAAGTCAGTTTAAGGCTGGTGGGTAGTTACAACTTTTTTATGAGAAAAGTTAGGACCTCTGAGGTCATTAATGGCAGTTGGCCAGTACCAGGTGTTAATATCTAAGCCTGAAACTCAAAGAGGAATGCTCTACGATAAAAGATGTTGGAAATAATGCTTTTTGATGGAGGGGATTTTCAGATTGGCAAAAAGTGCTAAAATATTCTAAGTCTGAGAACTTTTCACTATGTAACGTAGTAGACACTTGCGCAATCAACGTGCAAATCAACTTTATAGTGTCCGTACATGTGAAAATGATGAAGTATAGTCATCCACACACCTCAGCAGTCACAACGCTTCGACATGGTCAACCGCAGTGGATGGATACAGCGTTTGCAAAGCATAAAATGGTGAAAATCAATGAATTCAAAACAAATCCGCTCCCCTGTAGCCTAGGGGCGCCCTTCCATTTGAAGGTCAAGATTTGAGTGTTTTGGATTAAGAACACATTCATTATGTTCAGTTTTCAGTCGGCTTTCCGATTAGCCATGAAGCAGGATTATCCGAGTTACAGAACTCCGGCAAACGAAGACAGAAGCAGAGGTTGCGAAGAGTGTTTTCATCAAGGAGGCAGTCTAGAGATGCAAATCCGCTCCCTTCTAGCCCAAGGGCGATTTTCTTTTTGAAGGCCCAGATCTAGATGCATGTGTGTTTTGATGGTTTCAGTCTTTGCAGAATTAGTTTAGCTTTTCAACGAGCTATCAAGCGAAAGCGTATCCAGTACAGAAATCCAGTTATCAGCGTTAGAAGTGGAAATTGCAGGCAGGATACATGTCAGAAGAAGTTTTTCAAAATGCAAATCCGCTCCCCTGTAGCCCAGGGGCGATCCTGAATAAGACCTGTTTGATGGATGAATTTGCAATTAAGGTCTTCTTGAGATCTCTTCCAGCGCAGTCCAGCTTTGCAGTGTATTCGTTCACAAGACGATCCGATATTCTGAGTAACTGTGACAGAGGTCCTACCGAGCATGTAAAACAAAGGATGGTGAAGCGTAGCTACACAAAGCTGCACAGCTGTAGGCTAGGGGCGATTCTCCTTTAGGCCTGCCAGACGGGGTTATTTGCAATTACAGTCTTCACAAGACTTGTGTGCAATTACTCAAGCTATCCAACGAGTCTAGCCGACAGCCTCCGGGATTTGGCGAATACTTGTACATGCGAGGTCAAGATGATAATGCTGTAAAGAAGAGTTGATTGAAGGCAGTTCAAAAAATGACTAAGCGTAAGAATATTATTTTCTTTGAAAAAGGCGATTTTCTTTTAGAGGCCTTAAAAGCAATTTTCTGGCTTTGTCGTCTCCAAGAACATCTCTTGCAAGTTGACCAAACTATACAGCAAGACAGGCGGCATGCCTATCGGAACATTCCAGTTCCCGGTATCAAGGGTCAAAGTATGGTGTTCAGATGAAAATCACACTTTTGTCAAAATGGTGTTTGAGCTATCACAGAATAGGGGCGCTCATTATTTTGGGGTTCTTAATACAATTTTCAAATCCCTCATATACAGTCATTGGATGCAGAATACTTCTAGTCATGCAATGAATCCATTATTCAGTCAGTGGAGTTCATCACTCACCGTCAACGGCAGTTTGAAGCATCAGAAGGCAGAACGAAGAAATGACTCAAGTCTGGAGTCAAAACATCAATTTAATCAGAGGCGCCTAATTTTCTAAGGTATCAGATGATGATTTTAGCAGTTGTTGCTCCCAGCAGACATTTCATCCTTGTCATGCAGGTTTCACAGTGGATATCTTAGCACGGTCGCAGGATCATTCAATCATCCGGAAATCAGAGCTGAACAAGGTCGGTTGTAACTTTGTAGTCAGCCACAAAATAGGAGATTCTCAAAAATCTCATAACTCTTGCAAATGGAAGCCTAAAAGATCAAAATTTGACTTTTTAGAATCAGGGAAGTGTGTTGAGCACAACAAGATGCTATTTTTGGCAAAATGATAAAAATAATATTTTTGCATGCAAGGCATTAAAAAGTGACGAATTTCTTCAAAGATAAATATTGGTGCCACTTTTAGTTCTTTGCATGCTTTGAAATTAAAATATTATTTTTAGTCTAAAGATTCAGAGACAGCAGCAATTCAACTGGTAAAGGGCCAATCGGATTCCTTCTTCACAGTTAGGGTTTGAGCTTGCAGTCTTGCTTTTGTAGTACGATTTTGCTCTAGTTATGCAAGCATGGCATTCATCATTTCATTCATCCAGCTTGAGCAGAGGTGAATTCTTTCTAGAGTTGGGCGAATTTCTTCAGCGGTCAGTTGTGAAGGCATAAAAAATATTCTTTTGCAGGTACAAGTCAAGATTCATCAGCAGAATTCAAGGCAGAGTGGCGATTTTGACAGAAGAAGATAATAAATAAATAAAAATTAAAAAACATCTTTCTTCTTCTCTAGATTTCTTCCATCTTCTCGTCTTAAAATTTTCTCACATGTTTGAAGAATTGGCATTTTTGGCAAAACAAATCATCTGGGTTGATTTAGAATTGCTTTCTCAGCAAAACCCATGTGCTAGAATTTTCAAGAAAAATTTGTTCCAGAGCATCAGTTCTTGAGGCTTTGATTTTCTGAAGTGAAATTCCTTTGCATGGTGGAGTAGAAGTCGATATTTTTCGAATCTAACGTTGTGGGTTGTCTTAGAAATATCTTTTGGACAAAACCCATATCTCAGATTTTCTCGGGAAAAAATGTCCTCACAGCCCCTCAGATCTCAACTGAAAACCTTTTGCATGCGGGCCTAAATCACATTTTTTCACAATTCTGACATTGTGGGTCATCTTAGAATTTGATTCTACATAAAACCCACGTCTCAGAATTTTCTGTGAAAATTGCCCTCCGACAAGCTATTTTTAGCCTCATTAGGAGAGATTTTTGGTTTTTTGGAGAAGTTGTCAGAATATAGCCATGTTCACAGTCAACAGGCGAGTTTTTCAGGATGTAGTTCACGCAGAACGAATTCAAGACCAAGTCAGTCTTAATTCATGATTTCATCAGAAAAGCTGACATTGATTTGTATCAAGCGCATCGGAAAGGTTGACAAGAGTAGTCACTCAAGTTCACATGGTTTCATGTCTTGTATAGCTGATTGTCTTCCAAGGCCAGTTTAGAGGGTTGATAAGCATGAAAAACATGAGAAACGTCAAGCTGCAGAAGAAATAGTGGCCATCACTTCAGTTTACAGAGCCGCCAGAGTTACCAACCAATGAAGGGCCAGTTTAAGTATGCAGAGGTTTTCGGTTTTGCTTGAGTTACTAACTAGCAGTTGATTGACAGTTGAGACATGTGATGACCTCTAGATGGTGATGCAGTTACTAACCTCGTGGAGGGGTTACTTGCTCGAGATCAGGGTCAGTGAACTTCAGTTCAAGGCATCCCACCTTTTCCAAGATAGACATTAGACACAGGAGTTAAACTCGAGGCTTCTTTCCGAGTTAACTTGCTGTTATACATTGCATGCATGTCTTTCTTGGAAACATCTACATACACTTGGAGATTAGATTAGATTTTTCAGTTAACTGATGATAGCATTCCAGTTAACTTGCTTTCAATAAGGACGTGCATGCTTGCACATTGTCCATTTAGATTAGATGTTTCAGTTAACTGATGATAGTTTCCCAGTTAACTGTATAGTTTCATTCAATTAGGGTTTAAGAATAAGATCTTGCATGTCTTGCAAGACTGTAGTTGACTCAAGGTGATTTTAGGGTTGCCTACACCTTGAAGTCTATAAATAAGAGCTTTTAGCTCATTTGTAATTAGCTTTTCCTGGTGATAGAGAATTGCTGCGTTGTCGGCAACATGCCTATTCTCAAGATTGGTTCACCCTTGTAAATTAGAACTTTTGCTTGATAGCATACATGCTGCGCCTACCTTGCCTGTAGTATTGCTATTATTGTATCTGTTCAAAGAGTAATTGCTGTTATAATAAATTGCTGCGCCTACCTTGCCTTCATGTTATTGTCATGGTGTTTATTCGACCTTAGTTAAATGGGGTTGCTGGTTTGATCGTTATTGCATGCGTGTTGCGTCTATACAATCTACTGTCCCAGTTGCTTACCTTTTGTTTTGTTGATTATAAGCCTATTCAGAAGAGCAAATAGTTGCGCCTACCTTGCCTTCATGTTGCAAAACTGTACTTAAAGCTTATCGTTTGATGTGTGTGATAGTAGACTCATTCAGCCAAGCAGATAGTTGCGCCTACCTTGCCTTCATGTTGTGAAGCTGTACCAGGTTTACCGTCCTTTTGTTTGTTTTAATAAACTTCTTCCCGGATTAGCAAATAGTTGCGCCTACCTTGCCTTCATGTTGTGAGCCCGCACCTGGAGTTTATCGTATAATACATTCCTGCTCCATTTCCTCATGCTCTGTTTCTTGAGGAAACTGGATAGATTTAAAGAAGTTAGCTTAGTTGTAGTTAGATGATCTGCAAACCAGAAAATACTTAGCTGCAACGTTCTAGGTTTTTTTAACCTTGTGCCTCTACCAGCTGAGAACAAAAAGATAGGATATTAGTTTAGTTTTCTATTTCATGCATTCCAGCACAACGAGGGAGCTTCCCCTCCTAATTTGAAGAGCACTCATTACGTAGTGTGCATAGCTGTCCGTACAAACTCACACTCCAGAGGTGTTAGTTCTTACGCCAACACAATCATTGGAGAACATTTTTGGAGGAATTGGTGAATTATTTGAGGTCTGTAATTTTGTTTCAATCTGCAGACCAGCCATGGGAGGAATTCCATTTTCATTCATTGCTCTTCACTAAGGGGATATAATTTTGTGGGTATTGGAGGGATCACTTTCTCTTGCGAAGACAATCATTTCTGCAATAATTTCGGAGGCCAATACTGCTGCATTTATTTATATAAAAGGTTGCCAGGCAAGGGCAGGGACAACTTCATCATGGAAGGGCGATTTTGACTTGGAGAGCTGGAAAAATTCCAATAAATATTTTGGAGGAGTCTCTTGCATTCTAGAAGACATTCACAGCATTTTGGAGTGAAGACAGTTAGCCCATGTGGAGAATCGAATTATTTTGTGCTGCTGCTATCTATTTCCAGGTTCACTATATTGCATATGTATTGCATTAGAAGTCATAGTAATCATTCACTATTGTAATCAGAATTATATGTGCATGTATCTCAGTCAATTGCATTGAATGTAATCGCTGTATTGGAGCAGCATATCATTGTAATTTCTGTCACTCTAGGATAGGTTGATATAAGGAGTTGGTTGGCATCTTTGCATTTCATTATCAACATTGTATCTCATTCATGATATCAAATAAAAGCATTGGAGGTTGGCTGCAATATGTTTGATTAAATGCCAAGTTGTTTACTTTCATATCAGCATCTATAGTTTGCATGTAAATTGTTTGACAAAATATCTTACAGCTGTAGGTGTGCATTTTGCATAAGTAGGTTATATATATGCTTTTGAAAGGAAAAAACACTTGCATTTTACTTCTATTGCATTGTTAGTCAACTCAACATTCATTTTCGAGCATCTAATGTCATTGGCAACAATCAAAGTCAAAACAAAGCAAATTGAAATCAATTACCAGCAGTTACAAGGTTGCAAGCAAAGTGTTTGTCAAAATACCAAAGGCAGAAAATTAGAGTTTTTGGGTCAGATTTGGCAAGGCACATCTCAGTCATTCAGAGTTTGAGTTTGAGTTGTGAAACATGGCTTCATTGAGTGGAAAGGAGTTGGGCAAAAAGATTTATATTACAGGAAATAAACTTGGACACTTGACCTGATCAAAAGATGTTTGTCTCAACACTTTGGAGGAACTGGAAACTTGTTTATACATGGTTGATCAGTCACCTTCTCAATTGTTGCAACTAGCTTTGACTCCAATGGTGCATTCTTTTGGGTAAGTCAATGCTTATGAGACATCATGATAAAGATGTGAGACTTGTAGTCAGCAGTTGCCTTAGTGAGATTATGAGGATTACAGCTCCCGAGGTTCCCTATGGAGATGACATAATGAGGGAGATTCTGCAACTGATTGTTGAGAGTTTCCGTAGGTTGGATGATACTAGACAACCTTCTTTTGATAGGAAAGAAAGAATTTTGGAGACCATGGTTCAAGTTAGATCCTATGTGGTGATGTTTGATTTCAAATGTGATGATTTAATACTCGGAATGTTTCAGTGCTTCTTTGTCGAAATCAAAAAATATCATGCAAGGAATGTTATAATAGGAATGCAAACTATTTTGTTGTTGATTTTAGATGAGGAGGATGATATATCCAAGTAGTTGTTATCTAACTTGTTGGCCATTTGGAGGAAGGAGCAGGTTGTTTCACCCATAGCTCATAAATTATCAAAAGGGTTGGTTGAGTAAAAAATTGAGAAGATTAAATACCAGTTGAATGAAGAGGAATTGATTTCTTTGGGTTTACAAGTTATAGGACCTCCTAAAATGAGCAAGACCCAAATGAGGAGACAAAATATTTGCTTCTCATGTAAAGGAATTCGGGAGCCTAAACACCAATGCACGGATAAAAGGGTGAAGAAGCTTGAAGAAGAAAAGTCAATCACAAAAGAAGAGGTGTGCAAGAGTTTTTATGTTGGTGATGTAAAGATTGCATTTGATAAGCTTTGTGAGGTGGAAACGAATACTTGTGTGGATAAAAGGATAGAACATTGTAATTACTCTAATGTGGCCCCATTACCCTTACAAGAAGAAACACATGAGGCATCTACACAAGAGGTGAATATGAGTCCCTTTGACATGGAGCATGTTGGTTTAGATAAACCTTATGGAAGCATGGATTCTATTGGTGCTCCTTTGGATGATCACAATGCCATCTCCCCTTTAATGCTTGAAGATTGCAAAGCATCTACAAATGAGAAAGCTGGTTTTGATACAAATGAAGAGCACATGAAGATGGAAGAAGACACTACAAATATGATGTAACTTCTGATTTTCTGTTTTATGACAGCAGTCATACTACTGAGCATAACCATGAGATAGATGCTATGGCACATGAGGGGAATGATGTTGAGGAATCTTCTAATGTTGACACGCAAGGTGTGAGTGTCAAAAATGAGGAATGCATTGTGGATTGAAGCCACAACAAGTCTGATTTTGTATATCAGACCTTGGAAGATGTGAATAAGACACAAGTTTTGTGTGATGGGTGGTTACAAAGAGCTAAGAAAGAAAAGATGTTGGCTGCCCAAGAAAAACAGCACTCATAAGAGGTCGAGGAACGTTGTAGTCATATAGATCAAGCAAGATAACGAAGAGAAGACTATCTTTGATCACTCTTTCTTCCAAGGGAAGAATACATGGAGATGGAGTATACAAAGGATGAGCCTCTTGAGATAAGGAAGCAAGAAGAATATGCGGTTGTGTGTGAACAAGAGAAGAGGTATGATTCAAAAAATTCTATTGGTATACATAACTTGCATCTTGAGTCTCATGAGTTACCTCTAGTTGAGAGCCCATTAAAGGCTCAAGTCCTAGAGTTGGGTGAAGAAGTTGAATACACACTTAGTGGATCAGCCACTAATGTCATTACTACACATGTGGATGGAAACATGGGTGAGATAGATTTGTATTGGTCTATGAGCATCCATGACATACTTGATGAGATACAATCCGTTTGTTGTACCCCAAATCACAATTTTTGCTACACTTAGGCGTATTGAAGAAATGGTCAAAGTCTTGTGTAAAAATTGTCAAAAAAGGTAGAAAAATGGATTTTTCATGTCATGCATGAAGGTCAAAAACTTAAAATTTTCTAAATCTGAGGATCTAGGTCTGCTCAGAGTGAAGTTTTCTACAAAATCTAGATCTCAATTTTTCAGCCCTAAATTTTAGGAAAATTTCTATTTCTAGAAACTTTATAAAATTAGAACTTTTTTCTGGGTTTCTTCTCAAATGGATGGTGGCGAAATTTTCTAAAAATAGAAAATTTCCAAAAATAGAAAGTTTGGCTTTCAGGGTTCAAACTGATTTTGATTGGCTTAAAATAATTCCTCATCAGGCTGGTCTAGTCAGAATCATCAAAAGATCAGTTTTGCCCTAGTGGGTCTATTCTGTTTTTTTAGAAGTTTTTTCAAGAGCTCCAAGGTTATTAATGGAGGTTGCTCAACTACCAGGTGTCAGATTCAGAGTCTCAGGCACTGCATGGATCAAGAAACGACAGAAGATGATCAAGAAATGGAGAACAAAGGAGGGATGTTGGAAAATCTTGAAAATTGCAAAATTTTGACTAAGTCTGGAGAGTTCAGGCGCCCTTGCCCAGTCTAGGTACTGTTGTGACCTTTTCTCACACATCACCCCATCAAGATGGGGACCCCCTAAATTTTGCTCCATTCTGGTCTTTTGGCTTTGGTTCGCTCTCTCTCTGGTCTCTGGTCCTTCCGGGGATGTCCTGTCGTTTGACCCAGGTTAAAGTATTGTTCAAATCTGTGAAATTAGGGTTTCCCGCCATCCAGGCTTTTAAGGGTCAAACCGAGTCACGAAATTGAAATCTAAGCTTAGTACAGCAGTCAAAAGACTTCCAACAGAATCCCCCTAAATTTTCATTGTATTCCAGCAACTTACTATTTTTAGTAAGTATTCAATTTGGGACTATTTTTTTGAGATTTTGGAATTCTGTTAGTTCCACTACATCCGGGTAACATCAAGCTGCCTACACGTAAATTTTGAGCCAGATCAGACGACTTGCTATTTTTGGCAGTTCAAGCTTCAAGAGCCATTTTCAGGGTTTCCACATGAGCTTTTCAAATGCATGTCTAGAGAATCCTTCTGGGTTTTCCAAAACCTTCGCAGTGATGTAACATGCAAACCGAGACGATCACTTTCAGAGTTCAGCCTTCGGAGGCTATTTTTAGGGTTCGCATGCAGTGTTTTTCAACGCATGTCGGGTTTTTCTTTATGGGTTTTTCGAGAGCTTTGCAACAATGTGACATGCAAGCGGAGAAGATCGAGTTTTGAAGACTTACTATTTTTAGCCAGTGCATGCATGCAGACCAGTTTTCTGGGTTTTTCTGGGTTTTTTGAGGTCGCACGGGCAATATGACATGCAAAACCATCCAGCAGTGGATGAGTCACTTTTTCAAGTAGTTTCTATTTTTAGCAGGTACACTCTGGCAGCCGCCCCCAACACTCCAGTTCAGCAAACAGAACGACATGCAGAAGGGACGAAGTCAAACGGAGACCGTTCGGGATACATACAAGTCAAATTAGGGTTTCCACTTTATAGGGGGTAAAATCCAAAAATAGCCGAAACGAGGCACCCCACCAATGTCAGCACACTTCAAGGTACCTGCTGGCAAAATTTGAGCGAAATCGGAGAACTTACTATTTTTAGTAAGTCAAGGCACGGCTATAAATAGCAGGTCTGCACCCGAGGTTGGCATCAGAGTGACACTCAAGCTATCAAGATCAAGCGTTGCAACTTTCAGGCAAAACGGAGCTACTGAAGTCAGAAAGTCAAAACTTACTATAAATAGCAGGTGGCTATAAATGGCAGGTCAGGGCAAAGGACTGTCAAAACAGGTTCACAAGGTGAAGAAGATCATATGATGAAATTTTCAGGCAAAACGGAGCCTTAGAGGTTGAAAATCAAGGGACTTGCTAAAAATAACACAACTTGCTAAAAATAGCACAACTTGCTAAAAATAGAATGCAAAAGCAATAGCAAGCAGAAACTCTTGAAATATTCTAAGTATGGGAAATGAAAGCTCATGGGTCAAAATGCGCCCACCTTCAAGGTTGATGGCTTTAAAATTTTCTAAGTATGAAACGGAAGTGGCACCCCTCAAATGCGCCCTCACCCTCAAGTTGTTGAAAATGTTGAAAAAAGTTCTAAGGCACAAAATGAAACTAGGCATGTGGAAATGTGCCCTCAAGGCAGGTGAGAAGACTTTGAAAAAAAAAAATGTCTAAGGCAAAAACAAAAGCTCACCCCATGAAATGCGCCCTCAAGTCAAGGCTTACATGTGAAAAACGCCTAAGTGTTTGAATGGAAGCATGGCACATCAAATGCGCCCTCAAGAAGGAGAAAAGGTGAAAAATAAACTAAGGCAGGGAACAAAAGTAGACCCTTCAAAGTGCGCCCACCTCAAGTGTAAAAGGGTTGCTGGAGAAAAAGCGGCTAAGGCGTTGAAATGAAAGCGGAGGGGTAGAAATGCGCCCTCACTTGAAAGTACCACCCCCTAAATGCGCCCACCATGGAGAGGTTAACATGAAATTCTACTAAGGCATTGAAAATAGGAGCTCACCTAGTGAAATGCGCCCTCACCTTGAGAAGGATAATGGAAGCTTTGAAATTCTACTAAGGCATGAAATAAAAGCATGGCATTCTAAATGCGCCCATGATGAGAATAAAAGTATCCCCTTCAAAATGTGCCCAAGAAGGATGTGGTGACTTCAAAATTGTCTAAGGCGTGTAAAATAAAAGTTCACCCTATGAAATGCACCCTCAAGTGAAAGCTTGGCCTAGTAAATGCGCCCACCTTGCAAGAGTTGTTAAGTGAAATTCTTCTAAGGCATGAAACAAGAGGTTAAGTAAAAAAAAAAAAAACGCCTATGTAAGGAAAATAAAAGTGGACATACCTAAATGCGCCCAAGAAAAGCAAGTTAGAAGCCTTGAAAATTTCTAAGGCAAGGAAATGAAAGCTGGAAGTGGTGAATGCGCCAAAGGAAGGTGATGACTTAGAAAAGGTTTCTAAGTGTTGAAAACGAAAGTGCCAAGGTAAGAATGCTCCTTTGAAGGGGTTGATGAAATAAAAAAATTCCTAAGGCCTGGAAATTTAAATTTGAATGAGAAAAGAAATCCGCCCTTGAAGTGTTGAGAGGTTGGAAAAATAAACTAAGGCGTGGGAATTTAAATGTGGACTCCACACAAAAAAATATACGCCTAAGGGAGGATGAGATTTTTTTTTAAAATTTTCACAAGGCATGGAAATTTTTTTTAATCAGATAAGAAATATACCAAGGGTCAAGTACGCCAACAGAGAAAATGCTCGAAAATTTTTCTAAGTGAGATAACTTTTCACTAGAGAAAATACGCCCTTGGCATGGAAGGATGATTTGACGAATTTTAAAATTTTCCAGACATTTAAATAGGGTTGGCGACTTGATAAAATATTTTCTAAGTGAAAATCAAATGAACCCCTTTAAAATGCACCCATGAGTTAACAGAGTTTGAAAATTAATTTCCTAAGGGAAATTTTAATATTTTCAGAGGAAATTCGTTTTGCCTAGATTATTTTCCTGACGGAAGTTAAATCTCAGAGGATGAATTATTTCGAGCAGGCGAATAATTTTTAATCACCCTGAGTTGAACATTTTAATGAGAGAATTTAAAATGTCTAAGGCAAATTTTATGAAATCGAGGATTTAAATGACAGACATTTTAAAAAGTTGGAAATATATTTACAACTCCCACGAATTTTTTCGAGTTGAATTTATTTAAACACTGCGAGATTTTAAAATGGAATTTTAAATCAAGTCAAGTGATTGTTTTTCTCGCGAGTTGTTTAAACCGCCAAGAGTTAACTGGCAGACTAAGAGGAAGGATTCGAATTTTTACAAGGAAGGAATCATTATTAATGGCAACTGCCATAATGACCGGCTGACGACTAGCCCACTACTGCGCTTGAATTAGAAGATTCCGAACGAAGAGAGTGGAAAATTGATGAAGGTGCTAAAAATAGCCCTAGCACTACTTAGCAGGATTCTCCGAGAAGAGTTATTTAAACAATCTCTTCTCTCATTTCTCCTCACTTTTTTTGAAGTTGAAGTTGCTGAAGAAGTTCTTGAAATATTTTCGAAGTTGTTGAGGAGAGAATTTCTTTGAAAGTTTATTTTATTTCGGAGTGTTGAGTTGCTGAAAGTGCAAAGTTGCTGAAGAAATTTCTATTTGCCGAAGAGCTGAGAGCTTGTTGCTGCAATTTTGAAGATTGAAGTTGTTTTCCGGAGCTGCTGGAGGTTTATTTTCGAAAGTTGAAGCTTGCTGCAAATTTTACTTATTCGAGCTGCTAGAAGTTGAAAGTTGCTGAGGTTGACGAAGTCGAAACAAATGATTTAATTCATTTTGTGCTGAGAAATTATCCACATTGCTGAAAGTTGGTAGTTGGCTGCAATTTTCTTCGCCAGTCGGAAGTGCAGTCGTTGAAAGCTTCTTTATAAGCTTGAAGTTTTTTTATATAGTACGAGGTTTGGAGTTAGTAATTTATGCTGAGAGTTTTTATTTTCAAAAAGCTAACTCCACGTTCGCAGCCGTCTCGGAGGTTACTTCATTTTATTTAAAAATCTGCAGCCTAGCTTATTGCTATTCTATTTTATTTTGCAGATGGCCGGAGCAAAGGATGTTGCAGGAACAAGCAGAGCCGCAGGCAGAGCTGCAAACACTGAAGCAAGCAAGGCTAGCTCATCCCGGCAGGCAATGATTAAAAGGCTCGCTAAGCCATTTCTCCCAAAGTCAGCAATAGTTTCAAAGTTGGCGGGATTAAATGACACCAACCTTGGTTCATTTAATCTAAATGCACTCAAATCGAGGATGTTCGGGCTAGGGGGCCATCAACCATCAGTCACGGCACATAATATAATGAAGAGTGGAATCTACGTAGCTGCTAGTTTTTCGCCAGCAATTCAGTGTCCGGAGCTAATTATGGAGTGCGCCAATCACTACAAGCCAGAACGTAGGACGATTGTCTCTCTAGATGGTAAACTGCTCGCCAACTTCACACCGGATGCCATCGGAGAGGCATTTGGGATTCCGACTGCTGAGGAGATGTTATACAGGACAAATAAGAGGGCAGATAAGATGTACTCTTCCTCTTTCGAAAGAGTCACTGCAGTCATCAACAGAGTTTGGATGCAGAAGTCGAGGCCACCCCGCACTAAGCTCCCAAAGCAGATAATTGCCGAAAACGTGAAACAAGAATACTGTGATTTGATAATGATGTTGAGCCGGGTAAATGGGAGTGCACAAGCTTACATTTTCGAGCCTTGGATGTTCTACTTCATCGAGATCATCTTGGAAGGAAAAGAGTGTGTGTCGATTGGGCTAGGATGATTAGCAACCACATCGATGAACAATTCAGGAGCTTGAAGGTGACGAAGACTTTTTTACATGAGCTCATATGTAATTTACATGTTGGCCAGAATGACTAAGTACAGAGAGATTTCGTACAAGGAGCCAATCGGTTGTGCCCCTGGTCAATTCAAAATCCATGAAGCCTGCACACAGCTACATTTAGCTAACATTGCCAACTATAAGCGGGCAAATGATGCATTCACAATACACATTGCGAGGACACTTCAGCAGAGGACGCAGCAGAGAATATCTAAAGAAGCACATACACTGATTGAGGAATATGGGTATTGGCTCATCCAATTCCCGAAATTCACATATATTAGGCTGCAAGGGGTTCACTTTGTATCCGTATCGGTTACCACGATACCCCACTGATCACATAGTAATGCTTGAGGTATCTAGGCAATTGATTGCCTACGATAAGATTCAGAAAAGGAAAAAGAAGGGTGGACTTGATTTCTCTATCACCATGGGAAATTCCATTGAGGTGTGTCACTCTTTGCAGGCAGCCCGAGAGGCAGAGGACGAGCTGCAATCTTATCATTTGTCATATCACACAGGCAGGTAGGATTTCGATCCTTACAGGAACATCCGGATGATACAGAGCGTTGAATATCGGCACAGAGCTCATCTGGAGGACTTTTGGGCAAATGCAGTGGATGAGGCTGAGATAAGAAGGATGTTTTCCAGACTTCCTCTCAAGTTGATTAGAGAATGTGAGATTATTCCAGTTCTCGACCAGGTGGAGGAGGATGTCAACGTCATGCAACCCGACTATGGTTCAGTTAGGGATACTCCTGTCCCACCATCTGATTGGTCCGAGCCAGAGATCATGGACTTGGACACGCTTTCTATCCCGGTGATGACTTTTACTAGGACTTGGGTCGACAGACATGTATGCAGACTCAAGAGCAAGTCGATCGCCCTTACTTATAGCTTGATGGGTGACCCAAGGTCGTTATCGGTAAAAAAGGGGAAACAAATTGCTCAGACATCGAGGGCACAAGTAGAAGTGCCAACCCAACCGATACCGTTGAGGATAGAACAAGCATCACCCGTGCACTCACAAACTCAGTCTTCGAGTTTGAGAGTGGTTTCATTATTTGCCGATCAGAGGGCAGGATTGGAGGAAGAGCGGGGACTCGAGGAGGTAGATCACAATCGCCTCGAATCAGCTTAGTCACCCATCCGTGGGCGGCCAACGAGGAGTGAAGAGGAACAATGGTCACACCCATTTTCAGCTTTGGATATGATACGGCTTGGAAGAAGAGGAAAACACGTAATGGGGACCCATATCTGGAGATACCCACCATAGAGGAGGATGAGCCTCAAAACCAAAGGCAAGAAGAGAGGAAGTGCACGTAGATGGAGGCAACAGTACATGTTTCTTTGTCATTTGTAATCCACGTTAGACAGCGGCTCATTATTTTCCCATTGTGAATGAGAGAACCCGAGGATGACACGGATCCGGCCATGGAGATGGAGGAGTTCCTTAGGAGGATCAGTGCGCCACCAGAGAAGAAAAGGGCCCGAAAGTTTTCAAAGATCTCGACCGACGAGTCAGGCTCTCGCACGCTTCAGGTGGCTATTCCGAGGGAAGATTGTGATCGAATCGAGGAGAGGCCTGAAAATTACGTGATCACCACAGTAGAGTTGGGTCGTCCTACGGGAGCCCAAGTTATCGAGGAGTTCGATAACTCCTATCAGGCATTGAAGGATCAGTTGCTCCGCACAGAGGGGAAGTATAAGAAATTGAAGGAGCACAAAACCTTGATAGGATACATGCAAAATCTAGCACGTCCAGGTGAACCAGCAAACCCAGCAGTAGAACGTCCATCAGAGCTTCCGAATGAGTCAGTTGTTGCCTTAGAGGATTTGAAGAAAATGGAAACGGAGGCAGACAAGTGGGTTAGCCGTGTTCATACTGAGACAGGGAAATTCATGGAGGACCTCGCCGATGCTTATCGACAGGCCTCAAGTATTTTGGCACGGATGGATATAGTAGATTAGGCCTGGGGTGATACTCGCATCTATCAAACGAAGACTTTACTTCGTTTGGGGGCTTTGATGCATATACCTCTAGAAACCTTGGTGGATGGAGGTGTAATTCAGAGAGGTGATAGGTATGATTTCACCAATTGGTACTCCTCGGTGGTCACAGGCCGTGGATTTCACGACGCAGCAAGGGCAGATTCAGCTAAAGTGAGGAAAGCAATGGGCAACATCTTGGGGGGAGTCCTCAATACATTAGAAGCCATATTTGCTAGAAAGGTGGTCCCAGAGGAGATAACTGCTGATGGCTTGAAAAGTAGACTGCCTCCATTCTTCTCAGCTGTGAGGTCACTTGTCCTGGATGACTTTGAGAATGTCTCCACGTTCTCTAGTATAATTCAGCATACCCAGGACGCCTTGGTGACATGGAGGAAATCTTACACCAGATACGGACAGACGGTAGCAGTCTTGGAGTTCCAGCTCAACCATATTCCACCGATCTCTACACAGGAGGTTGAAGCAGTATTAGCCCGGTTGATCGAGTTTGCTATCCGGGAGAGGGCCAGTGGGAACGCGCTGCTTGATGAGGATCTTCCTGATGATGGTAGTGGGCATTAATTGCTCATTATGGTTCCTGCAGGGGAGTGGAGAATATTCTGTGCATTCATTGCCCACTCCTCTCTGTGGCGGTTTTTAGGGCAGAAACCCTAATCAGGGCATAGGTGGCTCGATCTGAGCCCTTCATTGTAATTCGATCTAAACCGTCCGTTGAATTGGACTTATTATAAAAGGGGCATCCCCCCTCATTTGTAAATAATTAGATAGAGATTAGAATTGGAATTGGATCAGAGCTAGAGAGTAGAAGGCATATAGCATTTAGCTTAGAAGTTAGCTTTAGATTGAGGAGGGAAGAAAACTTTCCTTTGAAAGTTTTGTAAAGGTTGTTGTGAACACTTTTCATAATACAAAGAGTTTCATTGCTATGATTTCTTCTTTGTTATGAGTAGCCAGCAAGGCCATTTCACCTTTCCAATTCAGAAGGTAGATAGAGTAAAATAGGATTTTTATTCTCATATGCAAGTGAAGTTGTTAATTGTGGCATGCTGTGGATTTCTGAGCATATCTTCTTTTCATCCATGCCAATTAGCTGGGCTTATTGATGCAAGTTCGCTTCTATGCAGTCAACTGGAGTATCGCGATTCTTAACTCGATTTCGTAGTCCATGTTTGTATGCCATTGACTGTGCGAACATGTTAAGGCCATAGTTTGAAATAATTTTTCTCATCCTTTGAAGATTGCACCAACTTTGTCGGAGTTGTTCGAAAGGAGACAAAGCAAAGTTTGGTTTGAAGATTGTTTAAGTCGATCCTCGTCCTCCACCCTTTAGAAGTAGATTTGTAGAATCCCTATCCCTATCCCTTTAAATTATGCATTTTCCGAGCTAGTCTAGATACCAGAACAATATTGCCAAATCATTCATGTCCTAATTGCTTCACAGAGTCGAACAACTACGTAAGTCCCCTTGAAATAACCAGCAAAACACATCAACCAACTGAGTCTATTCGCGATAAAAGGAACCTTGGAGTCGAACACATGAACTTTCAAGCAATCTTAGCATGTGGGACACTTCGATCAAGAGAGAATAGAGTGACCGTTGGACAACTTTATTCTGTGCTGGCGTTGTCATAAAAAGCACGTCAACACTACTCTTAGTTGGGGCATCGTTTGCAGAAGGTTTGTTACCTTAATTGGTATGGTTGTGTGAAGCACCTATCGTACGATGTTTTTCTTGGACTCCAACTACAACGACGTACTGGTCACCTTGGAAGTTCTCCCACTTTTGCCTTGGCCTCTTGGAGTCTTTCTTTCTCCATAAGAGGGTTTGGATAATTGGCCTTCTTTGTCTGTGCCCTTGTGATCGCCAGGACCTCCTCATCAACTACCTCCAGCATGTTAACGCCTTTTTTCTTTGGGCAGTCGGTGTCTTTGTGATCGCTAGTACCACACCATTTACACAACCTTCCACCCGGACCTTGACCACTTTGGCAATCCCTAGCAAAGTGATCCCATTCGTTGCACTTTCGACATTGGATCATGGGTCTACCTTTGTTGTCGTACTGGATTTAATTTCTTGGCGTACTATTATTACTTCTTTGATTATTGCGGTAGCCACTAGGGGATGTGTTGTTGTTTTGAGGTTTCAGTGGTGTGGTCGGAGGGGTTGACTGTTCCCCTTGTTGGAAAAACACTTGCGAACTCTGTGTTTTTAGGTTGTATGGGCACTCCTTGACGAAGTGTCCTATAACTTGGCAGATGTCACAAAACATTTTCTTCGGATAGTTTGCCTTTGTGTGACCTTTTGCTTCGTATTTGGTATACCACAGTTCGTACGCCTGCTACGAACCTTCTTTGTCGGCTTTTAGTTCCTTCATCATTCTTAGCATATCTCGATAGAGAGATTTTACGGTTTTGACTCATCTTCGCTCTCCCCCGTACTTTCGTCGTCATCTTTCCTTTTCCCTTGCGAAGATGTCTTGTTTCCACTCTCGATGTCCATCGCATGGTTATATGTTGTAGTGTATGACGATGGAGCTACCACCTTCATTTTCTTTTGGAAGGAGGGAAGTAGTCATTCAATGAACCACCTCTTCTTCAAACCGTTTGCCAACTGTGCCTCTAGTTTCCCCAACAAGTCTTTTAGTCTTCGGTTATAGGTACGCACACTCTCGTGCTTCCCTTGCTTGGTATTCTAGATTTGCGCTACAATCTCACTGTCATCCGTCAGGAGTTTGAACTCATCTTGGAATGCTTGCTTGAGTAATCTCCATGATGCCCTATGTACTTGGTCCAATTCTATGTACCAATCGATGGCGCTGTCTCTTAGCGTTGCTGGGAATGCTTTCAGCCAATAGTTCAAATCATCCTGTCCGTTGGCTACCCAAAATCGTTTCGCATGTTTTGCAATGCCGTACTGGATCTTCTAATCCGTTCCTCGTAAATTTTGGTAGCTTCTACCTCTCGGCTGGTGGAGTCAACATCCTTCCCTGATGTGCTCCTTGTGTGTTGAACTTGACAGGACTGGTTCTCCCACTACGTCCTGGTGTGTCACATGCACTCTTGGCCATGTAGGAGTCTCTCCCACGTCTTCTATTAGCGTCCTTGACACCTTGAGTCTCCTGGGGTTCGTTCCGATACTCCCTCTACCCTGGGGTCTTAGGCTCAGATCTTCCAATCCTCAGCCCTTCGACGTCGTCCGATATGGATGTAATACTCAAACTATTCTACAGTTTAAGAAAGGAATCTGACTAGCAAATTTCAGCTAAAAGAAACAAACTTGTTTTCATGCTAGGGTTTCCTTTACATTTTGAACATAAAGAAATACAATTTTAAATAAATACATAATATTCAAATTCTCAACTAACTTTTAATTTTACAGTTCAGCTGAAAAGCAACAACTAATTGATTTCATATAATTGTAAATACAAAAGAACAACAACTAACTTTTCTTTGCTTTCATAAAGTAAGAGCAATAAATACAGCTACGAATTAAACATGCTAAATACTTCAGTGAATTAAGAGAGAACAAGTACAAGAAAAATACAACTTTGATGGCTTCCTGCTGGAATGTTGCACAAAACTCTTTTGTATCCAAGGGAAAAATAAATATCATCAAGGGCTTTACCGCCCATTCGAAAACCTTCTGGCTTCCCGTGTTTCTTCAACTAAAGAAACCCGTCCCTTCACGAGGGTAACTAACAAGGATCACAATTTATCATCATGCCTCTGAGCCCGGTGTCAAGGACATACACCACCTGATCGATCCTTCACTATGGGTAACTCCCAACTAGAATGATCACTCTGACCAGGGGTATATCTGGTACTTGACAATTGACAAATGCTTATCTAGCATAGTACCTTGGCCAAGGATTTTATCAATACTGGCACTCCTGTGCCATCAACACTCTCACCCTTGCTCGACATTTAATATTCTTATTTCATTTATTTAGTTACATCAAGGATTCATCTTGCAATATTAGTTTTCAATTAGGAGAAGTTTCCTTATAGGTTTACAGAGATTAAACATAAATTACGAGACCCAAACCAATATTTCCTTTCACAATAATCATAAGCATTATGTTTTGGTTTGAAAGTTAAGGGAGGAACACTTTATGTATCTCAGCTAAAAGTTGCGCACAGTTCAGATTTTAACCATCGTCTGGCCATAAACTTCTGACATGAACCATTCAGTTGAATTTCAAGAAAATGTACATGTACAGGAGTTTAAGAAGAAGAATATAAATGTTTCGTCTCAGATAAATTTGAACAGATAGAAGAGAGAGAGAAGTTTTGATTTAGACAACAAGGTAACAGAGCATATGCATTTTCAATGATAGCTTGACTAGCATTCGCTTTACTTTCAAGAAGAAAAAGCAGAGAGTTCGAAGTAATTATTTATCTAACATTTCATTCAATGAAAGGTTCTTCTAAAAAATACGAGCTCTTCTAAAACATTCAGCAAGACAAGAACTCTTTGATATTACTGATAATTCATGAGAAATGCCTGAAGAAAACATTTCTATCGAACCTAAGTTAACAAATTTGCAAATCACATTACGTGCCTGATTGAGAAATGCAATAACTCGATGAAACGCCGCACTAGATTCTCCAAACAATTGGTGCAGGAGACTCGGACTCAAACCACGATTTTCACTATGCCCGACTATGAAGATTTGATAGCCGCCACCAGAATTCGTCTTTGAAAGAAGAAGCACTAAGAGAGGACGATGGAAGAGCCGACAAGATATGCGTGGAACAAGTGTGATGCTAAATCTGGATGAAATGAGACTCAAAAATGAGTGAGAAAGATTCACAATGTAGCTAAAGGTGAATGCAGAGAAATCGAGCTCGCACAGAAGAAGTGAGAAGAAGTGAATGAAAAGGAGAGCCTTCCATAATAATAGGAATGTTCTAAGAAAACCCCCGACCAAGACTACAAGAGCCCCCGAGTGCATGGCTTCCATCTTGGCCGTTTCTTCTAGAGGAACGATGGAACAATGGCGGTGAAAACTTCAGCCTTCAAAACCATTGACGACTCCAACTTCTATTCCATTAAATTTTTGACTTTAGACCTTACTTTATGTTTTATATTTAAATCGACGGTATAAGAATTTTAGTTATTATTGTTAATTCAATATTTATAACCATTGCAATTTCCCAAGATATATTTCTAGAATTGTTTTGCTCACTCCAAAAGGAGATTATTAATAAATAATTAAATTGACTTGTTTAACAATAATTACATTAAATTTCTTATGGCCAAGTTATGACTTCGATGCACTACCTTACATTGACTCAAGGTTTGATGATAGAATTGATCCTTTGTTAACCACGTCCTCTCCCCGATGATATTTCCTTTTCCTCTCGAGTGTTGACGATCCTACAATCACTTGACAACAAGACTCGGGTTAGACCATTCACGACGTATATATATACATGTTTAAATATATTCTCATCATCATATACATTTCCGCATTAAAAGAAAATCATTCACATTTACATTTACGACATAAGAAACAATTATTTTATCCTCAATTTCACTTTCACATGAAGAGCAGTTACTTGCAACTAACATAATGACCATAATTCCATTGTCATCAACATGTTTAAGTTAGAGGGGATGTAACATACTCCTCCCCTTAAGAATCATCGTCCCCAATGATTATTTATTTATAAATCCAAGTCTAAAATCATAATTATATATAGTCTTAATTGTTTTGAAACAAATATGGAAAGTTTTGAAGGATTTCATAATAATCCTCCCAGGTGGCATTTTCCTTAGAATACTAGTCCCACTGGACTTTACATTGTACCACCTCATAGTTACGTAAGCCTAACTTACGTACCTCGAGCACTCTGAGTGGCTCTATTATGATCACCCTAGGGTCTCGCACCTGCAAGGAATTCTAGTCAATCATATGATGGAAGTTCGCAAAATACTTCTTAAGATAGGAGACATGAAACACATTGTGCAATCTGGCGAGAGCCGGTGGTAGAGAAATTTTGTATGCTACTAGGTTGACAACTTCCAAAACTTCAAAAGGTCCCACGTATCTTGGGGCTAATTGAAAGATCCCTTACCAATTCAACCTTGAATTTTTTCAGTTTTGCCCTCTTGCCATAATGTCAAACAGTTGTCTTGCATGGTCTGA
>CM021110.1:6155076-6231416 GCA_007115665.2 Sequoiadendron giganteum
TGTCTAAGGCAAAATTCAAAGTTGAGCATAGCAAATGCGCCCACCTTGATGGAAGCCTTGAAAGTTTCTAAGGCATGAAATAAAAGCATAACATGCTAAATGCGCCTAAGTCATGTTGGGAGAGTTCAAAAGTTTCTAAGTCTTTGAAAAAAAAAGCTCATACCTCAAAATGCGCCCAAGGAGAGGTGGAGACTTCAAAAATATTCTAAGGCACAAATCAAAGCATGACACTTAAAATGCGCCCTCAAGGCAAGCAAGAGGACTTGAAAATTTTACTAAGTGTGCAAAAATGAAAGTAAGACCCCTCAAATGCACCCATGAAGGGGATGAAAGTTGAAAAAGTTTTTAAGTGTTGGAGAAATAGAAGCTCCACCCATGAAATGCGCCCTTGGCTTGAGGTGAGGGAGTTTAGAAAATTCCTAAGTTACAAAATAAAAGCTCACCTCATGAAATGCACCCTCATCTTGAAGCTACCCCATCAAAATGCGCCCAAGGAAGATGTTGCCTAGTGAAAAGCGGCTAAGGCATTGAAAATAGAAGTTCACCCTGTGAAATGCGCCCTCAAGAAGGAGAAAAGGTGAAAAATAAACTAAAGCGTGTGAGATAGAAGTAGACCCCATCAAATGCGCCCTTGTGCTAGGAGGGGTTGGGCCGAAATATTTCTAAGGCATGAGAATAAAGCATGACACCTAAAATGCACCCTCAAGACAAGCAAGTGACTTCAAAAGTTTCTAAGGCAAAAAGAAAATGAAAGCAGGCCATCTAAAATGCGCCCAGGGAGATAAAGAGGAAATAGAGCCTTGAAATTTGTCTAAGGCATGAAATGAAAGTGCCACCTCTAGTTTGCGCCCATCAAGTAGAAGCTCTACATCTAAAATGCGCCCACCTTGAGGAAGTGCCTTGAAATTATTCTAAGGCATTGGAAATAAAAGTGGATGGGTGGAAATGCGCCCATGATGGAGAAGTAGGTAAAAAAATGCCTAAGTTCAAAATAAAAGCTCACAGTAGCAAATGTGCCCACCCCATGGATGAGATCTGAAAAATATGCTAAGGCATTCAAAATGAAAATTGAGGCTATGAAGTGCACCCATTTCCAGCTAGTGAAGAAAAATTTCTAAGGCACCAAAATCAAAGCTCCACCTATGAAATGTGCCCAACATTGTGAAGGGGGTTACATGAGAATTGGCTAACGCGTGGAAATAAAAAATATATATACCAAGGGAAATACGCCAAGGAAGAAAATGTTAGAAATATTTTCTAAGTGAGATAAATATTGCACTGGAGAAAGTACGCCTTGATATGAATTGAAAATAATTTTCCAAAGGCATTCAAATGAAGTGGACACAGTGATGAAATTTTATTTCCAAGGCGAAAGCAACTGATATATTTTTTCCATGGGTCAAATAAAAAATTAGATGAACCCGTTTAAAATACACCCATGGGTCGGGAAATTTTAAAATTAATTTCCTAAGGGAAATTTTAATATTTTCAGAGGAAATTCGTTTTGCCTAGATTATTTTCCTGACGGAAGTTAAATCTCAGAAGATGAATTATTTCGAGCATGCAAGTGATTTAAAATCACCCGGAGTTGAATGTCTTAAAGAGAGAATTTAAAATGTCTAAGGCAAATTTTATGAAATCGAGGATTTAAATGACAGACATTTTAAAAGTTGGAAATAAATTTACAACTCCCACGAAATTTTTCGAGTTGAATTTATTTAAACACTGCAAGATTTTAAAATGGAATTTTGAATCAAGTCAAGTGATTTTTTTTTTCTCGCGAGTTGTTTAAATCGCCAAGAGTTAACTGGCAGACTAAGAGGAAGGATTCGAATTTTTACAAGGAAGGAATCATTATTAAAGGCAACTGCCATAATGACCGGCTGACGACTAGCCCACTACTGCGCTTGAATTAGAATATTCCAAACGAAGAGAGTGGAAAATTGATGAAGGTGCTAAAAATAGCCCCAGCACTACTTAGCAGGATTCTCCGAAAAGAGTTATTTAAACAATCTCTTCCCTCATTTCTCCTCACATTGTTTCGAAGTTGAAGTTGCTGAAGAAGTTCTTGAGAGATTGAAATATTTTCCAAGTGGTTGAGGAGAGAAGTTCTTTGAGAGTTTATTTTATTTCGGAGTATTGAGTTGCTGAAAGTGCGAAGTGCTGGAGAAATTTTCATTTGCCGAGACTCTTTCTTTCGAAAAGCTGAAAGTGTGTTGCTGCAATTTCGAAGTGAAGGTTGAAGTTGTTTTCCGGAGTTGCTGGAAGGTTTATTTGTTGAAGTTGCACGAAAGTTGAAGCTTGCTGCAGATTTTACTTATTCAAGCTGCTAGAAGTTGAAAGTTGCTGAGGTTGACGAAGTCAAGACAAAGGATTTAATTCATTTTGTGCTGAGAAAGTATCCACATTGCTGAAAGTTGGTAGTTGGCTGCAATTTTCTTCGCCAGTCGGAAGTGCAGTCGTTGAAAGCTTCTTTATAAGCTTGAAGTTTTTTATACAGTACGAGGTTTGGAGTTAGTAATTTATGCTGAGAGTTTTTATTTTCAAAAAGCTAACTCCACGTTCGCAGCCGTCTCGGAGGTTACTTCATTTTATTTAAAAAATCTGCAGCCTAGCTTATTGCTATTCTATTTTATTTTGCAGATGGCCGGAGCAAAGGATGTTGCAGGAACAAGCAGAGCCGCAGGCAGAGCTGCAAACACTGAAGCAGGCAAGGCTAGCTCATCCCGGCAGGCAATGATTAAAAGGCTCGCTAAGCCATTTCTCCCAAAGTCAGCAATAGTTTCAAAGTTGGCGGGATTAAATGACACCAACCTTGGTTCATTTAATCTAAATGCACTCAAATCGAGGATGTTCGGGCTAGGGGGCCATCAACCATCAGTCACGGCACATAATATAATGAAGAGTGGAATCTACGCAGCTGCTAGTTTTCCGCCAGCAATTCAGTGTCCGGAGCTAATTATGGAGTGCGCCAATCACTACAAGCCAGAACGTAGGACGATTGTCTCTCCGGATGGTAAACTGCTCGCCAACTTCACACCGGATGCCATCGGAGAGGCATTTGGGATTCCAACTGCTGAGGAGATGTTATACAGGACAAATAAGAGGGTAGATAAGATGTACTCTTCCTCTTTCGAAAGAGTCACTGCAGTCATCAACAGAGTTTGGATGCAGAAGCCGAGGCCACCCCGCACTAAGCTCCCAAAGCAGATAATTGCCGAGGACGTGAAACAAGAATATTGTGATTTGATAATGATGCTGAGCCGGGTAAATGGGAGTGCACAGGCTTACATTTTCGAGCCTTGGATGTTCTACTTCATCGAGATCATCTTGGAGGGAAAGGAGTGTGTCGATTGGGCTAGGATGATTAGCAACCACATCGATGAGCAATTCAGGAGCTTGAAGGTGACGAAGACTTTCTACATGAGCTCATATGTAATTTACATGTTGGCGAGAATGACTAAGTACAGAGGGATTTCGTACAAGGAGCCAATCGGCTGTGCCCCTGGTCAATTCAAAATCCATGAAGCCTGCACACAGCTACATTTAGCTAACATTGCCAACTATAAACGGGCAAATGATGCATTCACAATGCACATTGCGAGGACACTTCAGCAAAGGACGCAGCAGAGAATATCTAAAGAAGCACAGACACTGATTGAGGAATATGGGTATTGGCTCATCCAATTCCCGAAATTCACATATATTAGGCTGCAGGGGTTCACTTCGTATCCGTATCGGTTACCACGATACCCCACTGATCACATAGTAATGCTTGAGGTATCTAGGCAATTGATTGCCTACGATAAGATTCAGAAAAGGAAAAAGAAGGGTGGACTTGATTTCCCTATCACCATGGGAAATTCCATTGAGGTGTGTCCCTCTTTACAGGCAGCCCGAGAGGCAGAGGACGAGCTGCAATCTTATCATTTGTCATATCACACAGGCAGGCAGGATTTCGATCCTTACGGGAACATCCGGATGGTACAGAACGTTGAATACCGGCACAGAGCTCATCTGGAGGACTTCTGGGCAAATGCAGTGGATGAGGCTGAGATAAGAAGAGGGATGTTTTCCAGACTTCCTCTCAAGTTGATTAGAGAATGTGAGATTATTCCAGTTCCCGACCAGGTAGAGGAGGATGTCAACGTTATGCAACCCGACTATGGTTCAGTTAGGGATACTCCTGTCCCACCACCTCATTGGTCCGAGCCAGAGATCATGGACTTGGTTACGCTTTCTATCCCGGTGATGACTTTTACCAGGACTTGGGTCGATAGACATGTATGCAGACTCAAGAGCAAGTCTATCGCCCTTACTTATAACTTGATGGGTGACCCAAGGCCGTTATCGGTAAAAAAGGGGAAACAAATTGCTCAGACATCGAGGGCACAAGTAGAAGTGCCAACCCAACCGATACCGTTGAGGATAGAACAAGCATCACCCGTGCACTCACAAACTCAGTCTTCGAGTTTGAGAGTGGTTTCATTATTTGCCGATCAGAGGGCAGGATTGGAGGAAGAGCGGGGACTTGAGGAGGTAGATCAGCCCAACGCCCGGGAATCAGCTAGTGTCAGTCTATCCAGGGGCGGCCAACAGGAGGAGGAAGAGGAAACAATGGCCGACACCCATTTTCAGCAGATGTTGGACACGGCTTTGGAAGAAGAAGAAAACACAGAACAGGGGACCCAAGGGTCGGGAGATACTCAGCTTATAGAGGAGGATGAGCCCGAGCAAACCAGTGCAAGAAGGGAGGAAGTGCACGAGATGGAGGCAACAGAAGAACAACCCCTTGTCATTTGTAATCCACAGCAGACAGTGCCTGATTGGCTTTCCGACAGAATGAAGAGAGAACCCGAGGATGATACGGATCCGGCCATTGAGATGGAGGAGTTCCTCAGGAGGATCAGTGCGCCACCAGAGAAGAAAAGGGCCCGAAAGTTTTCAAAGATCTCGACTGACGAGTCAGGCTCTCGCACGCTTCAGGTGGCTATTCCGAGGGAAGATTGTGATCGAACCGAGGAGAGGCCTGAAAATTACGTGATCACCATAGTAGAGTTGGGTCGTCCTACGGGAGCCCAAGTTATCGAGGAGTTCGATAACTCCTATCAGGCATTGAAGGATCAGTTGCTCCGCACGGAGGGGAAGTATAAGAAATTGAAGAAGGAGCACAAAACGTTGATAGGATACGTGCAAAATCTAGCACGTCCAGGTGAACCAGCAAACCCAGCAGTAGAACGTCCATCAGAGCTTCCGAAGGAGTCAGTTGTTGCCTTAGAGGATTTGAAGAAAATGGAAACGGAGGCAGACAAGTGGGTTAGCCGTGTTCATACTGAGACAGGGAAATTCATGGAGGACCTCGCCGATGCTTATCGACAGGCCTCAAGTATTTTGGCACGGATGGATATAGTAGATCAGGCCTGGGGTGATACTCGCATCTATCAAACGAAGACTGTACTTCGTTTGGGGGCTTTGATGCATATACCTCTAGAAACCTTGGTGGATGGAGGTGTAATTCAGAGAGGTGATAGGTATGATTTCACCAGTTGGTACTCCTCGGTGGTCACAGGCCGTGGATTTCACGACGCAGCAAGGGCAGATTCAGCTAAAGTGAGGAAAGCAATGGGCAACATCTTGGGGGGAGTCCTCAATACATTAGAAGCCATATTTGCTAGAAAGTTGGTCCCAGAGGAGATAACTGCTGATGGCTTGAAAAGTAGACTGCCTCCATTCTTCTCAGCTGCGAGGTCACTTGTCCTGGATGACTTTGAGAATGTCTCCACGTTCTCTAGTATAATTCAGCATACCCAGGACGCCTTAGTAACATGGAGGAAATCTTACACCAGATACGGACAGACGGTAGCAGTCTTGGAGTTCCAGCTCAACCATATTCCACCGATCTCTGCACAGGAGGTTGAAGCAGTATTGGCCCGGTTGATCGAGTTTGCTATCCGGGAGAAGGCCAGTGGGAACGCTCTCATAGATGAGGATCTTCTTGATGGTGGTAGTGGGCATTAATTGCTCATTATGATTCCTGCAGGGGAGTGGAGAATATTCTGTGCATTCATTGCCCACTCCTCTCTGTGGCGGTTTTTAGGGCAGAAACCCTAATCAGGGCATAGGTGGCTCGATCTGAGCCCTTCATTGTAATTCGATCTAAACCGTCCACTGAATTGGACTTATTATAAAAGGGGCATCCCCCCTCATTTGTAAGATAATTAGATAGAGATTAGAATTGGAATTGGATCAAAGCTAGAGAGTAGAAGGCATATAGCATTTAGCTTAGAAGTTAGCTTTAGATTGAGGAGAGAAGAAAACTTTCCTTTGAAAGTTTTGTAAAGGGTTGTTGTGAACACTTTTCATAATACAAAGAGTTTCATTGCTTGGTGATTTCTTCTTTGTTATGAGTAGCTAGCAAGGCCATTTCGTCTTTCCAATTCAAGGTAGATAGAGTAAAATAGATTTTTATTTCATGCAAGTAGTTGTTAGCTGTGGAATGTGGTGTTTCATTTGAGCAAGTCTTCTCGTCCATACCACTAGCGGACTGGCTGACGGTGAGTTCGCCTTGCGTGGTCAACTGGAGTAATAGCGCTTAACTTCGATTGTGACTCATATGTCCATATGCATCGTTGTGATGGTATGAACATGTTGTGTCATGGTTTGAATATTTTCTCATCCTTTGAAGATTGCACCAACTTTGTGGAAGTTGTCCGGAGGGAGGCAAAGCGGAGTCTGGTTTGAAGATTGTTCGAATTGATCTTTACATTCCACCCTTTAGGAGTAGATTGTAGAATTCCTATCCCTATCCCCTTTAAATTCTGCATTTTCCGAGTCAGTCTAGATACCAGAACAATATTGCCAAATCATTCATGTCCTAATTGCTTCACAGAATCGAACAACTACGTAAGTCCCCTTGAAATAACCAGCAAAACACATCAACCAACTGAGTCTATTCGCGATAAAAGGAACCTTGGAGTCGAACACATGAACTTTCAAGCAATCTTAGCATGTGGGACACTTTGATCAAGAGAGAATAGAGTGACCGTTGGACAAATTTATTCTGTGCTGGCGTTGTCATAAAAAGCACGTCAACAGGTACCTAGGATTTTGTGCCTTAGTCATTTTTCAGTCTTTGGCTATCGAGCATGAAACAAAACTAAGGAAAGTTTAAAAATTGTAAAATAAAAACTCTCTGGCAAGCTTAGGCGCCCTAGGTAGCCAGGGGCGCCCAACTTTTCAAGGCACCAAATGTTAGAGTTAGGGTTTTGTGCCTCCAGGACATCTTGTTCAAAATCTTCTCAGCTCTGCAGTGGATCTATCAGCAAGACCATCAGATCAACCAGTTAGCTGAAATCTTAGATCGATTGGAGGAGTCTTGATGAAGTGGCAAATTGCAAACCATGAAAATATCAAAAAATAAACCAACTCTAGAAACTTTGGGCACCCCAGTTAGCCAGGGACGCTTAGGGTTTTGAGCCACCAAATCCAACAATTAGGGTTTGCCAGATCAGTCACTATCTCCAGAATTTTGCCAATTTTCCAATGAATATCTTAGCCTAATCATCAGTCTCATCAACTATCGACAAATTCAGATCAAACGGAGGGCATAACATGACGTACAAGTCTGAAGGTTGAAAATCAAGAAAAAAAATCTAACTCTGGATGAGTTGGGCGCCCCAGGTAGCCAGGGGCGCCCAAGCTTTTGGGCACTCAAATGATTAAATTAGGGTTTGACACCTCCAACACATTATCTTCAGATTTGAAGCAGCTCTCCAACAAAACCATTGACAAATCCATCAGAGTTGTCAATCACCAGATATCGAAGACGGAACAAAGGGATGGAATTGTGCAAAATGAAAATCTCAAGAAATATTCAACTCTGGATGAGTTGGGCGCCCTAGGTAGCCAGGGGCGCTCAAGGATTTGAGGCCTTGAAATCAATTTTTAAGAGATAACGCTCCTAAGAGACCCCCCTCAAAATTCTTTGAGCTATCCAACGAGTCCAACCATTAGCTCATCGGACCTCTCGATCATCCAGAAATGAGAATTCATCCAAAGATCAGAGAAAACACAGAAATTGAAGAATATCAAAAAATGGCCAACTCTGGTGATGTTGGGCGCCCCAGCTAGCCAGGGATGCCCAACATTTTGAAGGTCAAGATGATGTTTTTATCCAAAGTTGCTCCTAGGACAATCTCATCAGATTCGAGCAGGCTGTGCAATGAGATCATTGACCAGTTCACGGGATCAATTTGACGTTTGGAAATCAAGATCAAAGTGGGGTCAAAACTCAAGCAAAAGTTGAAATTTGAAGAAAATTGGCTATCTGCCAAGAAGGGCGCCCAAGGCTCAATGCCTTAGAAAATTTTCCAATTTTCAAAATGCATTTTTTCAGACAGCGTCCACATTCGATGAACTTGCTCAAGATTGGCTTCAAGAAGTTTTAAAGATGGAGAATAAAACAAGTTTTTAACCTAAAAACCTATTTAAAGGATGCCTTTGAATTCATTCTTCACAATTTTTGCAGGTGGCATCCAAGGCAAGAGAAGAAGAAACAATTTTTTTTATTCAATTCAAGATTTAGAGGCCAAAACTTGGAGATTTTTCAGAGATCATATTTTCTTGATAAGCTCACAAACAGGCTTCCTTTTTTATGGTTTATTTTTCCAGGTTATCAATTTTTTGAAGGGGGTCATCTTTTTCAATTTTCAGCAATCTGGGTCAGCTTGGTTCATGATTCTGAACAACTTTGGAAAAAAATTCAAATTTCAAGAACCTACTTTTTTCACGCATGTCCAAGAAATCTTCAATATTTTCAAAATCTAATCATCTGGGTTCATCTAAAATGTGATTCTTACACAAAACCCAACTCTCAGCTTTTTTTCAAGAAAATTTCAAAAATTAGGGTTTCTGCTTTTTCAACCAGCCATCAACAATTTTCAAAAATGAACGATTTGGGTCTTCTTGCAACGAGATTCTCTGCAAAACCCATATTTCATATTTTTTTTTGAAAAATTTGCCCATTTGAAGAAGAAAAATCAGCAAGCTAAATTTAGGGTTTGTGCAGAAATTGTCCAAACATAGTCAAGTTTATAGTCAATCTTCAAGTTTTTCAATATGGAGTACTCTCGCATCGAATTCAAAGCCAAGACAGTGTTGTATCATGATTTCATCAAAATTGTTGAGAGTGATTTGCATCACATAAAACCAGTGTTCAATTTGCGTGCTTTAGAAGACGCAGGGAATGTTGCAATCATACATCTTGGTAATTCTGGATTGCTTACAGCAGCATCAATTCTCGTCTCAATGCAAAGTATAGAGTTTGTAATTGCTTGTATGAAGCATTATAACCCCGCAACACGAGAAATTCAAGCAGCAGATGGGCGGGTTGTTTGCAGCCTCAAGCCGGACATGATTGAAAAGTGTTTTTCAATACCACCTTGGTCTGAAAGTTTAACCATCTCCATTGAAGAATGTGAAAAGGTGTGGGACATGCACAAGGATAAATATCGCAAGAAAGTTGCACAAAGATGGCTGAAAGAAAAACATAACATTTTGCCAAAGAACATCGGGCGTGGAGAATTCAAGGATGAGTTTGCAATAATGATTACTCTGCTCAACTGAGTCACTGGTCAAGCAAAAGCTACAAAATTCCAACCTTGGATGTTCTATGTCATCTCTCATATCATGAAGAAAACAAAATTCTATGACTTGCCAACTTTGATCAGCAATAGTCTTCACCAACAAATAATTGAATATTTCAAAATCCACGAGTTTCACATGATTTCCTACCTGGTCTACCTAGTGGCCTTTCAAAGAAAATTCAGAGGATTGAATACTGTAGGAACTTTGGATGTACAACATGTTTATAATCATTACCCTTAGTTGGAGTTTTCAGAGTCAGCATGTCGCTACAAAAGGGTAAATGAGGCATTCTTGATGCATACGGTGAGAGACCTAGACAACGAGTTGCATGTACAAATTTCATCAATTGTTAGGGCAGCAACGGTTGAGTGGGCAGATTGGTTCATCTAGTTTCCTACATTCTCCTACATGAGAGTGTACGGCTTCTCAAGTGCTCCAGTCATGTTGCCAAGATATCCTTTAGATGAGGTGGTTTTCATGGAGTTTCTAAGGCAAACATATGAAGTTCACACGTTCTTGCGGAACCGAAAGAAGCCTGCTTTCAGTTTATCATTTGAGTTGGGAATCTACAGATGTAGATCGTCGGCAGATGCTAAGTTAATGGGTGATGAGTTATCTAAATTTGGTCTCAATCCATTCAACGAGAGACGATCATACAATCCTCATGGTGTCTTCGCATCCCGTCTTGGTCAAAATTATGCTCATGTGTGCACACTTGAAGATTTTTGGGCTAATTGCAAAGATGAGTTCGAAGTATGAAGACGCAGTAACAACAGGCTTACACTCCATCAGATGAAAGATTGCTTGTCAGAAGATATTGAAGGATTGTTCGATGATGATGGAGATGTACTTCTTTCTATGTATGCCTGAAATCAAATTGAGCAGCAGCCGCTTACACAAGTAAATTGGTCCAACAAAGAGTGCACCTCAGTTGAAGAAAGAATGAGCCAAGTTATCAAAAACAGCAAGATGTTCCTAGGCCTCAAGAGGAATCGAAAGAAAGCTATTCCAGCCGTAGAGTCGCCAATAGTGCAATCATCCCTTCCTTCTTCCAAATAAGCTCTGAGAATGAAGGCCATGATCAATCCTCTAGAAGGTGTGAAGGGTAGCAGAACAACAAAGAGTGTACGAAGAAGGTTGGAGTTTTCTAATATAGTTCTACAGGAGCAGCCGACAGTTGTATTTGAAATTCCACCTAAAGAGCCCGCACCATACGAAGAAGTAGTAGTTGTGCCCATGTCTCCAGATGCTCCACCGTCGCCAAGGTCTTCTCCGATCCACATTGATTTAGAAGATGAGGAAATTGATGAAGCTAAAGCTGAACCTCCCAAAGAAGTTAGTAGAGACACCTCGTCTTGGCTTGAGAATGTCCTGGGAAGGAAGAGGAGGAGGCCTTCATATCAATTAAACTTTGCAAAGCTTCACATGGAGAAGAATGCAGATGGTGAGATTGTTACGCCTCTAGAAGACAAAAATATTGAAGAGGTTAAGGTTGATGATTTCATAGTTGTTAAGGTCAATCTCGGCAAAAGCACTAGGCACACTGGCATAAATTTGTTTGATGTTGCAACTGGAAATCTAAAGGAAAGAGTACTAAAAGATGGAGAAGATAAGACAACCCTCAAGGTTGAAAATCAACAACTCATGCAATATATTTCTAATCTTCTTCATAGTACTTCACAGGCCACTCAGTTGCTGTCCCAGATTCTAGAGACACCGGCTGATTAGCAACAATTGAGACAGTTGGTAATATATGGGAAGCATATGCGGGATTGGATTGAGGAGTTCATCACCAAAGGCAGAGTTGTTCTTGCACAGATATATCAGCTAAGGTATAATGCCCATGATCTATGCCAAGGGATTCAAGGATTTGAGCAATGTATAGCAGAGGTGAAACCAATACACGAGATTATCATTGCAGATTTGAAGACAACATATGATTTAGTGGTTTCAAGAGAACATAAGAGGAAAATCCTTGCATGGAGAGAGCGTCACCTCTTCAAGGTGAAAATTTATGAGAAGATATCTGAAGAGTTAGTTGTATACAGGTAGAGGGTGGTTGATGTTCTCCAGTTCATAAGTGAATTGTTTCAGAGAACCCTTGTCGAGATCGTCATGGTGATGGTTCTTTTATTGAACTTGATGAAGTACAAGCAAAGCTCCATAATATTGTTCGTGGTAGTGGTAGTGTTAGCAGTGATCCTGTTGTTGGAAAGATGAGTCAGATTGTTACACCCCGGAATTTGTATAGTTACTATTTTAGTAATGCTTAGAGCATTCTGATTGTAAGAAAGGTTTTGAATGAATAAAATGTGTTGAACCTTGTTATCAATATGAGAACCTGTTTACATGTTATGATTGGCTCATTCTGTATTCTTGATTGATGTTATTCTTGGATAAGTAATGCATAGAGGAGAGTAATTAGTCTTGTTTTATATTTGATTTATATATACTGCATATGTTATGAGCAAGTGACTGTCGTGGTTTTGTGCTAATGGATGCAGGAACAGTAACTATTCCTCCAGGTGGAGGGGAAACATCACTCGGGAGAGGAACTTGGTCGGCTAACCGGTAAAGTTGATCATATGAGCATACACAAACTTCACTGAGGGTTTTGGGAACTGAGTCAGATTGAGTTGTCTTAGTAAGTCATCCTTAGGCTTAGGAGTTTTTGATTACTTCTTTATGCTTTATGAGTGGTGTTACTTGATTGACTGACTTACTGTTCTGTGAACCTTGAATGTGAAATGTGAACTGATAAGTTATACTGATGCCTGGAATTTACAGTTAAACGTATATATACATGTTTGTACAAATACGTGTATTAAGGGTACTCTGACTGGCCTGTAATACACGTAATTGGATAATTAAATACAAACTTGTATAGATATATTTAAGTGTAAATATGGATATGTTTATAAATATATTTAATAGTATATTTAATATAAACAGTATTATAGTTTTACCAATAATAAAATATATTGATATATCTATAGTAATATTTAAATATTATATAGATATATACATATATTTAAATAAAGGTAAAATAAAACTATAATAAGTTATATTAAATATAATGCAAAATATATGCATAACATTTTAATTTATAATTTAAAATGACTTTGCCTTGGAAATAATTAAAATTGACTTATATAGTCATTTGGTAATTAAATGCATTTACCATGAGTAATAAAAGTATTTCGAATTTCTTAAACTATTGGAGAAATACGTTGGAAAGTATTATGGGAAAATTAATTGATAAAGACTATAGTCTTATTAAAAGATTTAAATCAAAGCATTTTTAGAAGCTGAAAATCGCGGATTCCTTCACGGGAAAAAACGCGGACTGTATTCTGGCTGAAACAATGGAAATGGTGAAGGGAAGAACCCGCGCCAGCTTCTCACGCCTTGGACCTGGTCGCATATGCTAAATGCCACCATTCTGGAATGCGTGGGCAGAATGAGGCCAGATGGCTGCGGAAATGGCCTTGATGTTTTCTTCTAAAAGATTTACCGCCATTGTTCATGAGTGGCGCCATTTTTGGGGAGACGCCTGTAGGTGTCAAATCCGCATTTCTCATTATATAAAGTTTGAAACATTCTCTAAACTGCTGGAAGTCGAATCACTTCTCAAAGGCTGAGTAAGTATGGAAAATTCGCCACATTTCAGTTTGAATTATTCAAATAGAAGTTTTGTCAATTTACATGCCAGCATAAGTGGAAATTGTTTGGCTGAGGGCTCTATAAATAGCCGCCCAGTTCATTTAGCAACACACTTTTGGAATTCCGAATTTTCTCTTGTGAGAGCTGCATTTTGTCATTTACGCCAATTGCTATCTACTCCTGCAAATTTATGAATTGCTGTGTGCATTACTGAGAGCCATAATCCATCATTGCTGTTTTGTATTGTGAGAGCCATATACTATCTTGCTGTGACTGTATTGTTGAGAGCCATAATCCATCATTGCTGATTGTGTTGTGAGAGCCATATACTATCTTGTTGTATTGCATTTACCTAAAGAGTCATACTCTACTCATGCTGTGAAACGTATCTGGAGAAGACTGAGGACTGTGGAGGAAGAGCAGAAACTACTGATTGAGCTCATTTCGCAGCAAGGGAAACAGGCATGAGAAATGTCTTTAATACTTTTGTCATTTGAATTAAAATGAGTTACTTGTTTTGATTATGCTTTGCATCATGTTATGAAGTAGGAAAGGAAAATGTTAGAAGGTCTCTGTTTTCAATGAGATTATGTTGAAATGAAATAGCTTAATTTCATTAGAAAGGGCTTATTGAATTAGGAATAACTTGTTTCATAGTGAAAGTATGGAAAAGCTTGTTGAAATGAAATAGTTTAATTTCATAGGGAAAAGCTGGTTGAAATGAAATAGTTTAATTTCATAGGAAAAAGCTTGTTGAAATGGAATAGCTTAAATTCATAGGAAAAGCTTGTTAAAAGAATAGCTTGAAAGGGAAATGTTTGAATAACTTTTAATAGAAGTTATATTATGAATTGTATTACTTGAATACTGCTTGAACTCCTTATATAAAGGAAAAAGGAACTAGTTAGTAAATACTAGGACGAGGGTGGACCTAGTACCAAGGTAGTCTAAAGCTTTAAAGTTAAATAGGTTAACTAGGGAAAGCTATGTACTCCGTGGATAAAGGATTCCGTGTTAGGAAGTACCAGAGGGACCCCTTGTTGACTGTATTCCATTTCCTGTTTAAGTAGTTGATGTAGGAAGTCTAGGGTGATTGACTACCCACGGAAAGGACTCAACCTACGCGTAGGATAAGATAGCCTTAAGTCAAACTGAACTTGACTTAGTGCAAGTGATAGATGACCGACAGTTTAAGTACTGCCGAAACACTTTGGCCAAAGTAGTGTAGTATACTTAACGTCCACTTAGACTGTGAAACAAATTACACTGTCAGTTCACAGTAATCCAGGTTACATGCTAGATTGATATTGTGAGAGCACAAGGATTTAGTTATGTAGGATTACACACTATGCTCAGTTTGTCATACAGAACCGGTTACCCAACCAATCTCTTCGTAGAAGGGAGGGCCATTTACTTAACGGTAAACGTGCGGGGGACCGCAATATAAGTCCGTGGTTGGCAGAAAAGCACCTGAGTGATGTTTCTCCTCCACAGAAGACTTCTGATGAACCAAGGTTTGAAAGGGAAGATCCTGGACAGTCTTATTCCTATTTGCTCAAAAACTTCCGAGCTATGATTGAAACTTGTAAGATTCTTACTTTGTTATTTAAATTGAAAGAAAAGTAATCATGAAAAGCGTACTCTGTTATTTACTTGGAAAAGAGAATAATGATGTGTTGTGTCAATTATTTCTTTATGATGAAATGTTGCATTAGAATGAAATGAAAAGAAAAGTTTATTTACTTTGTCATTATGAATATCTTTCCTTGTATCTTATTAGTGAAAGTAGAAATTTTTTGTTTACCTGGTTTGGGGGTTGTTACATAGATTGCAACGATGTTGGAAAGATTCGATAAAGCAGCTGAAGATGTGAAAGATTCTCTAAGTTCAATTGCAAAAGGTGAAGAGATCCTAGAAAAGCGGAATTTTTCTATAGATAGTATTGATGCTACTGATAGAGATACAATTTCCAGATTTTTGGCAAATGTGGTTGAGATTTAAAGCAGCAGCGAACTAGAAGCTTTCTCCAATCTTTCTTTCCATTCTTATCTCATGCTTTCTTTCTATTCCTGTCTCAGGCTTATACATTCTTTATAGAAGAGAAAGAATGAAGTTGTAATAGTTGGCACTTTCCCTGTTTTTATGCTTTCATAGGTTGTTAGATGCTTAACTTGTTTTAGTTTTAGAAATAAAGCTTGCATGTTGGCAAGCCTTAGTTGTAAAAGCAAGGAGATTTTAGGGTTCCCTACTCCTCTGCTTGTGTATAAATAAGGGCAGCCTTGCCCATTTTTCTTTAACGGTTATTGTGATAACAAATTGTTGAGCCTATTTGTTTCCTGCAAGGTGTTATTCAGTGTCAGTTCAATTAGTGTAAGAGCAAGCTTGTATGCCTATTTTTGCTGCAAGTTATTGTTCGGTTTATGTGTTATTTGTGTCAAGTGTTTTCTGGTTTGATGGCTAAATTGTAAGCCTATTATTGCTACAATATTGTTGTCCTGGAAGTGTGATCTTTGTTACTTGAAATTTGAGAAAATAAAATCTTATGCCTGCTTTGCTGCTTTGATCTATTGTCTTAGATTTCCGTTTTATGTGTTCTGCTTACATAACCTTTATTTTAGCTTGCATTGAAAGTATAGTAGATGTGCGTTGGAAGAATGTTTGTTTAAGAATTTGTGTCGAAGAATCATTCCTTGTTTATTTCTAACTCTCAAGCTCTGAGTTTACTTGAGTAGTTAGAAATGTCATTAGAGTAGGCTTAGTCGTATTTGAAATTCAAAAGAGAAAATCTTAGCTACGACGCTAGAGTTTTAAAACCTTGTGCTCTTAGCTGAACAAAAAGAATGGCAAATTAGTTTAGTTTACTTTCTTTAAGCAACATCAACAAAGAGGGAGCTTCCCATCCTAATTCGAAGAGCAGTTAATTTGTGCATAGCTGTCAATTTCTAATTCACATACCATAGGTGCGAATTGAAATGCCAACACCATTCATGTTGATGGCTTTATGGTAGAGTATGAAGCTTCTCCACTTCAGGGATTTGTGTTGCATGCTATGGAGACACTCGCAATTGGTGGGCATACTTTGCAGGTGAAGTTGAACTATGACATAAGCACTTGGAGTTTGCCTAATGAGGTTATTCAGAGCGTTCTGATCAAGTGTCCAGATGAGAGACCATTTATTGTTGCACCCAAAAGTATTTTGTGTTCTTGGATGGCTGAATTTAAGAAATGGAAAGTGGAGGAGATTCCTGTGCACAATTTATATGAGGATGATTGTCAAATTTGGGATCCAGGAATTTGCATGCTTTCCAAGTTGTTGCAGAATGGCAGTTATATCAGAGTAGTGCAGTAGGTGGGTGTAGCAGTATTTCAGAGATGGATATGGGATCTTGAGTTGAGATTATTGAGGACAAGCAATTTGGGGAGGGCGGATTGTAATGTCCTTTTCTTAGCCAGTTTTAGTATATTGGTGGATTAGCCTATCAATGGGTCCTCGTAAGCTAATGTTGGTGTTAAGAGGGCCTTGTTTAACAGATTCTTGGTTCTCTAGATGACTTTTGGGTGTCAGTTTTCGATGTTCTCTTCTCCAGTGTTTGGTGATATTCAGGGACAACCTTCCTAAGGTGTTTTAGGCTCCGTTTGCACTCACTTACTATTTTTAGTAAGCCACTTGGACATTTGGGTCCAACCTTACTATTTATAGTAAGCCATTCAAATGAGCAGTAGAAGTAGTGGGTTACCCCATGGTGTTGGCAGAACCAACTAATGTTGAGTTTTATTGGAGTTGTGATTTATTAATTATTATTGAAATGTTAACTTTAATAATAATTAAATTACAAGTGGATATCATTAATGGTGTTTAATGACTTTATACTAAGTAGCCGGTTCGGGTTCGGGTGTTCGGTTCGCCGGTTCGGCTAAATTTTTTGGGGGGTGGGTTCGGTTCATTTTGGGTTCGTTAGTACAAAAACTGAAAAACATGTAAAAATAAATATATATATATATATATATGCAGCCTAGAAGCATAAATTAGGATTAGAACATCACATAACATCATATAAACAACAAAACCACCATAAACTTGAATGATAACATGCATGATAAATATAAATATTCATCGTTCAAACTTCAAACTTCAAACTTCAAGTTCAATATTACAACACTATTAAAGTTTTAATCATCAAATGGATCCTCTAAATCATCTATATCAAAGTCATTGTCAACATTGACATTAGATGAAGTAGGAAGACTAGATGAATCACAAGCAGTGCCAATGGCACTGTCACTAGCACTAGTATTGTGCCCATGCTCTTGTTGGATATCGGACTCCTCATATGCAACATGGTGGGAAGTGG
Organism: Sequoiadendron giganteum; assembly: GCA_007115665.2. Classification (NCBI taxonomy): domain Eukaryota; kingdom Viridiplantae; phylum Streptophyta; class Pinopsida; order Cupressales; family Cupressaceae; genus Sequoiadendron; species Sequoiadendron giganteum. The sequence continues at coordinate 6,172,737 of CM021110.1, forward strand.
AAGCATCCAAGTCAGTATCCTCTGGCCCTATATCCCACAACTTCGTCTCCCCTTCCTTGTAGTCACGTTGTTTGTGTGAAAGGAGACGCAAGTTGGAATGCACATATACTAAGTTCTCCGCTCTTTTTGAGAGCAATTTATTGCGCTTTACTGAGTGGATGAAAGAATATGTGCTCTAATTCCTCTCAAATGCGGATGAACTAGCAACCTATGAAGACAAAGTAAACAATTAAAAAATTTAAAACTATAAATGAAATTATGAAACTTTTAAATTTTAAAAGTAAAACTAAAATATGAAAATTTATTAAACTTACTTGTGATAAAACTTTGATTGCAAGGGGCTACAAATTTTGGAAGTATTGTCCATGGAAGTACCACCAACTATGAGCATCCTTTAAGAACCTGTCACGAGAAGCATCAACATCTAGATGATTTGAGTGCACAAAATCAGTGAACTCACTCGTGATTACAAATCGCAAATCTTGGTCAGGGAATAGTCTCATAAATGCTGCCTTGTACCCTTCAGCCACTTCTAAATCTCTATATGGAGGAAGCCTTCCTGGCTGTGAAAGAAGCTGACTACTGTAGTATTTTGGAGTCAATGCAAAGGCAAGAAGGTGTAATGGAGTTGTCATTTTGTTCCATCTTTCCTCAACAATTGTTTGCACTTGTTTGAAGAAAGTCTCTTCAGGGTCTTGCTCTCTTGCATTTATGGTGCACTTGATCTTCTCAAGCATTGAGTCTATACCATCATATATTTCTCCAATGCATGGCTTGTCCATGTCAGTATAGCGAATCATACTCAAAATGGGCTCGGTGAAGCTAAGAAGATACTCCGCACGATCCCACCATGAGTCATCTAATATCATGCTCTTAATTTTTGTTGCTCTTTCAGTGCCGCTTTGCCTCCATATAGACCAATTGTTGCTAATCACCATGCTAGCAAGTGCCTCTTTAACTTTCACAAGTCGTCTCAAGACGATAGTATTAGAGGCAAAGCGGGTCTCTGCAACCTATTGCAAATTAAAAAAAATAATTAGAATTTAAAAATAAACTTTAAAGAAGAATTTAAATTAGAATGCACAATCAAATTATGAAAATCAGAAAATGACAAATGTAAATATTACTTCACTTACCTTCAATAGCTCCAATTTTGAAAATGATCTAAAGATGCTTTGAGACAAGTGGTGGTTGGTGACGAACATCTGAATGTCCTCAGCCTCAGCATACAATTCTTTGATCCATACAATTTGATTCCCAATCTTTTGCATCATAAGATTGAGTGAATGGACCGCACAAGGTGTCCAAAAGATATGTGAATATCTTTCCTCAACCAACAACCCTGCTGCTCTACAATTCTTAGCGTTGTCCATTACAACTTGAACAACATTGCGGGCTCCCACTTGCTCAATGGCTGCAATGAGAATACTAGCAATAAATTCTCCATCTTTTACTTGGCCCTCACAATCCACAGCTTTCAAAAACATTGCCCCTTTAGGGCACACCGCTATGACATTGATCAAAGGCCGATTTTTTGAGTCCTTCCAACCATCTGAAACAATGGACACACCTGTCTCAACCCATGAATCTCTTATAGGCTTCAATGCATCTTCAACCAACTCATCCTCCTTTTCCAATAAAGTGCTATGCACCTTCTCATAACCCGGGCCCTTGTACCCTTTTGGAGCTTCATTAACCGTTCTCAACATCTCTTTCCAATATGGAGAACGAACAACATTAAAAGCTAATCCATTGGCATATAGGCATCTTGCTACACATTGGTCGGCAAGGGCTCTACTCTCATTTTGAAATGCAAGTTCCAAAGGCCCCTTTGATCTCTTGTTTGCAATAGGTTGTGCACTTCGAGCTTGAAGATCCGGAATGACAATAAATGGGTGGTCTTCTACCACAATATTGGGATTGGATGGGGGTTGCATTCCCTTTGATTTTTTTTTAAACAAAGGGTGATTTCCTTTTTGGGCTTCCCGTTGATCTGCTGCATCTTGCTCCATAATGTATTTTGCAACTGTCTCAGGTGGAATAGGTGCATCTTTTTTTCCAGGGCAAGGCGTGATGCCTTTTCCACTCATGCCACACAAATGTGCTTTCACCCTATGGTATGAACTAGTATATGTAACGCCACACCCATTGCATTTCCAAAGATAACCACCACCACCTAGAACCTGTTTTATCATCTCAACATACTGCCATAGAGGAGAATTAGGATTTGTTTTGAACTTTGAGTTTGGTTTAGCTACGGAGCCGGAGGTAGAACCCATTGACATTGTGATTCCTATGGCAATTTGTTTGCAAACAACACATTCAAAATTTGAATGAAGAGAAAATATTGATTTATAAAACCTAGCTCTTTTGAATCTTGCATACATTCATAGAAGAATGGAAAGGAAAAACATATATAAATCATAAAATGAATCAAAACAAAGTTTCTGGTTTGTAAAATGTAAAACAAAAAAATGGATGAAAAAACTCAAAAAAAGGTGAGAAAAACTTACCTCTTTGCAAAAATATCCCTCAACAATCTTTGTGGCAGCCTATAAACACTTGCAAATCTGTAGGAATGGCAATGCAATCGTTTGTAGAAGCTTCACTGATCAATCTTCAACTCCTTTTATCAACCCAGCAAGCAAAAATAAGAACTCAGCCTCTTGGAATGAAAATGCTTGTTTGCAAAACAAATGAATAAAAATGATGTAGTTTAGGTGTTTAAAGTGTTTTAGAGGTCACTTTTAGGGTTCCCTTGGGCGTGGGTCAAAGTCAAACTGCAGAAAAATATTAAAAAATGCAAAAAAAAACGCTTTTATGCGTCCAAACGCGTGGGTTCTTCTCGGGTTCGCCTTGGGTTCGCCCGGGTTCTTCACCGGAAAATCGGGACTCCAAATACCGAACCCTAGTCGAACCCATAGAGGGACCGAACCAGGACCGGTACCCGGAGCGAACCCGGACTAGGACCCTGAGCCAGGGAGCCGAACTCGGCTACTTAGACTTTATAATATATGATTTATTTTTATAACATAAGGTCAATTATTCAAGTCATAAAAGGGGGCACTCACATGAAGTTTATAACACTTGAGCAACAAACGAAAATATCATTAAATATTTAATGGATTAAAAGCCCTAAAGGAATCGTGGCTTTTTGAGAAGAGTATATAAGCATTCAAAAAGCTCATTTTTATTATTCATTTCATCTATTCAATACTTGAGCATTTTGCTATGGAGAAGAAACAAGGGTTTCAAGCAGAAATTCAATCTTGGAGAATGAAAACTCTTTTAGACTCAGTGATCTATAGGTGTGAAATATCACCCAAAGATTGCTATTCAGGTGGCTACATGCAAGAGTCACATTTGTGCACATTGGAGTTAATATTCAAAGATATTTCATAAGTTTTGTTGAGCAGATCAGAAGCATATTGCATAACTTAATTGCTGATCAATATCCATTGCTGGCATGTGGTCAAAATAGAGAAGGCCGTACCATTCTAGTAGGCCGTACAATACCTTGCTGGGCCGTACTTCTTCTAGGCTGGGCGTGTGGTTTCAAGGCTAAATTGCCTAGGGTTTCAGCATCATTTCATCACCATTTTGGGTGGCTAGTTCATTGCAATAATTCTGCAGCAATTTCAAGGGGGAGAAGTCACTCAATTGAGATAGGCGTTCAAAATAAGGAGGTTGCTATTGTTGATCAGGATATATCAGATTTGCAATATGTTCACTTTTGGCTTTCAGGTATGATCTCATTATAAATGCAAAGCAATGATAAATCTGATTTGATAGATTATTATATTTGCTTCAGTATTTTGTTTATTTTGCAATTGTATATATTTCATTTGCATTTCTTGGAAAATATCTTTAAAAAACACAAAAAGCAAAAAACCATAAAACCAAAAAAGCAATTAGAAAAGCAAAAAACAGATAGTAAATATCCTATTAGGGGTGGGATATTTCAAGGAACTTGTGAAAACCCCTTTGCCACCAATCATGCTTTTGACCTATTAACTGATCTATTTGCTGAAAATTTTGTTTGATGTATCCATTTACATTGAACATGCTTCTTTCCTTTAGGAAGGGGGATTGAATCCCAATTATCGTTCCTAACAAATGAATTCTACTCTTGTATAGATGCATCCCACTTAGGAGTGCTAGATGCCTCCCAAAAATATTGTGGTCGAATTTAGGGGCAATGAAAACATGTGGATGTCCTTGGAATTGTAATCTCGTTCACCTAGTATATGAAGGATCCCCAACACAATTACCTACAAATTCGAGAGTTTGTCTAGTCCAAAGTGGATTGGAAGAAAGAGAAATAGGAGTAGGTTCCCTAACCTTAGAATAATGAATAAGAGAGGAAGGAGCTAGATCCTCGTCATCACTATTGTTAGCTGAAGTGGAGGAATAAGAATCCTCCTCATTAGGAATGTGTGTAGGTGGATTTGAATTGTCATAATGTTGTCATCAATCCAAGTGAATCCAATGTGAATGTAGATCATGAAAATGTGTCAAGAGAATTCAAAGAGCCATCCTCAAAGTAAAAAATTATCTCAATAAACAATTTGTGTGGTGGTGTGGAGAAGCCAACATCCCTTAACACCATTAGGATTTCCAAGAAAGATGCAAGGACTACTGTGCAAATCCATAGCCTTACATTTCTTTGTTGGAATGTGGGTCAATGATGGAGAACAAAACACCTCCAAATATTTTGTTGTGGGTTACTAATCACTCCAAGCTTCGAAAGGAGTGATTGGCTTCAAGGCTTTGTGAGGAATGCAAGTTTTTTATATAACTTGCATAATTAGTGGCCTTCGTCCAATCTATGGTATAAGAGATCTAGAGTGAATCATACAATTAGTCATTTTCTTTAAAGATTTTCTCTTATGCTTTGTTACACCATGCTATTGATGACTATATGGAATTGTATGTTGCAAATCAATTCCCCTTGAAGTACAAAATTGCTCAAAAGGATGGTTTACATACTCACCACTCACCACCATTATCAATACTAAAAAACTTAATGGATTTCTATGTTTGTTTCTCCACAAGTGATTTGAAGTCTCCAGGGTAATAAGCATTTCCTAGGGGGGAGAAATGTTATGCCTTTGAGCAGTTTTGAATTCATTGAAGAAAGTTCATAGATAAATAACCCTCGAAAACCATGTGATGATATCATTGTGACCTAATAATGTGAAATATACCGAGCCAAATTTTTCACTTTTTTCACAACCAAGTTTACCCATTATCGTTAATGAAAACACAATCCAACTGGAAGGAACCCTTTCCTTTGATCAACCCAGATCCCAGTGCGGGCAAGGTTGAAAGCATACTCGAAAGGGGATCATTAGCATAATTGAAATTGCTGGAAAGTAATAGAAAGAAGTGCAATCACTCAACCACTTATTCAGCGGGAGGACTAAAATGAAAGAACAATGCTGAATGCAAAATGCAACTCGACCACTTCTTCAGCGGGAGTAGGTTGACGGCTCAGCCGATCAGCAAGATGAGATAATGCAATTACATAGAGTAACAGGCGGCAAGCCGGCCTCTTCCACTTTTCAGCGGGTGATACAAAGAATTGAAACTAACTAAGACTGAAACATGCCAGTCTCTTCCACAGTCATGGGAATTACAAGAATCAGATCAGATTAGGAGAAATGCTGACAGTACTACTGTTCAGCTTACAATATGTTAGAGAGCCTGCCAAGCACACATGATTAGAAACTCGTTCGATGCTGCAATAATGGTAAATGACTCTTCCATACTCTACTTGACCTCTCAAACTAAAATCCAGCTCACAAACCCAATTTTTGACAATCTGATTATGACAGACTTGCACTGAGATTGCATGATCAGCAACACAAAAAATCACTAAATTAATGACAACTCCCTCAAAACTCACTCAAACTTCATGGAATAAAATGCAATATGTTCTAAGATTGATGGCGCCCATGATGGAAGCACAAAACTATCTCAAAAACTCCACATTTATTTGGCACGGAAAACCAAGCAACTCCATAAAGGTACAGCCCTAGAGAAGGGGCGAATTTGCATTATAAAATCCAATACTTGGAAATAAAATCTAAGATTTGGAGGAAGGGGTCGCCTCAACCATCCAGAAACATTTCCACAATACCCATAAGCAAAATAAATCACTGACAAACGTACGAGCATAAAACCAGATCAGCCACAGGCAAAACAGTAACTGCAAAATAGACTGAAAATACAATAACTCAATTGCAAAATGCAAAACAACTCAATATGAAACTAATCTCAACTAGTTGCTATCTTTCAAGCAAGAAGTTAAGCCTGGCTAGGAGGTGGGCATCCCTCGAAGCAATCCTAATACCATTCCGGCGGCATATCAATACTGTAAAAACATAAGATGCTGAAAGAAGACCCCGAACCTCCTTTTTATAACTTTTGAGGAGACTTCTAGAAGCTTCTAGAAAAGTGCACCCTTTCCCAGAGTCAACAGAATTCAAAATTCCTTGTTGACCACAACTCCTCAAAGTTGGCATCCTTTCTTTCATGGAAAAATTATTTAATAAAATGAAATAATTCTTTTTATTCCTAAGTTGGCGTCCAAAATACTTAGAAGAGAAACTTTTATAAAATTTGCCTTTTTTAATAAACCAACTTATCCCTCCATTTAGGCGTCCACCAAGCCTTAGTAGAAATATCTCGTTTAAAATAATATTTTCAACAAATATTGAATTTGCCAAAATAATCCCCTCAAATACTGGAGATCGGATGAATATACTGCCCTGCTCGAGATAGCCACTAAATCGAACTTCAGAGACCTTGCTAAAAATAGCACTGCCAAAAATAAAACTTACTAAAAATAGCATACTGTTAAAAATAGTAAGTTGTTCCAAACTCATTTTAACCACAATCCGAGCAGCCATCGTAGTTACTAAAAATAGTAAGTCCAGAAAAGTCCTCTGATTCAGTTGCATGTCATGCTGTCACGAAGCTCTCTGAAAACCCAGAAGGAATCCAGAATCTGAACTATGAAACTCCAACATGCAACCATCGTAACTTACTAAAAATAGTAAGTCCAGAAAAGTTCTCTGATCCAGTTGCATGTCATACCACCGCGAAGCTCTCAGAAAACCCAGAAGGAATCCCATGACCAAACTGCAAAACTCCAACATGCAAACCCCTGAATCCTCACGGAAAACCTCCAAGCAGCTGGGAACCCTAATTCTGCCTCTGACTAGCCTACGAGCATCAGGGAATAGGCTAACAGTCACTGGAACGTGTAGTGCTAAAAATGGGGACATTACATAATGACATTGCATTTACAAGACTATCATCATTCTAAAATATTTGTGACATAATCATTGCTTTTTGGCACAAATAACAACAAATGTGTTAGGTTCTAAAGTAGTATGTCCAAAATCCTAGAGCTTTTTTCCCCTACAAGGCCAAGGGTTTGTCATCATGAAGGTAAAGGTAGGCTCGTCTATAGATTCGGGAAGGTTAAAGGCTAACTACAAGAGTGGGTAAGCTCTCCTACTTTTTGGGCTTAACTTAAACCCAAGAGGGTGTTCCTAGAGGTATACCTTAGTAGTAATTCAAATCAAACAATATGGACAAGCGAAATAACAAACAACTATACCCAAATTGCATACTTGATCCCCATTTCTGTCACTAAGTCAAGATTTACTAGCTGAAAATACCTCTTTTAGAGCCGATTCAATACTTTGCACATGTATTTGCAACTATGACAATGTTATAAGCTCTTGAGATAGTTTCATTTAAATTTTCATATAAATTGGCAAAATATGGATATACCAAACATGATTTTGTAGGAATATAATAGTTAGGTTTTGCTTAAGATTTTCCTTGGTTTATGCCCTTGTACCATGACTAACATATATTGATCCTAATCTACTTCCTATGACTACCTGTGAACAATTTTTGTTATTTTGAAAGTGTGTGTAGAAGGTCCGAGTCTTCAAGACCGGTGCCTTAGTGGGTTACAAAGACATATCCGATCATTAAAACAACAAACAAAAGTTACAAAAGGCGTATAATAAATAATAACCACATCTACTTAATAATCCTTCTCCAAACTCATAAACATTCACATGCAACAAAAGAAGAAGCCAATACAAATAACCATTTGCATTGATTTAAAGTGTTGCAACACTTGCTAATCTTTGTTGCACTCACACTAGCAAATGTGGTGAAGGAAAAAATTCAAATAGCAAGGAATCTGTCATACCCTATTGTTTAAAACCCTTCAAAATGCTAACAACTAGCCAATAAGACACATGGTTACAAAAAATATGCTTTAGTAGCTACCTCTTTGCAAGTTTTGAGAGTAGCTTTCATGGTGGACACACTATTAGAAATTGAAACCCTACACCCTATACAATGAATGACAAAGTCGCATATATAGATTGCAGAAAGAAAATCAGATCTTAGAGAAGAGACATGACCACACGACATTGTAGGGATTATCCATACCCTAGCCACCTTTGTGATAACTGATTTGCAAAGAAATCACCCCTTCAAGATCCACAAATCCATGAAGTGTGAGAAAAAACAATCATTTCCATTAGCCATCATTCCGGGCATTAGTGGTCTTCAAATCTACATGTGAAGACCCCCAAATTGCTTGTGAAATCAGCTGAATATGCTACTAGGAGATGGCATGAATATGCTACATCTTATGCATTTAAATAAACTAGGACATGACATCAAACAATCACATTCCCTTCAAAATTGCCTTCTTTTCGATTAAACAATGCTTGATGGGTACCTATGAATTAAATTTGGTGGTTGCAGTCACTTGTCAGATCATTTATTGTATTCCTAGAGTATTTTCACCTTTATTGCAACAACTAACAAATACGACACTTGTAATGATTCCACCATGGTTATGGAATTTGAATGGATCAAATCTGAAAATAATGGTGAAAACAATGATTTTGGACGTCCACTAGTAGGTGCAATGTCAAATCCGGCCATAATAGATGAAACCCTAACCACATTCAACAAACCGTCATGGAAGACAACTTGAATCATGTTCCAAAGTTGTGCATTATTCTCCTTAGATAGTGAAAAGATGTCTCTAATACCTACAATATTTGTCTAACGTACTTGGACCTTTTCCGATGACCATGTGGCCTTTCTAGGTTGTTTTGACGAGTTGGCAAGAAGCCAATGAAAAACAGGTGAGTGTTTTGAATTGTCAGAGGTTAGATAAAAGTCATACCTTGTGCTCATGATTGGGCTATCAAGAATCAGGGATGAGGAGGGGGTCATGTGGGATGAGGGAAGGCTGAACGGACAAGCTTGATGAATGAAAAGAGCTTTGAGGCGCCTGGAATTGAGGATTGGGGAAATGATTGAATTGAGTAGAGGAAATACTAATAGTGAAATCCCGACTCCAAAAAGATGAATGAAAGGGCTTGAGAGTTGGGCATACCTTGAAATGGGTATTAGGTAATGGAAATCTTAACTTCAAAAAACTCTAATGAATTAGGTATTGGGAGAAAGCAATGAGCATGATGGTAAAGGTTTTCCCGATTTCCCGATTCCAAAAGAGAGGCAAATTTAGGCAACGAGGACTGGGAGAGTGAGGTGGGGATGGAAGGATGGAAAACTCTAAGCGTTTGGTGGAAATTAGGGACTTAAGAAAAGTCATTAGACTTTGGAGTTATGGAGAAATAGGAAAATGGTAGATGTTCAAGGGATGCCCGAAACTCCAACGTTGAAAGACCTGGAAATTTTTGGGAAGCAAAGGAATTGGGTAAGTAGGGATGGAAGGGAGGATGACCAAGTTTGACAACTCGATGGCCCAATAGAACTAATGCTTAGCCAAATTTTTAACAAGGTATGAATAAATTGTTAGGCCAATAGGAAAACCCCAACAACTCGATAAAACACTAAAAGCACCTAGGAAATTCCCCAGACTTGGAATTTTCAGACTTAAGTAGATTTTTGGCCTAATTAGTGTACATAGAGGTCCATACATAGGCAAAATGCAGAAACAGAAATCCACACAAGTTACTCTTTGATATGTTATAAATAGGGGTCAAAGAAATTTAAGTGAACACAAGAGGAGGGATTCAATGAAATTTTTTTGACAATGAAATATTGAGTCCCAACAAAATGCATCTCTTTGAATTTTTTAGCATTTTTCCTTGTTGATTAGACTAACTTGTTGATGTCATCTAGCCTATTGGCATTGCCAAATAGATAAAAAATGAAAAAATGGATTATTTACATATTTGATTATTTCATTTTCTCTTTGAGTGGAAAAAACATGTCTCTAATGTCACATCAATCTGATGTCAACAATCTACTATCTATCCTTAGCTAGAACCTATGAATAACATTGATTCAACTCAATAGCCAATGGCAACAAATAAAAAACAAGATGTACAGGTTAAATTCTATAGAAAAGAAAGAATTATCAATAAGCCTTTGTGCATATTCCATATTTTCCTGTAATTGAGGATAATTGCAAAGAGAACGGTTGGATTCCCAAGACATAATGACTGTTGACCTCATTTTTGAACTTGACAATTTTTAAAAAATTTTGTCAATTTGGGAAGCATCACCGTATGTTAAACCCCTCATCACAATCTGTTTGAGTTAGTGGTCCTTGTTTCTCGAACATCAAATTTGTCATCGAATTGAAGCCATCAATCTGCCTTTCCAGTGCATGATGTTGGCATCACATGTTTCTTGGCTCCAATTTGACCTCGTTTGGCCAAAACAATTAAATCAGGATATCTGTTCAAGCTGGAAGAAAATCGTTTTATAGGGGTATTTATGAATTTATTGAGCATAAGGTGGCGAATTTTCAAGCGAAAATTCCTTTTGTTTGGGAGATATTAATTTTATAAAATTTCATCAGGCGGATTACAAAATCAATTAAAATGGGAGTTTTGGAAAGGTTGGAGTTAAATGAATTAACAGGGAGATTAATGAAGTTATTATATGATGCAGGAGCATCCCGGATGTAGAGCAATCTTCATCACCAAAACAGAAAAATATATATTTAATTTTTGTTTCAGTTTGGTCATTTATTTTATTTTTGGTGTTGGTGCAATTTTGTCTGCAGGCAACTGAGAAACAGGCAAAAATGGAGAAATTGAATTTTAATTCTCCTTCTATTCATTTATAAGTTGATTGCAATTCCTTGCCAGGCAGAGTACAAAGGAATTTAATTAAATGGCAATTCATTTAGTTTCTTTTATTTACCTAGCACATTGGTGTTGAAATTGAAGAGGAATAATAAATTTAAAAAAAAATAAAAAATTCCTCATTTACCTTATAATTTATTATTTCTTTGCTAGGGAGAGGAATGGATTTGGGTGTGGCATGAAGCTGAAGGAGATCAAAACAAAGAAGAGAGACACTGCCATAGAAAAAAGAGAGAAGTATGTTGAGGGGTTGTGTAGAAAAGGAGAAGAAACTATAAAATAGAGAAGAAGAGACCACACAGCCCAAGAAGATGAGTTTCATTGCCTGGTAAACAAAAAAATACAGAGCAGATTTGGAGAGGCTGCACGGTGACGAGAAGAAGATAAAATAAATTGAAATGAACTTAGAATGAAGTGTGCAGGTAGCGCCATATTTTGGAGTTCAAAATTTTTAATGAGCAACAAATGAAGTGTGCAGGCAGCACCATACTTTGGAGTTTAAAAATCTGAATGAGCAGCAAATGAAAGGATTAGTGGCTGGAAGAAGATGTAGTGAGCAGGGAAAAGTGTAAGGATGCAGGTACGAAGCAACAGGGAGGAATGAAGTAAATTGTAAATAAAATTGATACTTGCAGACTATATAAAATTTATTGTGTGTAGATTGAGAATTAAATAAAAATTTGGAGTTGCAATCAAATTTTGTTGTTATTTAAGTTTGAATGTAAATTTCATTGTTGCCTGGAATATTTTGACAAATTGAGAATATTTTTTGTGAATTGTTGAATTGGAAATTAAATTGACAAATGAAATTGTCAATCTAATTTGGAGTTGGCTGCGAATTTTACCAGTCTGATAAGACTCGCAAAAATCGAACTGCATCATTATATGCAATGTGGCTAATTTTCAAGCAAAAATACACTTTCAGTCAAAAGATATGAAATAATTCTCTTTTGCCATGATTATGAATTCATCACATCTATGGATCATAACAATGAAAATATATGAGGTTAGAGCTTTCCCATGGTTTTAAAAATGTCTTCCATTGCTTTATTGGAGCTTACATATGGTTATAGAACCTTTCCAAAAGCACAACATACACTTTTCAACACTTTTAAGAGGTTATGAAACCCCTTCAACTTTGCCAAAATTCTTTTTGTCGAAGAAAATGTTTGGTTTCAAAACCTATTCATGGCATACCACACTTCTGATTCCTGCTCCTCTATTTCCTATAGGCTTTTGGATTTTTTCTTCCCTCCTTACATTCTTCTAAAGGAATTGGTCACCTCGATCCCCTGCTCAGCTTTTTCAAGTATCCTAGAATCCTGATCTCCACTATGTTGTGGGCTCCAAGACTTTTCTCTACCGCCATATCAAAAGGGCGTCCATTGTCCTTGAAACCCCAACCCCTACCATCCTGATGGGATTTCAGATTTTCTTTTACCTCATCCCTTTGGCATCGGGTATTCCAAAACTTCAATCCTTGGCCTCTCTCATTATAAAATCTCAACTGGGATTTCAAATCTTTGGGGTTTCCCATAACATCTTCCTTCTTGTAGAACTAGTAAGTGAGTATCCTGGTTCCCCCATTCTTGCTGTCTCATGACTCCATTTCCTAGGCCCAGAGCGTTTTGTTTCCCCGTGTGCCTGGCATTCTTGTACTCGAGTTCCCAAATCCCTAGTCTCCATTGGCAAAATTGTAACCTTTGGCATGCAAACCCCTAAACCTTTGGATTCTTACAACGAAGACAAGTTAACTGCTTGACAAGTGCTGTGACAGCCACATGCTTGTCAAATTTACTTGAAGAATTAAAGTTTTATTTGCAGTGATTATGTAATGAAATTAATTGTAATTTATTCCAAAATTATTTGTAAGCCCAAAAATGGGGCAGTTATGGGAGGAAGGGAAGCTTTTCGTATATAATGTAAAGCCCAATCACTGTACAAAGTATTGAACTTGAGACAAATTTTTGTAAAGTTATACTTGTAAAGCAAGAGACTTTGAGCTTTTGAGATTTCTAGAGATATAAACAATTTCATATCAATTTTTTATGTTCTGTGTAGAATTATTATTGTATCTTTTCTTATGTTAGATGAAATAGTGATGGTGTCTTTTCTTATGTTAGATATTCTTACTGTTTCTTTGGAATCTTCTTGTGAACTTCTGTACATTTTATAAGTTTATCTCTCCATTTCATAATGTTGTGTGTGGGTTTATCAAACTCTGCTGTTCACACACTTTCTAATTCTCAAAACCTCATCTTTGCACATATTTTCCAAACATTGCCTCCTATTTGGCAAATCATTGTGCTGCATATTCAATTTTCAGTTATTCCAAAATTTCCCCTAAAAATTACTCTTAAAGCGTCCAAGTACTTTTGCTATTCGATTTTTTGGCTTTCAATAAAAGCAGCCTCACCGTTTTAAGGAGGGGTCTTTATCCCAATTACTGTTGGGATTTGATAGAGCAAATATTTTAACCAACACATATTAATCAATCTATCTTGCAAATAAATATCACTAGTGTCAACCAACATATCCACAATGAGGTTCCATTTTATGGCATCAATGCCTTTTTAAAATCAAGCTTGAGAAAGAAAGTTTGTTGACCTAATTCTTTAGCTCATTCTAAAGTTTATGAGATTTAATAGGATGATACCTAAGACATATCTGTCATTTTAGAAATGGGTCTGTTGCTTTCTAACGATTCTGCAGGCTACTGGTCTAATTCTACCCACAATCATTTTTCTTATGATCTTATAAGATCATTCAATTGAGGAATACAGATTTTTTTAACCTTTGCCCAAGGATAAGTTTTATCATCCCTTTTTTTGTAGGGCCCCATATAGAATCCACATGTTTTCCTTCTAGATGCAAATTTTACAAGTCATATATAAATATCACACATTTTTCAAAAATATCAAATAAAAATCACTTAGTTTGGGGAGATTTTCGATTTCTCACAGAGATTAAGGCCCTTTCAAGTTCCTCAAGTGTAATAGTTTGTTCTAATGGTCTGTTTTATTTTGAGAAACAATTCATGGAATGTTATTAGATTATCATGGAAGATTATTGATGGCTTCTGTAATGGGATAACTGTAAACAGCTGCTGGAAATGTTGAAAAAAGAAATCTTGCGTTTCTTCTTATAGAGAGATTCAATTATTTAAAAGGGCCAATTTTATATCACTTTTGTGTTTTTCATGACTAGGAAAAATTAGCACTTCTGTCACCTTTTTTAGTTCAATTAAGTCTCACCTGTTTTTTAGCCTCTTAATGTCCATGTAATACAAACTACTTTAACTGTCTCTCAACTGCAGCCATTCCACTTGTAGTTTTTTGACTGAAGAAGAAAGTTCTAGGCTATTTTTTTGCTCTAAATTATTTTGAAGATTAACTTCATTTATTTGACTTCTTTTGGCTAGTAGCTTCCCACAGATCCATACTATTTAATAATTTTGATGGTTTCCATAATCCCACCATCACCATAGGATCCAACCCCATCCTCCCTGTAGCTCAGGTTGAAGATACCAAATCTTTTTTCCAAGATGTAACTTGAAGTACTTCTTAAATGAGACTCGATCATTCTAAATGGCAACTATATAGATCCAATAAATCCTCCTCAGTCTTGCTTTGGATTATAATGGATTGATGATCAGAGAACAAGGTTACCTTCAACATTTCAGTGGGCTTGCTTTTATCCACAAACTGATACAGCAGACCTAGTTATTCAGCATCTTTCTTGTCTAATTTTGAAGTTGCTGGATAGGTCTCTGCCTGCTGTATGAAATCAGCGCATGTATTATTTTGAGTCTTTTGACCTTAGCTAGGACACATGTCAAGGTGTTAACCGTGTTATTAGTTATATGTGTTTGGTGGAGTGGCTCAAGGTTATGTGATATCACCCAGTAGCTAGTCAAATTTGTAAGAAATTTTTTTGATAAGGACAAAAGTGTGGTAGCATCTGAAGTTGATTAAGGCAAGATTCTTCTTGAACTTATGTGTAAGAAGAGCTATCTTGGTGCTCTTATGAATCTTTGTATATCATAGTTACTGTTATTTCTTGGTATAATTAAATAGAGAGGAATCAAATATAAAATAGGGGTAACTGTTCAATTCCAGGCATTTTGTAGTTGCAGAAATGTTTTTTCATAAATATGGACAGCAACAGAAGGATGTCCTAACTTGTGCGATTCTACTTACTTGGTGAAGCCTAAACTTTGGTCATAAAACTTACTCGAGATTTGCAATAGCTCCATATTTCTTTGCTTGTTAAGTATACTTGTTAAAGTATTCAAATTATGTGTGGATTAATGTAAAGCTTTGTTACAAACTCATCTGATTCAAATATGTTAAAGTTTTATATGCAGTTGTGACAAACACAAGTGATCTTTGTAATTAAGGAAATGAGTGATATAGTGCCAATCCCTTAAAATAATATGGAAGCTAGCAACTTTGTAAAAGCTACTAGTATTACCTAAAACTTGTATTTGTCATCAAGCAGCATATTTTCAACATAAAAATGCTCTTTATTCTGCCTTCTATGTGAAAAAAAGTTTGAGGTTGTTGCTTTTGTTTCAGAGTTCATGATAGAGTTCGTGCAACTGAAACAAGACCAGGAGCCTCTTTCAGAGCTCTATTTGGTTGTGCTCTGTCCCTGGGAACAATTTCAAGACGAAGGGTATACCATGAAGCTATAAAATATGAAAGAGAAAGAAATGCAGGATGGCTGTCTCCATTTGGATATTCTGCATTTACTATTGCTGCTGCTGTGGAAGATTCTATATCTTCAGAGGTATGGAATGAAGATTTATAAAAGGTGTAGATGAATTTTTATCACTATCAATAGTAGATTATAAAAAAGAGAGCTTCAATTGGTGGTCTTTTAAACATATCCTGGCAGTGGTATAGGCTTCTTGCCTTCAAAAGCCAACAGCAATGTGTAAACAAAGGATTATCATTCAGAACATGGAGATGGTGTGGGCATCTGGTTCAGGTAATAAAAACTGTTAGTATTTATTAGTAAAAATTGTAAACAAATATTATTTAGGATAGCATTAGTTCTTTTGTGAGACATTTAATTTTTAAAATTATTTCCATCTGATATTTGTATTGCCTCTATACTCTTGTATCCCTCATAGTATCTTATCCACACCCTTCTACTTTTTTGTAATCCGTTAAAAGTCCAGACAGTTCTGGTACCTTACCTTTCATTCTGCAGCCTATCTTTTAGTAGTGTCTTTGTTAGAGATATGTCTCACTTTCTGTTCTAGAGCACCAGTGTTTTTGGATACATTTCTAGAATATCCTTTCAAAGAGGCACCTCTTCAATGCAATTATGAATTATCAAATCTACTGTTCTTTATGGACATGGTATTTGGGGTGTTGTCAGGAAGAAAATGACATGATAGGATTGGGGACTATTTCTCCTTATATAAATTACTCTAGTCAATTACATTACACCAAATAGACTTGCCTTAGAGGAGGATAGTAGATAAACTAGCCATTGTAAACATTTATTTGCAACCCACTAACTGTAAAACATTAAATTAACACCTCTTGTAAAGTAAGAAGTCTCTTTGTAATTTACATAGAATGGGTCTTGTTGATGGGTGTTTTATGACCACACCAACACAGAATAAAGTTTCCAACGGTCACCCTATCCTCTCTTGATGAAAGTATTGCACATGCTAAGATTGCGTGAAAGATCATGCGTTCAACTCCAAGGTTCCTTATGTAGCGAATAGGCTCAGTTGGTTGATGTGAATATGCTGGGTATTCCA
Source organism: Sequoiadendron giganteum (assembly GCA_007115665.2). NCBI lineage: Eukaryota > Viridiplantae > Streptophyta > Pinopsida > Cupressales > Cupressaceae > Sequoiadendron > Sequoiadendron giganteum. Next base: position 6,189,690 of record CM021110.1, read on the forward strand.
AGGGGACTTACGTAATTGTTTGACTCGTGAAGCAATTAAGACGCTAAGGATTTGACGATGATGCTCAGATTCCTAAGTTAATCGGGAAAATGTTGAATTTAAAAGGAATAGGGGTAGGGATTCTACAATCTATTTTTAAAGGGTGGAATGCGAGGATCAACTTTAACAAGCTTCGAACCAGACTTTGCTTCGCCTCCCTTCAGACAACTTCCACAAAATCGGTGCAATCTCCAAAGGATGAGTAAAATATTAAATTATGACTCAACATGCACACACCATCACAACGATGCAAGTGGACATACAAATCACAATTGAAGTTAAGCGCTAATGCTCCAATTGACCACGCAAGGCAAACTCACCATCAGTGAGCCCGCTAGTGGTATTGATGAAAGAAGACTTGCTCAAGTCAAACACTGCATTCCACAATTACCGACTACTTGCATAAAACAAAATCTACTTTACTCTATCTACTTGAATTGGAAAGACGAAAAAGCCTTGTCAACTGCTCACAACAAAAGATAGAATCACCAATCAATGAAATTCTTTATATTATGAGAGTCCTCAACAACAACCTTTTACAAAAACTTTCAAAGGGAAAGCTTTTCTTTCCTTTTCAAACTAAGTTAATTTCTAACTATTCACTATATGCTCTCTACTCTCTAGCTCTGATTCAACTCTTAATCTAATATCTAATAGATTACAAATGAGGGGGGATGCCCCTTTTATATCAAGCCCAGTCCAGTGGACGGCTTAGATTCGAATACAATGAAGGGCTTAGATTGAGCCACCTATGCCTTGATTAGGGTTCTAGCCCTAAACACTGCCACTGAGAGGAGTGGGGCAATGAATGCACCGGAGATTCTCCACTCCTCTGCAGGAACCACTATCTGTAATCAATGCACATCATCCCCTTCCAGAAGATCATTATCCAGAAGGGTGTTTCCTTTCTCCTTTTCCCTGGTTGCAAACTCAATGAACCTGGTCAACACAGCCTCAACTTCCTGATCTGAAATGGGAGGGATATGATCCAATTGAAACTCCAACACTGTAACTGTTTTCCCATGCCGGGCACAAGATTTTTTCCAGGCGACTAGAGCATCCTGGGTATTCTGAATAATATTGGAGAACGTAGAGGTGTTCTCGAAATCATCTTGGACGAAGGCCTTCACCTCAGAAAAGAATGGTGCCAATCTACTCTTCAAACCATCTGCAGTTACCTCCTCAGAAGTCAGCCTCCTAGCAAAGATAACCTCCAGTGTATTGAGGACTCCATCGAAAATATTTGTCATGGCCTTTCTGACCCTGACCGAATCTGCCTGTGATGCATCATAGAATCCTCAGCCCGTGACCACTGAAGAGTACCAGTCGGCGAAGTCATAGCTATCACCTTCCTGAATCACACCTCCCTCAACCAAAACTCGTAGAGGTGTGTGCATCAAAGCTCCTAAGCGAAGAACAACTCTCGTTTGATAGATACGAGCCTCACCCCAAGCATGATTAACTGCATCCATTGTTGCCATAATGTCAGAGGCTTGCCGATAGGCATATGCAAGATCCTCCATAAACTTTTTTGTCTCAACACAAACATTGGCAACCCACTTATCTGCCTGCTGTGCCATTCTTTTCAAATCTTCTAAGCCACTGATTAACTCTCTAGGAAATTCGGTCGGGTGCTCAATTGCCGGATTTTCTTGCCCACAAGGATGACAAGTGTTGTACATAGCCAATCAGTGTTTTGTGTTTTACCTTTAATATTTTGTATTTGCCCTCGATATGGAACAATCTATCCTTGAGTGCTTGATATGTCGCACTCCTCAACCACCTGTGCTCTAGTAGGGCGGCTAAGTTCCATAGTCGTAATCACATAATTCTCTGGAATAGCCTCATCTCGATCACACTCCACTCTAGGCACTGCCACATACAACGTTTGAGAGCCATCCTCATCTGTTGAGATTCTAGAGAACTTTTTGGCCTTCTTCTTTGTTGGAGGTGCACTGATCCTGCTCAACAATTCTTCCATCTCAGCTGCTGGATCAATCTCATCAACAGGATCATGTCTCATCCTGTCCCTTAGCCACTCTGGCATGTCCTGCCGTAAATCTGAAATAACGAAAGGCTGCTCAACCTCGGCCTCCACCTCATGAACTTCCTCTATTCCCTCGTGCTGACGAGGGTCATCATCTTCTATAGGCTCAGTATCTCCTAAGCTCTGGGCATCTTGATCCGAAGTAGCATCATCCTCAAAAGCTGCCTCAATCTCATGCTGAAATTGAGTGTCAGTGGTCGTCCCTTCATCTGTCTCTTGCTGCTTTTCCTCCCTAGGCATGTTGATGCTTTGGACCACTGACTCTCTGCGAGGTGGGTGACTTGCCACTTGCACTGCCTGTTTTGCATTTAATCTTTCTCTTTGATCAACAAACAATGACACTTCCTGCATATTCGGCAAATGTGCATGTGATGGCATACGGGTGGATTCTTCAATTCTTAGAGGTTCAGGCCGAACTGGTTCTTTTCCTCATGGCTCTAGAGCTTGATCAACCTGCCTAGCTGCCGGTGATCTGTGATCTCCCATCAAATTGTAAGTAAGGGGAATTGATCTGCCTTGAGTCGGCTCACATGCCTCTCTACCCAACTCCGTGTGAACGCCAAGACTGGGATGCACAGTGTATCCAAGTCTGTAATCTCTGGCTCAAACCAATCCGGGAGTGGGAGTTTCGAATCCCTCACTGTCTCATAATCAACTTGTACAACATTTATATCTTCTTCAATCTGGTCTGGCATTGGGACAATCTCGCATTCCCTAATCATCCCCAATGGTATTCGTGAAAACATCCTCCTCCTAACCTCAACCTCATCCACTGCACTTGCCCAAAAGTCCTCAATCTGTGCCTTATGCCTGAACTCCTCGGACAATATACATCTGATATTCCTGTGGGGGTCATAGTGTTGTCTGCTGGTATGGTAGGAAAGGTGGAAGAACTGGAGTTCATTTTCTGCCTCCCTAGCTGCTTGTAGTGATGGACAGATTTTGTCAGAATTCCCCATGGTAATTGGGAATCCAAGTCCACCCTTCTTCTTCTTATTTTGAATCTTATCATAGGCAATGAGTTGCCTAGATATCTCCAACATCACAATTTGGTTTGTGGGGTACCGGGGCAATTTGTATGGGTAGGAGGAGAATCCTTGCAGCCTGATGTAAGTAAATTTTGGAAACTGGATGAACCAGCACCCGAATTTTTCAATCAGCTCTTGTGCCTCTCTAGATATTCTATGATGAGTCCTTTGCTGCAAGGTCCTCGTTATGTGCATCGTGAAGGCACCATTGACCCTCTTGTAGTTGGAGGTACTTGTCAAATGTAGCTGCGGACAAGCCTCATGTATTTTAAACTGATGGGAGCCACACCTGATTGGTTTCTTATACGAAATCCCTCTATAATTTGTCATTCGGGCTAGCATGTAGACAATGTAAGAGCTCATGTAGAATGTTTTTGTCCTCCTTAGACCATGGAGTTTCTCATGTAAATTGTCACTAATCATTAGTGCCCAGTCTACATAGTCCTTGCCTTCCAACACTAGGTTGATATAATAGAACATCCAAGGTTCAAAGATGAACGCTTGGGGGCACCCTCCAACTCTGCTCAGCATCATTATCAGGTCGCAAAATTCTTGCCTCAAATCTTCTGAAATTATTTGCTTAGGTAGCTTCGTGTGAGTTGGCTTGGGCTTGTTCATCCACCTGGAATTTATCAAGTTAGCACATCGGTCAAATGTGGATGAGTACATCTTTTCAGCCCTCTCCCTTGTTTTGCAAATCATCTTTTCATGGACTGGAATTCCAAATGCCTCCCCAATTGCCTCCGACGTAAGGTTGGCCAACAACTCGCCATCTGGTGAAATAATAGTCCTCTACTCTGTGTTGTAATAATTGGCACATTCCATGATTAGTTTTGGGCACCGAATTGATGGTGGAAAACCAACAACTGCATAAAGTCCACTCCTTACAATGTTATGCGAAGTGACCAACGGATGATGACCTCCAGTTCCCATTATTCCCCTCCTAAAAGTCTCCAAGTTGAATGAGCCAATGTCTGTGTCACTCAATTTTCCCAACTTTGAAGAAAACTTTGACTCCGACAAGAAGGATTTGCTCAACTTCTTTATCACTGCCTATCTTGATGTGCTTGCTCTGCTGGAATCAACGTGATTTCCTCTTCCCGCAGCTCTTCTGCTTGTTTCATCCATTCTACAAAAATACGAGTCATTAGAAAATAAGTCTTAGAAAAACAATAGCATTCTGAGGGTGCCAACAAATTTTCGAAAAATAAAAAGGCTGCAACACTTTGACATTTCCAGCTGCAAACCTCAACGCTTTTATCACTTCAACACTTCGAAGTTTTTTCTACTTGCAGCAACACAATGTCCAATACTTGGAAAGATTCGATCGCAGCGATGTAGAAGTTTCAGCAACTTGTAACTCTTCCCTTCAAGTTCGTACTTTAGCCACCTAAATCCTTTCTTTGCAAAGTCACGCCTTCAGCAACATCAATCTTTGCAAATCAAAATCGTACATTCAGCAACTCAAGAAGTTTCTCTTTGCAAACTTGCACTTCAGCAATTTCAAAACCTCTCTTCACAAATTCGCACCTCAGCAACTCAAGTCTTTCTTCCTCAAATTCGTACTTTCAGCCTTAGAGAATACTTTGCATCCAGCAACTCAAATTAGAACTTCTCAGCAACTTAAGTGTCCTCACAAGTTTGCACTCCAGCAACTTGAAACTTTCTCACTTGCAGCCACTCACATCCAGAACTTAGAAATATTTTTGCCCTCAACTTAACCCACTTTACTAGCACTCCCTTCACAAGTTCGCACCTCCTCACTTGCAGACTCAAATTTGCATTCAACAACTGATGAAGAGAATTGTTGACGTTTCAAATCGCACCTCTGGAATGCGTTCTGGAAACGGATAGCTATGTGCAGTAAACTGCTCTTCGAATTAGGAGGGGAAGCTCCCTCTTTTGCTGAGTTGCATAAAGAAAGTAAAATAAACTTAATTACGCCTATCTTTTTGGTTCAGCTGCGAGAACACAAGGTTATAGAACACTAGATGTTGCAGCTGAGGTTTTCCCTTTAATGAAACTAGACAGCTACAACTTAACCTACGCTTAAAACGTTTCTACCCTCTCAAGTAAATACAAAGCAAGAGAGTTTAGAAATGGACGAGTTTGATTTCTTACAAAGATACTTAAACAAACTTTTCTTCAATGTACATTTTAAGCAAGCTGAAAAAGATATCATAAAAGTATTACGGAAATATGAGACTTTTGTTTCAAGAGCAGCAAAGCAAGCTTCAAGGTTTTATTTACTCATACTTCTAACAAAACAATAAACGGGAATCTGAGATATTTATATCGAGGCAAACAAAGCACGCTCAGGATTTTATTCACTCAAGCTTCTAGAACAAAGATTACAATTTTGGAACAGCAAGTTGTAGCAAAATAATTGCAACATGCAATCAACCTGATTATAATTAACACATAACACATGCACTAAACAAGGATCTGTAGCTAAGGAGGCATGCAAACTTGCTCTTTACACAAAGTGAACTGGCACTAGACGATAACAAACATGAAGGCATAAGCTCAGCGATTCTGTTATCACAAGCACGGTTAAAGTAAAATGAGCAAACACTGCTCTTATTTATAACTAAGCAGAGGAGTAGGGAACCCTAAAATCTCTTTGCTTTTACAACTACTGCTTGCCAACATGCAAGGTTTATTTCTAAATCTAGAACAAGATTAAAACATCTAAACCCTAAAAAGCATCTAAAATGGAAAGTGCCAACTCATGACAACTTGTTACAATTGTTTTCTTTCTATCCTCAAAAAATGGATAAGATTTGAGACAAGAATAGAAAGAAAGGATGGAAGAAGCTTCTAGAAGAAAGCAGATTTAAATCTCGATCACATCCGCTAAAAAGCGGGAGACTTCATCTTTTGTTGGAGTGTTGATGCTATTAATAGCAAAATGCCGATTTTCCAAGATTTCCTCGCCATCTGCAATAGATTTCAAGAAATCTTCACTCTCATTGGCCGCTTTCTAAAACTGTGCTGACATCATGGAAATCATCTTCGATCTTCCAACACTGCCATCGCTGCCATGCAAGATACTCTGAAACTCTGTTTGGACTACATCAAGCCCAATGTAGGAACCATCCTCAAGGTAATACTGACAAGGAATTGATGCAACTACTTCTCTGACGAACCTAAGAGTATCAACAACTCTTTGTTTATACGCTGCAAACTCCTCAGATATTCTGACATATGTATTCACCTTGAAAAGATGACTTTCTTTCCACTCTGGGATTTGTCTTTTTTGTTCTCTTGCCATTGTAGAGCCACACGCCATCTCTAAATGTGCAATTATGACTTCGTGCATTGGCTTGAACTCGGCTATCAGCTGCTCAAAATCCTGGATACCTTGACATAAGTCATGAGCTTTGTATCTTAACTGGAAGACCTGTGTTAGAACTACTTTTCCTCTGTTGATGGTTTCTTCAATCCACTCTTGAGTTTGTTTGCCACAAATAACTAACTGCCTTAACTGCTGCTGATCAGCTGGTGTTTCTAAGACTTGAGGCAGCAACTGAGTTGTTTGTGAGGTGCCTTGAATAAGATTTGATATACATAACCGGAGTTGACGATTTTCAGCCTTGAGGGCTGCCTTGTCTTCATCTTTCTGCACTCTTTCTTGAATGTTTTCTATTACCATCTTAAACAAACTCATATCAACATGTTTGGTACTTTTACCAAGGTTTGCTTTGACCATTATGAAATCATCCTCATCTACCTCATCCCTGACTTTCTCTTCAAGAGGCGTAGCTATCTCCATGACCATTTCACCCTCAAGGTTCCTCTCAAAATGCATTTGTTTCTTGGCCTTCTTCTTGGGTGCTTCCTGGTATATGCTAAGGTCATCAACATTCACTTGATACGAACGCCTTCTTCTTATCCTTTCTAAGGAGCTCTCGAGCCAAGATGTAGTATTTCTATTAACATCCAAGGGAGGAATAATTGTAACTTCAACCTCTATCTCCTCGTCTTCCAAATCAATGTGAATTGGCAAAGACCCAAGAGATGGTAGAGTTTCTTGTATCAAAAGCTCATCATGTTGTACTTCTTCTTGAAGTATGGGCTCTGGTGGAGAAACTTCTGTTTCAGCTATAGGCTGCTCCTGTATAACAATTCCTATGTAGTCCAACCTCCTTTTGGCACTCTTTGCTGATCTATTGCCCTTTGTGACCTCTTGAGACTGAACTTTTTCTTTGTTTTTTGTTTGGACTCTTGAAGAAGAGGGAAGAGATGAAAGTTTCCTTGGCGGCTCTGCTACTGGAATAGACTCTCTTCTTTTAAGGACTAAGAAAGTCTTGCTGTAATCCACCAATTGTTGTGTCCTTTCTTCAACTAACATACATTCTTTGTGAGCCCAATTGACCTGTGGAAGAGGTTGTTGTTCAACCTGATTTTTTGTGTAAGCTGGGAGAATTACATCCCTGTCATCATCTGACAACCCTTCAATGTCTTCTGATAAGCAATCTTTCATCTGATGAAGGGTTAACCTACTGTTACTTCGCCATCGCACCTCATACACGTCTCTGCAGTTAGCCCAAAAGTCTTCAAGTGTGGGCACATGAGCATAGTTTTGACCAAGTCGAGATGCATAGAAGCCATGGGGATCATATGATCGTCTTTCGCTGAAAGGCTTGAGACCAAGCTTGTCTAACTTGTTACCCATTAGCTTAGCTTCTGCGGATGATCTACAAGTGTAGATACCTAAAGCAAAAGGAAAGTTGAAGGCTGGTTTCTTCTTGCTACGCAGACGGGTGTGAACAACTGATATTTGTCTGAAAAATTCCATACACACTACTTCATCTGATGGATACTTTGGTAACATAAGTGGAGCTCCTAAATAACCGTACACCCTTAGGTAAGTGAAGGTGGCAAACTGAATAAACCAATCAGCCCATTCTGATATTGCAATCTTGGCAACAGATGAGATGTGAACATGTAGCTGGTTGTTCAGGTCTTGCACTGTGTAGATTAAGAATGCTTCATTCACCCGTTTGTAATGATGTGATGCAGCAGTAGACTCCAACTGAGTGTAATAGTTGTAGACATGTTGAACATTTAGAGAACCCTATGTGTTTAACCCTCTGAATTTACCTTGATAGGCAACCAAGTAGACTAGGTAGAAGACCATATGGAAAGCATGTCTATTGAAGTACTCAGTTATCTGATGGTGTAGACAATCACTGATCAATGTAGGCCAATCATAGTACTCAGTTTTCTTCATTATATGAGGTATCACATAAAACATCCAAGGCTGAAACCTTGTTGCATCTGCTTGTCCAGTGACTCGATTGAGTAGGGTGATTATAATGGCGAATTCATCTTTGAACTGTCCTCTCCCAACATCCTTTGGCAATGTAGAATGTTTCTCTTTCAGCCACCTATGTGCAATCATTTTGCTGTACTTATCTTGATGTTCTTCCCATATCCTTTCACATTCTTCTACGTTGATGGTGACACTACCAGGCCATGGTGGAATGGAGAAGCATTTCTCAATCATGTTTGGCTTTAGGCTGCATATGATTCTCCCATTAACTAACTATATCTCCCTTGTAGCTGGATTGTAATGCTTAATACAAACAATTATGAATTCTAAGCTCTGTATTGAAAAATGCATGGATGTTGCTGCAAGAAGACCTAAATGGCCAAGATGCCTGATGGTGGTGTGGCTTGCATCTTCTAAAGGACGTAAATTGAACACTGGCTTAATATGATGCAAGTCAGTCTCAGCCGTTTCAATGAAATCATGGTACAACATTGATTTGGTTTTAAAATCTGCGGGAGTGTACTCCATTCTGCAAAACTTAAAGATAGACAGTAAACACGCCTAGGTTCTGACAATTTTAGCAAACTATCTAAATTTAGCTTGCTGATTTTTCTTCCTCCAATGGACGAAATTTTGGAATTTTTTTTTTGAGACTTAGCCAAATTTTTTTTGTCCAGAAGAAGGTTTAGCATAGACCCAGAAGATTGGAAATGGATGAATTTGAAGTGTTCCCTGACATGCAAAATAAAAGCAACTGCTACAACTTAGAGAAAATTCTTCAACAATTTGTCTGGAAGATAGAACAAGAATGGATCAGCATGTTGAAAATTGATAGTATTAGCCTTCTTCACAAATTTGATGTTCTTGATGAAGAAATATAAAAAAGGAGGCCTTCTTTGATTGCTGATCTGAAATTTCATGAGAAACCAACAAGTTAGGGTTCTTGAATCTTGAAAAATATAAGTTTGAAGTTTGTTGGCGTAAGAACTAACACCTCTGGAGTGTGAGTTTGTACGGACAGCTATGCACACTACGTAATGAGTGCTCTTCAAATTAGGAGGGGAAGCTCCCTCGTTGTGCTGGAATGCATAAAATAGAAAACTAAACTAACGTCCTATCTTTTTGTTCTCAGCTGGTAGAGGCACAAGGTTAAGAAAACCTAGAACGTTGCAGCTAAGTATTTTCCGGTTTCGCAGATCATGTAACTACAACTAAGCTAACTTCTTTAATATCTATCCAATTCCCTCAAGAAACAGAGCGTGAGGAAATGGAGCAGGAATGTATTGTACGATAAACTCCAGGTGCTGGCTCACAACATGAAGGCAAGGTAGGCGCAACTATTTGCTAATCCGGGAAGAAGTTTATTAAAACAAACAAATGAACAGTAAACCTGGTACAGCTTCACAACATGAAGGCAAGGTAGGCGCAACTATTTGCTTGGCTGAATGAGTCTACTATCACACACATCAAACGATAAGCTTTCAGTACAGTTTCGCAACATGAAGGCAAGGTAGGCGCAACTATTTGCTCTTTTGAATAGGCTTATAATAAACAAAACAAAAGGTAAGCAACTGGGACAGTAGATTGTATAGACGCAACACGCATGCAATAACGATCAAACCAGCAACCCCATTTAACTAAGATCGAATAAACACCATGACAATAACATGAAGGCAAGGTAGGCGCAACAATTTATTATAACAGCAATTACTCTTTGAACAGATACAATAATAGCAATACTACAGGCAAGGTAGGCGCAGCATGTATGCTATCAAGCAAAAGTTCTAATTTACAAGGGTGAACCAATCTTGAGAATAGGCATGTTGCCGACAACGCAGCAATTCTCTATCACCAGGAAAAGCTAATTACAAATGAGCTGAAAGCTCTTATTTATAGACATCAAGGTGTAGGCAACCCTAAAATCACCTTGAGTCAACTACAGTTTTGCAAGACATGCAAGATCTTATTCTCTAAACCTAATTGAATGAACCTACACAGTTAACTGGGAAACTACCATCAGTTAACTGAAACATCTAATCTAAATGGACAAGGTGCCACATGCACATCCTTATTGAAAGCAAGTCAACTGGAATGCTATCATCAGTTAACTGAAAGATCTAATCTAAGCTCCAAGTGTACGTAGATGTTTCCAAGAAAGACATGCATGCCATGTGTAACAACCAGTTAACTCGGAAAGAAGCCTCGAGTTTAACTCCTGTGTCTAATGTCTATCTTGGAAAAGGTGGGACGCCTTGAACTGAAGTTCACTGACCCTGATCTCGAGCAAGTAACCCCTCCATGAGGTTAGTGACGGCATCACCATCCAAAGGTCGTCACATGTCTCAACTGTCAATTCACTGCTTCTTAGCAACTCAAGCAAAACTAAAAATCTCTGTATACTTAAACCGGCCCTTCACTGGCTGGTAACTATGGCGGCTTTGTAACTGAAGTGATGGCCACTATTTCCTCTGCAGCTTGATGCTTCTCACGTTTTTCATGCTTTTCTTTATGGAAGAGTGTTGCATGATGAAACTGCGAACTCTTTGGTTGTGAGAAATACAAATGAACATGTTGCATACACAGAAACCCAACGGTATCAACCCTCTTAACTGGCCTTGGAAGACAATCCGCTATACGAGACATGAAACCATGTGAACTTGAGTGACTACTCTTGTCAACCTTTCCGATGCGCTTGATACAAATCCATGAAAGCTTTTTTGATGAAATCATGAATTAAGACTGACTTGGTCTTGAATTCGTTCTGCATGAACTACATCCTAAAAAACTCGCCTGTTGACTGTGAACATGGCTATATTCTGACAACTTCTCCAAAAAAACCAAAAATCTCTCCTAATGAGGCTAAAAATAGCTTGTTGGAGGGCAATTTTCACAGAAAATTCTGAGACGTGGGTTTTATGTAGAATCAAATTCTAAGATGACCCACAATGTCAGAATTGTGAAAAAATGTGATTTAGGCCCGCATGCAAAAGGTTTTCAGTTGAGATCTGAGGAGCTGTGAGGACATTTTTTCTCGAGAAAATATGAGATATGGGTTTTGTCCAGAAGATATTTCTAAGACAGCCCACAACGTTAGATTTGAAAAATATCGACTTCTACTCCACCATGCAAAGGAATTTCACTTCGGAAAATCAAAGCCTCAAGAACTGATGCTCTGGAACAAATTTTTCTTGAAAATTCTAGCACATGGGTTTTGCTGAGAAAGCAATTCTGAATCAACCCAGATGATTTGTTTTGCCAAAAACGCCAATTCTTCAAACATGTGAGAAAATTTTAAGACGAGAAGATGGAAGAAATCTAGAGAAGAAGAAAGATGTTTTTTAATTTTTATTTATTTATTATCTTCTTCTGTCAAAATCGCCACTCTGCCTTGAATTCTGCTGATGAATCTTGACTTGTACCTGCAAAAGAATATTTTTTATGCCTTCACAACTGACCGCTGAAGAAATTCGCCCAACTCTGGAAAGAATTCACCTCTGCTCAAGCTGGATGAATGAAATGATGAATGCCATGCTTGCATAACTAGAGCAAAATCGTACTACAAAAGCAAGACTACAAGCTCAAACCCTAACTGTGAAGAAGGAATCCGATTGGCCCTTTACCAGTTGAACTGCTGCTGTCTCTGAGTCTTTAGACTAAAAATAATATTTTAATTTCAAAGCATGCAAAGAACTAAAAGTGGCACCAATATTTATCTTTGAAGAAATTCGTCACTTTTTAATGCCTTGCATGCAAAAATATTATTTTTATCATTTTGCCAAAAATAGCATCTTGTTGTGCTCAACACACTTCCCTGATTCTAAAAAGTCAAATTTTGATCTTTTAGGCTTCCATTTGCAAGAGTTATGAGATTTTTGAGAATCTCCTATTTTGTAGCTGACTGCAAAGTTACAACCGACCATGTTCAGCTCTGATTTCTGGCTGACTGACTGAGCCTGCGACTGTGCTGAGATATCCACTGCGAAGCCTGCATGACAAGGATGAAATGTCTGCTGGGAACAACAACTGCTAAAATCATCATCTGATACCTTAGAAAATTAGGCGCCTCTGATTAAATTGATGTTTTGACTCCAGACTTAGTCATTTCTTCGTTCTGCCTTCTGATGCTTCAAACTGCCGTTGACGGTGAATGATGAACTCCACTGACTGAATAATGGATTCATTGCATGACTAGAAGTATTCTGCATCCAATGACTGTATATGAGGGATTTGAAAATTGTATTAAGAACCCCAAAAGAATGAGCGCCCCTATTCTGTGATAGCTCAAACACCATTTTGACAAAAGTGTGATTTTCATCTGAACACCATACTTTGACCCTTGATACCGGGAACTGGAATGTTCCGATATGCGTGCCGTCTGTCTTGCTGTACAGTTTGGTCAACTTGCAAGAGATGTTCTTGGAGACGACGAAGCCAGAAAATTGCTTTTAAGGCCTCTAAAAGAAAATCGCCTTTTTCAAAGAAAATAATATTCTTACACTTAGTCATTTTTTGAACTTCCTTCAATCAACTCTTCTTTACAGCATTATCATCTTGACCTCGCACGTACGAGCATTCGCCAAATCCCGGAGGCTGTCGGCTAGACTCGTTGGATAGCTTGAGTAATTGCACACAAGTCTTGTGAAGACCGTAATTGCAAATAACCCCGTCTGGCAGGCCTAAAGGAGAATCGCCCCTAGCCTACAGCTGTGCAGCTTTGTGTAGCTACGCTTCACCATCCTCTGTTTTACGTGCTCGGTAGGACCTCTGTCACAGTTACTCAGAATATCGGATCGTCTTGTGAACGGATACACTGCAAAACTGAACTGAGCTGGAAGAGATCTCAGGAAGACCTCAATTGCAAATTCATCCATCAAACAGGTCTTATTCAGGATCGCCCCTGGGCTACAGGGGAGTGGATTTGCATTTCTAGAAACCTCATCTGACCTGTATCTTGCTTGCAATTTCCACTTCAAACGTTGATAACTGGATTTCTGTACTGGATACGTTTCCGTTTGATAGCTCGTTGAAAAGCCAAACTAATTCTGCAAAGACCGAAACCATCAAAACACACATGCATCTAGATCTGGGCCTTCAAAAAGATAATCGCCCTTGGGCTAGAAGGGAGCGGATCTGCATTTCCAGACTGCCTCCTTGATGAAAACACTCTTCGCAACCTCTGCTTCTGTCTTCGTTTGCCGGAGTTCTGTAACTCGGATAATCTTGCTTCATGGCTAATCGGAAAGCTGACTGAAAACAGAACATAATGAATGTATCCTTTATCCAAAACACTCAAATCTTGACCTTCAAATGGAAGGGCGCCCCTAGGCTATAGGGGAGCGGATTTGTTTTGAATTCATTGATTTTCACCATTTTATGCTTTGCAAACGCTGTATCCATCCGTGCGGTTGACCATGTCGAAGCGTTGTGACTGCTGAGGTGTGTGGATGACTATACTTCATCATTTTCACATGTACGGACACTATAAAGTTGATTTGCACATTGATTGCGCAAGTGTCTACTACGTTACATAGTGAAAAGTTCCCAAACTTAGAATATTTTAGCACTTTTTGCCAATCTGAAAATCCCCTCCATCAAAAAGCATTATTTCCAACATCTTTTATCGTAGAGCGTTCCTCTTTGAGTTTCAGGCTTAGATATTGATACCTGGTACTGGCCACTGCCATTGATGACCCCGAAGATCCTAACTTTTCTCCTGAAAAAGTGAAAACTACCCACCAGCCTTAAACTGACTTTTAACTGAAACTGACTTCACCACTGTGATTGTGATGTGAAATAAGCCAATCAAAATTAATTTCAGCCAATTCTGACAAGTTCCTATTTTTTAGGGTTTCAGGCTAAAAATAGATTTCAGAAACCCTAATTTTCAAAATTTTCAAATTTTGCCAGTATCTTCCTGGCATCACACTGACTAAAAGCCCATACTTTATTTGCACAAAAACTGAGTTTTGACCCCACTTTTACAAGGTTTAGACCATTTTAAGCAAAATGCCTTAATGAAGCAAAAATTTCGGTTTGGGTACAACAAAGTTGCTGCTCTGTTTCTCTTTGAAGGCACTTGCAAGAAAATATGAAAAATAATGCATAGAGATGCCTTTAAATGGGTTTTTGCTTTGAAAACAGCTTCTTAAACCCTAAATTTAGCTCATGCTTTGAGCAATGGCGTTTTTTCCTTCCCTTTGAAAATTTTGAAATTCTCAAAAAATTCTCTAAGGCATGAGGAGTTGGGCGCCTTGTCTCTTAAGTGAGCCAAATTTCCATCATTTTCATCTTCTGTTGATTTTTCAACCCTGTTTCAGCTCCGTCTCCCGACTTCTTGGTTGATCCGACAAATGAACTGAATATTCCATTGCAGAGCCTCGTTGAATCTGATAACATTGTTCTGGAGACGTCGTCTGCTAAAAACTTCATTTGTCCCTCCGAAATGTTAGGTGCCTATCCTTGATAAGGTTGCCCATTTTCTCTAGTGTTAGCCATTTTCGTGATATTCAAATTTATGCTTGTTTTCTGACCTTCAGATGAATTCGTGATTTCGGGTGTTGTGTTGATCAAAATGACTGGCTGATGGATTCACTGGACAGCTGAGATGATTCTGGAAGGGGTCCTCTAGATACCTCGTCTCCGGAAATTGACTTTTGGTGGCTCAAAACCCTAGGCGCCCTTCTTGAAGTATGGCGCCCATAGCTTCCAAAGTTAGTTTTTTATTTTGGATTTTAACTGTTGCTTCCAACTCTGTCTTTTCTTCTCACTTTTCCTCCTCTGTTGGCGTTGCGTCATCTGACGACTGCTGACTCTGACAGACGAGCTGACGGAATCGTTGGAAAGCTGGGTCCAGTCTGACGAAGTTGTGCTGGAGGAGTTTTCTTCAAATTTGATCATCTGATGCCTCAAAAGTTTTGGCGCCCTTTTCCTTCAGGGGTGCCCATGTTCTCCAAACTTAGATTTTATTTTAAGTTCTTCGTCTTCAACCTTTAAAATCTCTCTGTGACCTTTGTTTGTCTTGAATTTTTTGGTGACTGGATGACCTGACGAACGTGTTGGTTGATTCGTTGTGGAGACGAGATGATTATGAGCAACATTGACCTAGAGGCAGAAACCCTAATTTTGGATTTTAGCCTCTTAAAATGCTGGGCGCCTATCTCCTTCTGGGGCGCCCATGGCTAGCAGTGTTAGAAAAATTTATCAACTTTTTACTTTGTTAAACGTGCCTTCCTTGGTTTTGATTGCCGGAATGAAAAATTGACTAAGGCATTGAAGTATGGGCGCCTCTCCTTGACTGGGGCGCCTGAAGTCTCCAGACTTAGACAAAATTTGGCATTTTTCATCTTTTCAAACTTCCTTTGTCGGTTCCTCGTTCTTCGAGCACGTCGTTCATTGGCAGCCTCTGTTTGATGCCCGAATGCCTGATTCTGACGCTTGGCAGCTGACTGACCTCCATTGATGACCTTGGATCTCTGAAAAAGCTTATGAAAAAGCAGAATAGACCCAATAGAGTAAAACTGATCTTTTTGTGATTTTGACTGCACCGGCCTGATAAGGAAGTATTTTAAGCCAATCAAAATCAGTCTTAACCCTAACGGCCAAACTTTCTATTTTTAGAAAATTTTACGAGTATCTGTTTCGTAAGAAACCCAGAAAAACCCAGAAAAAGTTTCTATTTTTAGAAAACTGCTAAAAATAGAAATTTTCCTAAGGATGAAAAACTGAAATCTAGGTATTGTAGGTTTGATCTTTTTGAACTGACCCAAATTGTTAGATTTTGAAAATTTCAAATTTTTGACCCCCATGCAAGACATGCAGACCCCAATTTTGACCTTTTCTGACAGATTTAACAGTATCTTGACTCATTTCTTCAAACTGCCTAAGTGTAGCGAAAATTTTAATTTGTGGTACAACAAGAATAAGAGAACTTGAATTCTTATAGCCAAGTCGATTTTGGGAGAGGCTAAACTTAGCAAACTTTCGAATTTCCATTTTCCCTCCCCTGCCAGTTGCAACACTTGTCACTTGAAGCATCGGAATATTGACTTCTAGAATTTTTGAAAATTCATCATCCTTGCGCAGGCCTGCCTCATCACATTTGCATTTTTAAAATATTAAATCAATATCTTCTGTGAACAATTTCATTTCATCTGGCTAGGGAATTTGATTTCACACTTGCTTCGGCAAAATTATTCCAGTCGTTCAGTTCAATTCTCAAGCTAAAACATTCTTTTAAACATATTCATCTCATTTGCCTTAGAGAAGTTTTGATTTCGCCTTAGGAAATTCATTAAAACAGGCACCGGGCAAAATTCTCTGACAAAACGACACGAGTGAGGTGTGGAATAAGTTCAAACCATCTCCCAATTGGAAACGTCCAATACCCAGAAGAAAATTCCCTTCAGAATGCATCGTTTTCATGTGTATCCAGGCGAAGGGGTACATTTAATTTTTATTATTTTGAAAAAAATAATAAATTTTGCTAAGGTCTGCTCATTTTTGTTTTGGACGCATTCCACACTTGCAATCTTCATTTTTCTTTCCTTGTCATTTTCCTTGATTTTCCTATAGAATTTCCTTCCTGTCTCTGGGCGCATTTCATCTTGCCTTAAGAAAATTTTATCATCACCCTGTTGGTTGAAAATTTTGTATACTTGGGAAAGCGTACAAAATTGTGGTTTCAGTCACAGTACGTGAGATAAACTCTCCTATTTTTCAAGGGAAGGCTCCCCCTTTGCTTTCTATTTTAACAATTCAGGAATAAACTTTAACTATAAATCTACTCTAAATCTGGGTGAAAATCTGTCTTGTTCTCTCTTTTTAGAAAAGACACTTATTCTTTTCTCTTATTTCAGAAAAGAATCACAATTGAAAGCATGTATGATTAATGAAGTAAATAAATAAAGAAGCAAAGTTTCCATAAAGGCGCAAAGTCCTTCGTTGCTCCTCCGGGATGGGAAAACAAATTGAAAGCACAAAGTCTTTGACAACTTACTCTCCTATCAACCTTTTTAGATGATTTTCTGGTAACCAAGTGTAGTATGTAGCAGCTCAAAGTCTAATTACATGATGCACTTTTTATGCACAAACATAGAAAATAAAAACAGCACAAAGTCTGCAAGTTACCTGTTGACGTGTGTTTTATGACCACACCAACACAGAATAAAATGTCCAGCGGTCACTCTATTCTCTCTTGATCAAAGTATTCAGCATGCTAAGATTGCGTGAAAGTTCATGCGTTCAACTCCAAGGTTCCTTTTATCACAAATAGACTCAGTTGGTTGATGTGAATATGTTGGGTATTCCAAGGGGACTTACGTAGTTGTTCAATTGTGAAGCAGTTAAGACATGAATGATTTGACAATGAGGCTCTAATTCCTAAGTTAACCGAGAAAATACTGAATTTAAAGGAGATAAGGGGAAAAATTCTACAATCTATTTCTAAAGGGTGGAATGTGAGGATCAACTTAAACAATCTTCAAACCAAACTTTATTTTGCCTCCCCTTCGGACAACTCTGACAAAGTTGGTGCAATCTTCAAAGGATGAATAAGATATTCAAATTATGATTCAACATGCACACCCCATCACAACGATGCAAGTGAACACATACGAATCACAATCGAAGTTAGGTACTGAAATTCCAGTTGACCACGCAGGGCAGCCTTACCATCGACAAGCCCGCTAATGGTATGGATAAAAGAAGACTTGTCCAAACTAAACACCACACTCCACAATTAACGACTACTTGCATGAAATAAAAGTCTATTTTACTCTATCTACTTTGAATTGGAAAGATGAAATGGCCTTGCTAGCTACTCATAACAAAAGAAGAAATCACCAAGCAATGAAACTCTTTGTATTATGAAAAGTGTTCACAACAACCGTTTACAAAACTTTCAAAGGAAAGTTTTCTTCCCTCCTCAATCTAAGCTAACTTCTAAGCTAAATGCTATATGCCTTCTACTCTCTAATTCAATCCTCTAGCTCTGATCTTAATCTAATTCTAATTGATTACAAATTAGGGGAGATGCCCCTATTATAGTTGGCCCAGTCCAACGGACGGCTTAGATTGAATTACAATGAAGGGCTTAGATTGAGCCACATATGCCCTAATTAGGGTTTTTGCCCTAAAAACCGCCACAAAGAGGAGTGGGGCAATGAATGCGCTGGAGATTCTCCACTCCCTGTCAAGAACCACTATTTGCAATTAATGCCCACCATCATCAGCAGATTCTCGTCCAAAACCGCGTTCCCACTGTCTGCCTGCAAATTCTGTTGCGTTAGGAGGAGGTAACAACACTTGGTTCAAATCCTCCTTGCAAAAAGCTCTTTTGCGTTAATTCTTCTTGTTGCTTTCATTCCTGGATGCATTTCTCTCTTGTAACTTTCACATTTCTTCAGCTCACTGCCTTGGGCGTACTTAGCCCCTTTTGCACCATGTTCCCAATGCCTTAGACGAATCTCCACTATCGTTCCCCTTTTTCCAAAGTTGTAACGTTGTCCATCTTCATCACCTCAAGTCCTCACACTCTGGCTCCGGTGGTCATCCTGCAAACAAAAGGAAGAGCATCAAAACGCTTATAATATAAATTCACTTTACTTACCCAATTCCCACGTTTTGATTTCCAAGGTCTACTTGACCTCTAGATCTGATAAAATTCATCACTTTTCTAGCAAACTTTCATCATGGGCCCATTGTGTGTTAGGGCGCATGCTATCTTGTTGTTTTCATCCTCCTGCCTTAGCAATTTCGTTCACTTGCCTTGTCCACCTTTTGGGAGCCTAGTGACCTAGATAAAATTCCACTCGTCTTGTGCTTGAGTGCATTTGACCCCCTTTCCTTTCCTTTTCCATGCCTTAGAAAATTTATCCCTCTGAGCCTTAGGAAATTTGTTAAACTAGTGCCAAGCTAAAATCTTTGTCGAAACAACACGAGCAAGGTGTGGAAGAACCTTAAATCATCTTCCAGTGGGAAATGTCTAATACCCAGAAGAAATTTCCCCTCAGAAATCATCGTTTTCATGTGTATCCAAATGAAGGGGTAAGTTTAATTTTTATTATTTTTGAAAAAATAATAAAAATTGCTAAGGTTTATCCATTTTCAATCTTGGGCGCACTTCACACCTACAATCTTCATTTTTCATGCCTTAGCATTTTCCTGTTTTCCTGAAGAAATTCCTTCCCACTCATGGGCGCAACTCACCTTGCATTGGGAAAATTTTAATGTTACCTCCTCCTTAGGCATATTTCTCATTTCACCCTAGAAAATCCCTTGGAAAATTTATTTTAATCAACTTACCCCATGCATTTATTTTCACTTTACCTTTCCATGCCTAGACTTCCTTGTCTTATACTTAGCAATTTTCCCAACTTCCTTAGAGCGCATTTTGAAGGGTCCACTTTCATTTTGACTTAGGCAAATTTCTCATGCCTTTATTCCTTGCTGGAGCTGGGTGCACTTACCCCTTTGAGCTTTCATTTTTATGACTTAGAATACTTTCAACCCTCATTTCCTTCATGGGCGCATATAGAAGGGTATGCTGCAATTTTCATGACTTAGATAATTTCTAAGTCCCTTCCTCCTCTAGGTTTGGCGCATTTGAAGGGGTCTACTTTTGTTTTGCCTTAGAAACATTTTGAGTGGCTCTCACCTCAACTTGGGCGCATTTTCACATGCAAGCTTCCATTTGATGCCTTAGAAACTTTTTAAAGCTTCTATGTCCTTGAGGGCGCATTTGAGAGGGCAAGCCTCCATTTTGTGATACTTGGAAATATTTTAAGTCACTTCACCTTGCTGGGCGTATTCTAGAGGGGGAGCTCCCACTTCACACTTAGAATTATTTTTAAACACTTCCCCTCTTGAGGGCGCATTTTGAAGGGGGGAACCTCCATTTCTTTTGCTCACACTTAAAACTTTTCTTGCTTGCTCATTACCCTTGGGCGCATTTTAGCCTATGAGCTTTCATTTGTGCCTTAGCATATTTTCATGCCCTCTTAACTTGACTTGGGCGCATTTTCATGTGGGAGCTTCAAGTTTCAACACTTAGAAACTTTTTATATCATCACCTTCCTTGAGGGCGCATTTACATGTGCTAGCTTCTATTTCTAATGCCTCAGGGACTTTTTTTATGTGTCAACCCCTTCACATGATGGGTGCATATAGGGTGTTGAACTTCCATCTAAGGGCGCATTTTCACATGGTGAAGCTTTCATTCCATTCCTTAGATTTTTCAAGGCTCTCATCAACTTGACTTGGGTGCATTTCACCTATCCTCATGTCAGTTTCAATTTGTGGACTTAGAAATTTCAATGCCTTCAACTACCTCTTGCCACTCCATTTTTAGTAAATTTCGGAGATGTATGACTCCTCATGGCTTCGACCTGTTCTGACTCTGGAGCCGGCATGATATGCCTCTTGTGGCCTTGCTACCCTATTTGTACCTTTTGCCCAAGCTCATCTGCTATTTTTAGCCTGCCTGCTATTTTTAGCAAACCCTAGAATTGCTTGTCTTCTGCAGCTCCATTTGACTTGAATTTTTCACCACGTGGTCCTCATCACTTGATGAACCTGTTTACACCTGCCCCTCGCCCTGACCTGCTATTTATAGCTGTATCCTGGAGACGACTTACTATAAATAGTAAGTTCTCGGATTGCGCCCAAATTTTACCAATGGATTCCCTAAAGGATGCTGATCGCAGTGGGATACCTTCATTTTTCAGAATTCTGGCTTTTTACCCCTCTTTCTGGGCACCGAAGCTGGAAACCCTAATCTGACTTGCATGTGGCTCAAATGACCTATGTTTGACTTGATTTTTGTCACCTGTTGCTCTGCTGGTGAACTGAAGTGTTGGGTAGCTACCGGAGTGAAACTGCTATTTATAGTAAATGTCCAGAAAGCCATTTATCTGATGTCGGATGAGTTTGCATGTCAAACCACCTGCGGGATCTCAAAAACCCCAGAAAACTGGTCTGCATGCGAGCACTAGCTAAAAATGGTAAGTCCCTGAAAAATAATCCATCTTGCTTGCATGTCATATCACTGCGAAGCTTTCGAGAAACCCATAAAGAATATCCAAACATGCACTGAAAAACTCTGCATGCAAACCCTAAAAATAGCCTCTGAAGGCTGTACTGCTGAAAGTCACCATCTCGATTTGCATGTCACACCATTGCGAACGTCTTGAAAAACCCAAAGACATTCTCCAATCATGCATTGGAAAATCATATGTTTAAACCCTAAAAATGGCCTCTGAAGGCGGAACTGCTAAAAATAGCCAGTTGTCTGAATCTATTCAAATTTCAAGTGTAGACACCCTGAAGTTGCCTAGATGTGTTGAAGTAGATAGAATCTCGAAATTCTGAGGAAAAGGCCTCATATTGAGCACTTACTAAAAATAGTAAGTTGTCCAATTTCAACAAAAATTCAGTGGGAAACTGTTGGAAGCCTCCTGATAGCAATGTTAAGCTCAGTTGTCGATTAGTCAACACAATTTACCTTCAATTAAGCCTGAAGAATGAAAACCCTAATTTCACAGACAGCCAAAATTCCAAATTAGGTCAAAGATAGGGACATCCCCGAAAGGACAAAAACATCAGAGAGAGAGAGAGACAAAACAACCCAAAAAACCAAAGCCAAAAGACCAGAATGGAGCAAAATTTAGGGGGTCCCCATTTGAATGGGGCGATGTGAAAAGGTCACAACATTACCCCCTTTGCTTGAGCGTTCTACAATAGCTTCAAATGCGACAAACAACTCAAAGTCTGCAGTATCACATATGAAAACCAATCTAAAACTCCAAACGCAATAAGCAGCTCAAAGTCTGCAAAATTCAGCTTGAATCCCTCTTGTATAACACCACAAAACTCACAATCAATATGTAGAAAATGTCGTCACATAACACCTTGAATCAACACAAAGTTTGAAAGCAATTTGCCTCTTTTATTGATTGCAATCTGATTTACACCTAAGCTCAAAGTCTTAGAGTGCACATACAAACTGGCAGAGTTCTGTTGCATTGCCAAAAGATAAAAATTACAAAGGACCTCTTCAAGTATTTATAGGAGAGAGGCCTTGAGAAAAAGGTGGGAGGATCTCAACAAACTTGAGAAAATCTTTCAACCGCTAACTAATTGTAATTGACTTATTCAACATTACAAGTCCTATTGTAATTTGACTTGTAATGATTTACATGTAATTACATTTTACAACTTTGCAAGTAATATGATTACTTGCAATTACAATTTTCCATTTTACATGTAATTTGTCAAAACTAAATTACAAATACATAATTGAAACTATTTGAAGTGTCCAAAGACATGACTTGAACTACATCATCCTTGATTGGGTCTTCATGTTGCTGTTTGGAAAACATTCTTCCATCTTTGTCTTGAAAACATTCCATGCTCAATCATATCACTTATTCAACTCCTTGTGTGCCTTCGTCATGTTGTTGTTATTTCCTTGTATCATTCTCCAACCTTGGAATTTGCTTGAAAAATAAGGCCCATGCCCTATATTATTGATTTGGTAGGTCATGTGTGCAAACAGGAGTAACAAGAATGAGACAAAGGGGCTGCAAAAGTGAGGCCAAAGCTCAATTTCGGGTTTTGGAAGGCTGACTGCAATTTTTAAGTGCAAGCTAGGAAAAATAAAAAGGCATTTTGCTTAAAATGGTCTAAACCTTGTAAATATGGGGTCAAAACTTAGTTTTTGGGCAAATAAAGTATGGGCTTTTAGTCAGTGTGATGCCATGAAGATACTGGCAAAATTTGAAAATTTTGAAAATTAAGGTTTCTGAAATCTATTTTTAGCTCAAAACCCTAAAAAATAGGAACTTGTCAGAATTGGCTGAAATTAATTTTGATTGGCTTATTTCACATCATGATCACAGTGGTGAAGTCGGTTTCAGTTAAAAGTCAGTTTAAGGCTGGTGGGTAGTTTTCACTTTTTCAAAAGAAAAGTTGGGACCTCCGAGGTCGTCAATGGCAGTTGGCCAGTACCAGGTATCAATATCTAAGCCTGAAACTCAAAAGCAGAATGCTCTACGATGAAAGATGTTGAAAAATATGCTTTCTGATAGAGGGGATTTTCAGATTGGCAAAAAGAGACCAAATCGGGTTTTTGAAGCCTTTCAACAACTTTTCTTTTGACAATTTGGAAAAAATATGAACTTTTTGACACTTTAGCAATTTCACTTAAAGCACCATAGGAACTTTTGGCTCATTTAGCAATTTTAGGAACTTTTTGACACTTTAGCAATTTTATTTTTGTCAAATAAGTGAAATCGGACTTTTTGAAGACTAGCAATTTTGCTTTTAGCAAAGTTGCCATTTGGCAACTTAAGCAATTTCGGACCTTTTTGAAGTTTTAGCAATTTTGCTTTTAGCAAAGTAGGAACTTTTCACAACTTAAGCAATTTCACTTAAAGCACCATAGGAACTTTTTGACACTTTAGCAATTTTGCTTTTGACAAAATAGGAACTTTTGACAACTTAAGCACAAATCGGGTTTTTGACACTTTAGCAATTTTCGGGTTTTTTTAGCACTTTAGCAATTTTGCTTTTAGCAAAGTAGGGATTTTTGGCAACTTAAGCAATTTCACTTAAAGCAAAATCAGAACTTTTTGGAACTTTAGCAAAAATTGAACTTTTTGGAGACTTTAGCAATTTTGCTTTTAGACTTAAAATTCCCTATTCTACTGAGCTGCCTTAAAAACCCGAATTTGACCAAAAAGACAAGAAAAATGACTCAGAATTTTACAAAAACGGAAAGGGAAGCTGATGAAAGGATACCCAAGGGGATCATCAATTGAAATCCAAAGTTTTACAACCTCAATAACTCGTAAAACGTGCTTTAGAGAGAAAAACTCCAAATTTTTTGGTAGGTTGCTCCAATTTTTGCCATTGCAAAAATTGAGGACAACAGCTGGCTCCGACTAGAAAACGACCTTTGTGAATAAAGGTTGTAGAATCCAAAATCTCTAAGTGCCTTAGTATCCATTGGGTTATGGAGTCAAGCAACAAATAACATAAAACGACAAAAAGGATGGCGCGACTGACACAAAGCAAACCTATGAAAACATGACACAAAACTTGTGCAAATGCACTTATTGAAAAGATTAAAACCTACCTAATTAAAACTAGCCAAAAATGGAAGCTTCTCAAATGAAACCGTTAACTGGTTCTGCAAAATAGCTGCCCTTTTGCAACAGCTTACAATACCTTGCATGACCACAAGCAACTTTGTATAGATGAAGCACGAGCAATGGTACCAAAACTTGATGTAGTACTCTTTTGAAAAGATGAACAAATTCACTTTTCTCTTGAAATGAATCATATGTACCGCTGCTCCATAATAGGTTGATGAACTCAAACTACTCCTGCTGAACTGAAAATACTTTCTCAGCTTCTTCTTCAAGTATAGCCTCATGCTCAGGTTCAAGTGAAAACTTTGTCTTCCTTTTAGCTTCCAACCAAGAAATATGTCTGATTGGACATCCTCTTGATCGTACAAAAACTGAATTCTTATCAGCTGCAACTTGAACAACTGGTTCATCAACCATGACAACCTTATGTTGCTCCAAATGATCTCCTTCATGCGATTTCGATGAAAACATGACTGTATTGCATTCCTCGGTATGCTGTTCACAAACTTCTGATTGAAGAGAATCATCAACAAGATTTGAGCAAAACTCTTCTATAGTATTCATGAAATGATCTTCATCAAGTTCTGGGGTAGGTCTCTTATGCACAATATGTCCAAGTTCATGACCTTGAAACATGAAAGCATTCATTTCAACTTGACTGGAACCTTCATGCATGTTCATCTTTTCATAGCTGAAAACGTGATTGTCTTTTTCAGAAAAATGACTTTCATTTTTCTACTTTTCATCAATGGCTTTCTGAGACTGCATAAACCAGATTTGGGAGTCGCCAGCTATGTCTGCTTCATTTTCATTAAAGAGAATAGCAAGATCACTTTGTTCAAATTCAGAACCTTTCACTGCTTTACTTGTTGATGATGTCTTAAGAACACGCTTCTTCAGTGGTGAAGATAACTTTCCTTGACCCTCAACATCAAAATTATGAGCAACAGGTAGATATGGCCTTCTTGGAATGTTTTCATGAGGAACATAGAACGCATCTTGAGCTAGCTGCCTTTTAAGAACAAGCAGCTCATTTTCCAACTTTTGCAACATGGGATTGGTCTTTCTGCTCGAGGAAAATGAATCTGAAGAAGAAGAACCACTTGGTTCTATCCTTATCTGCCCAGCAAGAATGAGATCGTCTTCAATTTCTGTCGCCAAGGTCTGCGCAGTTGCGAGAGTAGTTGGAGCTGCTCTTCTCAAAAGAAAACCGACTTCTGGCCCTTGGGCGTTGACAAAGAAACACTTCAAATTCGTAGTTGTGGGTTGAGCAGCAGTTGGAATTCTTCGCGTCAACTTGTTGAATTGTACAATGAACTCACGTATAGGCACATAAGAGGTCTTTTTCAGCTGTGTGAGTTGGGCCAACAAAGCATGAGCATCTTCAAGAGGTCTAAACCTTTCTTCAAACTTAGCTATGAGAGTAGCCCAATTTGTGATGGTTTGTGGTTTGAGATGGTAAAACCAATCAGCAGCCTCGCCTTGGAGAGTCTCGATAAACAGCCTTACAAATACATCTTCATGTTCAACACCAAGCACACCACATGCAATGTAGAAAGCAGCAATGTGTTCGTCAGAGTGTTGTTGTCCATCATCGAAGAACTTGGGAAAATTCTTTCATGAGCCATCAGGTAGAGCATGTAGAGGAAGAGTTAGATTCAATGGACCAAAAACATTTCCCCAAGGACCTTGGATAGCCATTTACATGTCCTTGGTGAAAACTTGAAAATCTACATAAAAGTAAATTACAATGAAAAGCGGTACTGGTATACTTCAAACAAAAGCGTGAGGCTTTTGAATGCGTATCGTATCCCCAGCGGAGTCACCAAAAACTGTTGGTTGAAAATTTTGTATACTTGGGAAAGCGTACAAAATTGTGGTTTCAGCCACAGTACGTGAGATAAACTCTCCTATTTTTCAAGGGAAGGCTCCCCCTTTGCTTTCTATTTTAACAATTCAGGAATAAACTTTTACTATAAATCTACTCTAAATCTGGGTGAAAATCTATCTTGTTTTCTCTTTTTAGAAAAGACACTTATTCTTTTCTCTTATTTCAGAAAAGAATCACAATTGAAAGCATGTATGATTAATGAAGTAAATAAATAAAGAAAAGTTTCCATAAAGGCGTAAAGTCCTTCGTTGCTCCTCCGGGACGGGAAAACAAATTGAAAGCACAAAGTCTTTGACAACTTACTCTCCTATCAACCTTTTTAGATGATTTTCTGGTAACCAAGTGCAGTATGTAGCAGCTCAAAGTCTAATTACATGATGCACTTTTTATGCACAAACATACAAAATAAAAGCAGCACAAAATCTGCAAGTTACCCCCCTTTGCTTGAGCATTCTACAATAGCTCCAAATGCGACAAACAACTCAAAGTCTGCAGTATTACATCTGAAAACCAATCTAAAACACCAAACGCAATAAGCAGCTAAAAGTCTGCAAAATTCAGCTTGAATCCCTCTTGTATAACTCCACAAAACTCACAATCAATATGTAGAAAATGTCGTCACATAACACCTTGAATCAACACAAAGTTTGAAAGCAATTTGCCTCTTTTATTGATTGCAATCTGATTTACATCTAAGCTCAAAGTCTTAGGTGCACATACAAACTGGCAGAGTTTTGTTGCATTGCCAAAAGATAAAAATTACAAAGGACCTCCTCAAGTATTTATAGGAGAGAGGCCTTGAGAAAAAGGTGGGAGGATCTCAACAAACTTGAGAAAATCTCTCAACCGCTAACTAACTGTAATTGACTTATTTAACATTACAAGTCCTATTGTAATTTGACTTGTAATGATATACATGTAATTACATTTTACAACTTTGCAAGTAATATGATTACTTGCAATTACAATTTTCCATTTTACATGTAATTTGTCAAAACTAAATTACAAATACATAATTGAAACTATTTGAAGTGTCCAAAGACACGACTTGAACTACATCATCCTTGATTGGGTTTTCATGCTATTGTTTGGAAAACATTCTTCCATCTTTGTCTTGAAAACATTCCATGCTCAATCATATCACTTATTCAACTCCTTGTGTGCCTTCGTCATGTGGTTGTTATTTCCTTGTATCATTCTCCAACCTTGGAATTTGCTTGAAAAATAAGGCCCATGCCTTATATTATTGATTTGGTAGGTCATGTGTGCAAACAGGAGTAACAAGAATGAGACAAAGGGGCTGCAAAAGTGAGGCCAAAGCTCAATTTCGGGTTTTGGAAGGCTGACTGCAATTTTTAAGTGCAAGCTAGGAAAAATAAAAAGGCATTTTGCTTAAAATGGTCTAAACCTTGTAAATATGGGGTCAAAACTTAGTTTTTGGGCAAATAAAGTATAGGCTTTTAGTCAGTGTGATGATGCTAGGAAGATACTGGCAAAAATTGAAAATTTTGAAAATTAAGGTTTCTGAAATCTATTTTTAGCTCAAAAAACTTGTTAGAATTGGCTGAAATTAATTTTGATTGGTTTATTTCACATCACGATCACAGTGGTGAAGTCGGCTTCAGTTAAAAGCCAGTTTAAGGCTGGTGGGTAGTTTTCACTTTTTTAGGAGAAAAGTTAGGACCTCCGAGGTCGTCAATGGCAATTGGCCAGTACCAGGTATCAATATCTAAACTTGAAACTCAAAGCAGAATGCTCTACGATGAAAGATGTTGAAAAATATGCTTTTTGACAGAGGGGATTTTCAGATTGGGAAAAAGAGACCAAATCGGGTTTTTGAAGCCTTTCAACAACTTTTCTTTTGACAATTTGGAAAAATAAGGAACTTTTTGACACTTTAGCAATTTCACTTAAAGCACCATAGGAATTTTTGGCTCATTTAGCAATTTTAGGAACTTTTTGACACTTTAGCAATTTTATTTTTGTCAAATAAGTGAAATTAGACTTTTTGAAGACTTTAGCAATTTTGCTTTTAGCAAAGTAGGGATTTTTGGCAACTTAAGCAATTTCGGACCTTTTTGAAGTTTTAGCAATTTTGCTTTTAGCAAAGTAGGAACTTTTCACAACTTAAGCAATTTCACTTAAAGCACCATAGGAACTTTTTGACACTTTAGCAATTTTGCTTTTGACAAAATAGGAACTTTTGACAACTTAAGCAAAAATCGGGTTTTTGACACTTTAGCAATTTTCGGGTTTTTTTAGCACTTTAGCAATTTTGCTTTTAGCAAAGTAGGGATTTTTGGCAACTTAAGCAATTTCACTTAAAGCAAAATCGGAACTTTTTGGAGCTTTAGCAAAAATCGGACTTTTTGGAGACTTTAGCAATTTTGCTTTGAGACTTAAAATTCCCTATTCTGCTAAGCTGCCTTAAAAACCCAAATTTGACCAAAAAGACAAGAAAAATGACTCAGAATTTTACAAAAACGGGAAGGGAAGCTGATGAAAGGATACCCAAGGGGATCATCAATTGAAATCCAAAGTTTTACAACCTCAACACCTCGTAAAACGTGCTTTAGAGAGAAAAACTCCAAATTTTTTGGTAGGTTGCTCCAATTTTTGCCATGTCAAAAATTGAGGACAACACACCCCTAGTCGCATTTCTCATATTTACTCTAAAAAAAATGCCTTAAAAAATAATCAAATTTTAATTCACCCATGAGGGGCGCATTTTACCCTCTCAAGGCATTCCATGCCTTAGTCCTCAAGTCCCAACTCCTTTGGGCGCATTTGACATGGTGAGAAGGAACTTGTTCAACCTTAGGCGCATTTCACCTAGTGGAAAGGATTTTCATTATACTTAGAATATTTTTCAAAATCACGCCCTCCTTGCTTTGTCTCCTTAGGCGCATATAGCATGTGGAGAGGAAACCTTTGAGCGCATTTCGCCCTTGGTGGAGAAACTTTTGGGCGCATTTCATGTGTCATGCAGGAACTTGAGGGTGCATTTGAGGGGTGGTGAAGGAATTCCCACGCCTTAGGACATTTTATCTTCTCCTCAACCTTGGGGGCGCATATAGCATGGTGAGAAGGAATTTCCTTGTGCCTTGGGCGCATATGAGGGGTGGTGAAGGAAATTGTGGGCGCATTTCACACATGATGGAGGAATTCCAACACTTAGCATTTTTTTTATCAACACCTTCACCTTCCCTTGGGCGCATTTCAGGTAGTGGGAAGGAATTTCTCATGACTTAGAAAATTTATCATCAAGCTTTCTCCCATAAGGGTGTATTTCTTGTATCTTCATGCCAGTTTTATCTATAAATTTCCAACGCCCTAGCCATGCCTTGCCCTTCTATTTTTAGCAAATCTAGAGAAGTGTGGATTTCCACGTAGTTTTCATCTATTCTAAGATGGAGCAGGCGTGGCTATGCCTCTACAAACTTTGCCACCTTGTTTATACCCTTTGTCCACATTGGTATGCTATTTTTAGCCATCCTGCTATTTTTTTAGCAAACCCTAAAATTGATTGACCTCTGCAGCTCTGTTTGTCCTGAAATTTGCTCCATATGAACTTGATGCTTTTCACGCTCGTCTTTGGTATAGACATGCTATTTTTAGCCGTGGAGTGACTTACTAAAAATAGTAAGTATTCAGATTGTGCTCAAATTTTGCCAATAGGAAGCCTGAAAGATGCTGGTTATGATGGTGTACTTTGTTTTGACAACTCTGTATTTCATTCCCCCTATTTTTAGGCATAACAGTGGAAACCCTAATTTGACTTGCATGTACCCTGAACTGTTTCCATTTGACTTGATTTTTGTTGTATGTCGTTATTCGTGTTGAACTGAAGTGTCGGGGAGCTGCTGGAGTGAACCTACCATTTATAGTAAGTGTCCGGAAAGTGATCAATCTGATGTCAGATGAGTTTGCATGTTAAACTGCCAATGGGATCTCAAAAAACTCAGAAAAACCCAAAAAACTGGTCAATATGCGGGCACTAGCTAAAAATAGTAAGTCCCTGAAAATGATCCATTCTGCTTGCTAGTCGCATCACTGCGAAACTCTCACAAAACCCGCAAGGAATATCCTGACATGCGTTGAAAAACTTTGCATGCAAACCCTAAAAACAGCCTTCGAAGGCTAAATCGTTGAATGTCATCATCTCGACTTGCATGTCACATCACTGCGAAGGTCTTGAAAAACCCAGATACATTCTCCAATCATACATTGGAAAATCATATGTTCAAACCCTAAAAATGGCTCTTGAAGCCTAAATTGCTAAAAATAGCAAGTTGTCAGAATCTGTTCAAATTTCACATGCAGGCATCTTGAAGTTACTTGGAAGTGTCGGTGCAATTAGAATCCCGAAATTCTGAGGAAAAGGCCTCATATTAGGTACTTACTAAAAATAGTAAGTTGTTAGATTTCAGTAAAAATTTAGTGGGATCCTGCCTTGAGCCTTCTGATTGTACTGCCATGCTCAGATTCTACTTTGATAACCTTATTTGACCTCAAACAAGCCTGAAGGATAAAAACCCTAATTTCACAGACTTAGCTAACCTTTGTATCTCCTGGCCAAATGTCATACCTATTTGAAAATGAGTGCTCAACTAATATTGATTTCTTGATCCTCTCTTGTTGGATGTCTACCTCATGTTCCTTAACCTTTGTAATGATATATTTCCTTGTTTCTCCAATGTAAGGAATCTCATAGGAGCACTTGATAGAATAAATCCCACTCTTAATCCATTCTTCGAGGCTCCTAGCCATTCTTTAAAGGATTTTAGGGCTTTTAAATCTTTTTTATGGGGGAAGGAATGTTGCCTTAATGTTTTGGTGTTCTAGAATTTTTTGTATCTTATTGGAGATCCCTTCAACACATGTAATAAATACTATTAGAACCCCTAAAGAATCATCATGATTACAAATACCCCTTCGGTTATTGCTAGCTTGTCTAGAAGCCCTATAAATTTGTTTGTTTGTATAACCATTTCTTTTGAAAACCATTGTGAAATGTCTTATTTCTTGCATTAAATGCTTGGAATCACAAATTCTAAAGGCACTTGTGGCAAGTTTGTTGAGGATACTTGCCTTTTGTTGGGGGTGCTGATAAGATGTAGCATTAAGGTAGAGATCTATAGTAATAATTTTGTATGTTTCTCAAGAAATAAATTATATTAATGCCCATGAATGACCAAAAATAGATTAAAGGGATTGGAACGTAAAATAGGTACAGTAGCAAAGGACTAGGGAAAAATGATGCAATCATAGATAGAGGGTCTAATTTGTTGTACCCAAAATGAAATTTTTGGCATTCTGCTTAAATTGAGCTAAACAATGTAAAAATGCCATCGAAAGTATGTTTTAGGTCAAAACAAACATGAAATCTTTGTGGGTTTCTGTCCAGGAACCTATGGTTAAAATTTTGAAAAAATGAAAATTAGGGTTACGCCCCTATTTTTAAGGAAAACCTTAAAAATAGGACCTTCCCGAAAATGATTGAAAATAATTCTGATAGGGTTAATTACCTTCACGATGACATTGATCAAGTTAGAATCATAAAAAAATATGTTTTACTCTGGTGGGTCTTTCTATTTTTCAGGAACAAAGTTAGGAGCTCTGCAGCCATTAATGGCAGATTGGCCAGTACCAGGTGCTGAAAGCTAAACCTCAAAAGCTTCAACGAAGAAGCCATGGCGGAAAAGGTCAAAAAGATGTTGTTTCAACGAAGGAGATTCTCAAAACGGAGAAAGCCAAAATTTGGCTAACTCTGGAAGGTGCACGTTTTGCTACCAAGGCAAAACACAGTCTAAAGGTGAAAAAGGCGCCCCTCTTGAAGAAAGGCACCCTTGGATCTCAGAGGGCAAATGTAAACATTTGGCATCTTCAACTCAATCATCCTCTTCACTCTCATGCTGGATCGACAACGAAACAATCAGCAAAATCATCTGATTCAGGGATGATTGACCAACCGTCAGCAAAGTATGGAGGATCCATCAACAACAAAGATGCCAAATCAGAGAGCTTCAAGGTAAAAGCGCCCCTGCTGGCCAGGGGCGCCCCTCAGTTGTAGGCACCAGATGAATCCATAAGCAGCAACTCTATACATGATATCTTTCCAGCTTCCTCCCAGCTAAGTGATCAATCTGACAGCAGGTTCACGAGACACGCCAAACGATCACAAGTTGAGGTCAAACAGATAAAGCCAAAATTGAAGAACTAGAAAGACAAGCCAAAAAATGGCTAAGGCATGGCTAAAAGCGCCCCTCTTGAGGAAAGGTGCCCTTTCTTGAAGGCATCCAGATTCAGTCAGAATCTTTACTACCTCCCAGGATGATCTTCTCAGCTATGGCCAGTCTCGCCAGTGAAACAATCAGCAAGAACTTCTGACAAATCAGTCATCTGATAGAGGAGGTCAAAGGCAAGCAGTTCACGGCATAAGCAAAATCAATCAACAAGCTAAAAGCGCCCCTGTTGGCCAAGGGCGCCCTTAAGTTTGAAGGACCAAAACTTGTTGTCATCAACTGAGAAATCAGTCATCCTGAGCAAGACCGAGTTGGCTACCCGATGCATCGTCAAGAAAAGTCATCCAACTCATCCATCAATGGGAATGTCAGATCAAAGCACAAAGGGTCTGAAAAGGCCAAAACGAAGATTAGTCAATGAAAATTGACTAAGGAACAGCTAAAAGCGCCCCTCTTGAAGAAAGGTGCCCTTCATTCTGGAGGTCCAAACTCAGTTTTCTGAGTTAATCTCTCCCAGGCATATCTCGTCAAGCTGATCCCATCTCGACAACGAATCCGTCAGCAACTGCCAAAGATCAACCGAGCAGCCAGGATCGAAGATCAAACAGAGGCACTTCAGCTTGCAAAAATGATCAAAAATCCAAAAAAGAAGCCTAAGAAAGTCAAAAGCAAATGTTGACTTGAGTTAACAAAATTTGGAGGCAAAAAGAGGCCAAACACTCCACAATCAGTGGAAATCACCTTTTTGAACTCCAAATCAGGCTCAATCATGAGTTGGATGCCCAATTGATGCTTGCAACTCCAAATTGACATATCAAAGCACCTAGGCATCCATTATTCATTATTTCTTTGCAGGTTGAGGAGCTCAAGAACGGATATTTTTCTTCTCCAACATTTTTGAAGATCTGACAAAGGGGTTTTCACCGTTCATATTTTTGAAGATCTATTGCACAGAGGGACTATTTATCAGAGTTTGCATCAAAAGGCATAATTCTTCCAAAGTGACAGTTTATAACTTCCAATCCATCTTCTGTCTACTTCCTCTATTTTTGTCTATATTTCTTTGCATGTCACAGGAAATGACAGATAATCACAGATCTGGCCAACTGGGTATGATCAACACAACTTTTTCAACAAAACCCACATGTTGGATTTTTCTAGAAAAAGTAGCCTTGCTGCCCCTATTTTTTAGGGTTTCCAGAAAAAGTCATAATTTTGAAAATCAAACAAACTGGGTTTGTTCAGCTCTGAAGCACGAACAAAACCCATGTGTTGGATTTTTCCAAGAAAAATCACTTTCTGGTGCCTCACTGCCTCTGCCACCGAAGGGCTCTTGCATGTCATAGAAAAACACGTTTTTTCGAATTTCTGATGATCTGGGTTTGTTTAGAGAATTATTCTCAACAATACCCATGTCTCAGAATATTTCGTAAAAATTACCCCCAGCAAGGCTATTTTTAGCAGTTCAAAAAAAGTTGTCCGAACAGCATCATGTGCACAGTCAATCTTCAAGGTTTTCAGAACGCAGTTCTACCAAGACCAAATTGGTCTTACTCCATGATTTTCTGAAAACGACTGGCACCGATCTGCGTCAGGCACACCCAGAGGTCAATCTAGCCAGATTGACAAGCATAGAAACAAGTCCACAGGTTCCATAATGGTTTCACCTCATATATCTGATCGCCCTCCAAGGCCAGTTTAGGGGATTGTAACCGTTGGAATTTTACACATGCAGCAAGTTCATGTGCATTTCTCACGGTTGGAGTGATCGTGGTCAAACTTCGCGGTTTCATCACATGACATTCTTCCATTGAGAAAGATCAAGGAAAATGTCAAAGCTGCAAAAGAATGTGGAAGGTAGTCATTCCCAACACAGAGCCGCCATCGGTTAATACTACACTACCTTCCACGTCAAAGTGGAAACACAGACAAAAAGAAAAGGAGAAACCCTCCTAAGGGAAGTAGAATAAAGGAGATGCATACATCAAGTTGCTGATAAGCGGTAAGCTGACGATTGACAGGCATGTAACGGTCTCCGTATGAAGTCAACGAATGAACAAAAGCACCGTTGACCAATGGTGATGAGGTGTCAAACACCTCAAGAAGGATGTCCTACCCTCCAAAGTAGCAATAAATATGGATGAAGTCAACTTGATGCCCCTTTCCAAGTTGACTCCAGATCTCCACAGATCATGCATGTCAGATCCCATTGATCTAGGATGTCTAATTGAGTCCCACGATTTGTGGATCTCAGATCTCCTTTAAAGGTGGATGTCTATTTGGAGACACATGTAATTATAAGTTCACTTTTAGTTAGATGTCAGTCAACTGAGGTAGACTTCCAGTTTGACTTTTGTTTAGTTTCAGTTAACTGAAGTAGATTTCCAGTTAACTGTTTGCTCACCTACTTTTAGACATAGAAATAAATCTTGCTGATTGGCAAGAACTGTTTGTTAACTCAAGGAGATTTTAGGGTTGCCTACTCCTTTGAGTTTCTATAAATAAGAGCCTTAGGTTCTTTATTTGTTTAACCTTTATTTACTAGCAAAATTGATGTGCCACTGTTGCCAGAATTCGCTTGTTTATATCTGTTCACTCTTGGATGACAGTTCGTTGGTTGATCACAATTGTGCATGATTTCGTGCCTTTGTTGTCCCGACCTTTGTAATTCTTTGAAGAACCTTGAAGAAATAAATCAGATGGTGCAAGCTTGATTGATTTAATTATTTGAGTTATTCAAAGTCTTGTTTTTAAATAGTGCATTGTTTCAATCTCCTCCTTGGACAGGTGTCATCGCCTCCTTGGATATTTTGTCATCGATCATTATTGTTTGATGTTGTTTAATGATCTCTCTTGCAGCCTAGACTTTGGACAAGTGTCGTCACCTCCTTGGGAATCCTGTTAGAAAGGCCATCGTTCCTTGTTGTTTCCAGTGAGCTGCTTCCAAGCCTATACCTCGGATAGGGGTTCCTCCTCCTTGGAAAGTCTCAGATCCAGTTTACCGTAACGAGTGTTTGCTTGTATCGAGCCCTATCTTGGTATATATCCGAAGGTTCAGAGCCTCGGCCATATTCCAATGAGACGGAGGATTCAAGTGATCCAACCATACCATTTCGCTCCTATGCCCTCATGCTCTGTTTATCTTGAGGAGGTAGGATAGTCTAGAAGTTAGTTAGTCGTAGTTAAGATCTGCGGAAACCAGAGAAAAAGCTTAGCTACGGCGCATTGGTTTATGCACCTTGTGTCCTGCCGCTGAGTAAAAAAGATAGGAAATCTTAGTACACCCCTTTTTTACAGTAAAAAATCAGCAAAGAGAGATCTTCCTCTCTATAATCCAAAGAGCATGTACTAACACACTTGCAATAGCTGTCCATTTCCAATAAGCACTCCAGAGGTGCTAATTGAAACGCCAACATAATTAAAGATTATGTATCCATGCAGCATTGATACTGAAATTGAAAAGTTAATGCAATACACAACATAAGCTAAATTATTAGTAAATAATTACAAACATGAATAGAAAAATAGTGCAAAATGATGAATTATATGAATTTTATATCTCTCAGATGACAAACGTTATAACAGATCCATGTACAAATATGAATTGAATCAATACAAGTACATGCCAAGATTCTCAGTCCTTTTTGAAGTCTCTATTCTGATATCTAATCTTCAATCTGCTCTTCTCTCTTTCTCACCTTCCTTGATTTGATTTGCCACCATGTTATAGAGACACGTTGATTTAGTAAGACAGTGTTGACCAAAAGCATGGTATGATGCTGTAATCACATGTAATAGGAACCATGGGGCTGTCCTTGGGCACCCTACTCTAACTTGCATTGTACCTAGGAGGACTTGAGCGTACCCATGCCAAACAAGAATTTTTCAATGTCAAAACTCAAAATTTTTAGAACAAAAAAGCATTTTCCAACCATAATTTTGTTCTAAAGTGACTTTTATTCACTTATTGTGCCTAAAGTCAAAACATTTCTGCATCATTTTACAAATATAAATGACAAAAACAATATTCCTCCTTCAAGTTGCTATTTTTTTATTATTGAAGGTTGCTAGATATTTTTGTGAAGGTGAAGGTTACATGAGAGAAAGAGCTACTTCTATTGGAGAGAGAGCTGCACCTACAAGATTTATTGTTTATCTTTTGATTTTTTCAAAGTTCGATTTTTTTTTAAGATTTTCTAGTTTTTTTAGAAGTGTTTTAATTTTATTTTTCTTTTTAAAATATTTCGAGAGCTTTTTTAAACCTTTTATATGTAATATAGGTTATTGTAGTGTAGGGGTTGTAATGTTTTATCTATTTTTTATTCATACAAAATGGCCAATAGTTCTGGTTTAGTTGTGCCATAGGTAGAGAGCTCATTCAAATTTGACTCAATGTCACCTCTTTGGTGGCATTCATCCATGGTTGAGCAACTTCCTTGAGGTTTGGTTATCATTTGTGTTGTAGGCAACGTGGGAAGGAGTATAAGAGCTCATGTAGTCAAGTGAAATCTCACCTATGTGCTATGACCAGCCTAGGAATAAGAGTTTGTTCAAGGCCAAATAAAAAAGAGATGTCAAAGGAATATGAGGACACCAACATTGTAAGTAATAGAACAAAGGTAAGAGTAGTCTTTCCAAAAAATGATTGCAAAAACCTCCTACTAGCTGGACCACATCCTTTCATTCCACCATTGTCTTCTTGAGAAGACAATAGCCCCCTTTTTTCTTGTAATAGGGGCCCATTGGAAAAGACCTTCAAGAATGAGGCAAGGGAGGTTGTAGATGAGAGTATATCTTGTTGCATTTATAGCAATGGGCTTTTTTCCAACCTTGTCAAATCACCATATCGATGGGATATGGTGATAGCAATTGCTAATGCATGTGTTGATTGCATTAGTCTTGGGCATGAAAAGTTGCACATGATATAATTTGCTAAAGAAAAAACTTTCGTAGAGGAATCATTGAGGGAAATCAAGGATACATGGCCTTAAACAAGAGTGTCCATCGCTTCTAGTGGATGTTAGAATTGCAAAAATAGTCCACTAATTAATGTCATTGTAGTGTCCTATGAAAAGACAATGTTTTTGAAGGTGCTTGATTGTGAGGAGGAAGTGAAGGATGCAACCTTCATTGCCAAAATCCTCATATAATCCATTGAGATGGTGGGTCCTAAAAGCATTGTCCAAGTCATAAATAATAATGCTAAAAATGGAAAGTTAGTTGGCTCAATAGTGGAGGGTACATCTAGGCATATTTTTTGGATAGCATGTGCTGTCCACTATCTCAATTTGATATTGCAAAATATTGGCACAAATATAGCGCGGGTCAAAAAATCTACATGGAAATCATCATATGTTACAAGCCATCTTTAGGACCTTCTCCAAAATGGGGACATTACATTCTATGTGCT
The DNA here is from genome assembly GCA_007115665.2 of Sequoiadendron giganteum. Taxonomy (NCBI): domain Eukaryota; kingdom Viridiplantae; phylum Streptophyta; class Pinopsida; order Cupressales; family Cupressaceae; genus Sequoiadendron; species Sequoiadendron giganteum. The sequence continues at coordinate 6,227,776 of CM021110.1, forward strand.
CAAGGCACTTATTTATAAGCTCTCTAAGAAAATAATAAAATAATACTTTAAAGCAACCCTAATCCCTATCCTCTACAAAAGAAGCTATAAAGACTTAAAATGGCCTAAAATAGGCTTTTATCTACTTTAAATCTGATTTCTCCTCAAAATAGGCATAGTAAACAGTTTCTTGATGGGGGGCCGTGGGAATGGGTTTTGGGGACAGGGGACCAAGGGCCTAAGTTTGGGGACGGCAGGGATGGCGAGGGGAAGGTGGCAAGATGGCACTGAAATACATATAGTACTTGAAAAATTAGTTATAAAAAGATGTACAAGTATAAGAATTACAAATGGAACTTTGTCAAACTAAAAGAATTACAAATGAAACTTTGGAAAACTAGTTTTAAACACTTGAATTTTGAAGTGAACATTAACATAGTGTCACTCCTCTTCTTGCTCCTCCTCAACCCTCTTGCTCTTCATTCTCACTCTTTCACCTTACACTTGCAACTCACTCTCACATTCACACTATTAGCTTCTTGTTGATTTGTTTTTGTGAATTAAAATGAGGATAGGAGACAATTTTATAGAGTTTGCGGGGTTTGGGTGCAGCCCATAGGTCATTTGAGTTCAGCCTTGGGCACGAAGTTCAAAGAAAATTTTGAATTTTTTTTTTAAAATTTTTTTTGGTCGTCTAGCCAGAGGAGACTCTTGGGCATCCCTGAGATGGTTAGGAGACTCCTAGGAGTCCCCCGGACATCTCAAGGACATCCCAAAGTCCCCGACGTCTCGGCGACGTTTCAAAGACAGTGGCATTGGTGGTGGGGCAGTAGGGGACATCCCCCCCAAGTCCCCAAGTCTTTGAGACATTCTCTCGCCTTAGAAACACAGGGTTTTTGGGGAGGATGCGTCCCCATGGAACATCGAAAATAGGTCACCTATATCAAAGAACAACCATGATTTGACACATTTTGCCTTAAAACACCTATTATATGCTTTGAAACTATCTTTAGGTGATTTGTTAGTAAGTGGGCAAACTTCTTGAGTGGCAATGTCACTGGAAAAGTGTGCTTTCTTTATTTTTTAATATAAAAATTTACTGGTCACATTTTACTTAAAGGATTGCCACTTAAATTGTGCTTTTGAGATGGTTTGGTAGGCAAAAAGTGTGACACCTCCTTTTATTTGTTTCCCACTTACTTGCTGGTTGCTGTTTTTTCATTCATTTGCCATTGAAGTAATGCTTTTATGATGATGTAGCTACAAAAGTGTGACTTCGCTTGTTTCTTTTCATTAATTATGCTAGTCGCATTTTATCAATCAACTACCACTTCTTTTTTGCGATTTTCTTTTTGCACTACCACTTGAAAAGTGTTAAATAATTTGAGTTTATTTGTGGCATGATTTTTTGCTTCTCCTGCCACCTTTTGTGCCTTTCCGAACTACTAATGCCATCTAAAAATTGTGATTTTTTTGTAAAATCCCCAGGTAAATTTATGTGCAAAAATTATTCAATTTCACCAAAGCAGATGTACAGGCATTTCTTCGAACAATTTGACTGTTAGTTGTCTTGGTTTTGTTTCAGATTGTGTTCATGGAGATTCTAGTGTAGAGTGCAACACCATACGAATTTGCATAGAATTGGAATTGATACTTAGGCTCAACTATTTCAAAACTAATATTTCAACATATTTTACTGGCAAATATTGAATACTCTGAAGACTGTTGTTAAAATGATTTAAATAAGAAATTACATAGTATAAAATATTCATAATTGTTAGTACAGTAATCGTTGACCTTGAACATCCTTCTCTTCCCATAAATAGCCAAATCACTGCTTGCTTTTATATTGACCCTTCCACATCTGCTACGACCACCTCTAGTTTGTACGGAGGTCAAAGGAGACTTGGACGGAAGCTCTAAGGTCCCAAAATCCTCCAAAGGAGGGTCGATACTCCTTATTGGCCTGCTATGACTTCACATAGACCCTGAATGCAACCCATGAATAATATGGTGCTATCCAAAGGGAAAGTATAATGAAATAAGACGCGGCTCTTATTTTGAAGTAGATGACAAGTTTGGAGTGGTCAACCTCCCCTTAGATTCCCATGTACGGTGCTTCCCAAGGTGTTGAGTGTTATAAAGAATACAATAGTGTTGTACCCAAACCAAATTTTTTGCTTCATTAAGGCATTTTGCTTAAAATGGTCTAAACCTTGTAAAAGTGGGGTCAAAACTCAGTTTTTGGGCAAATAAAGTATGGGCTTTTAGTCAGTGTGATGCTAGTAAGATACTGGCAAAATTTGAAAATTTTGAAAATTAGGGTTTCTTAAATCTATTTTTAGCTCGAAACCCTAAAAAATAGGAACTTGTCAGAATTGGCTGAAATTAATTTTGATTGGCTTATTTCACATCACGATCACAGTGGTGAAGTCAGTTTCAGTTAAAAGTCAGTTTAAGGCTGGTGGGTAGTCATAAAATTTTGAAGAGAAAAGTTAGGACCTCTGAGGTCATTAATGGCAGTTGGCCAATACCAGGTGTTAATATCTAAGCCTGAAATTCAAAGAAGAACGCTCTACGATGAAAGATGTTGAAAATTATGTTTTTTGACGAAGGAGATTTTCAACGAGGTAAAAGTGCTATAAAATTGGCTAAGTCTGGATTGAAAAAGCGCCACTCTCAGCTAGGGGCGCCCATCATTATGGAAGTTGTATTCAACTTTTTGTGAGATTTTCTACCAAGATGACTTATCCAGTTTCCTGATAACTTCGCCATGAGCCAACCAGCCAGTCTGACGGAGGAGTAAAACGCCTGAAAACGAAAATTCAACACAGAACGAGGGAAATGCAAAGTAGATAACTTCGAAGAGAAAAAGCGCCCTTGGAGGCCAAGGGCGCCCATCTTTTTGAAGATTCAGATGAAGTCTTTTGATCAAGTGACACCCAGGAAGTTTGTTTCCATTTTTGGTCCAGCTCCGCGACGCATCTGTCAGCAGGTGAATCTGAGTTGCCGAGTTGCCGCCATCAGTGGTCTAATTTGAGGTCTCAAACTTGATCAGAGATTGTTCAGAACAGACAAAAGTGCCCCTGGCAAGGTTTTAAGACCTTTAATGAAATCTGTTTTGATGATTTCAAATACTCATCTCGTTCGTGTCAGTTCCAGCTTTCCATTGCCTGTCTCAGTCGGGTCAGAAGATGTCTTGGCAATCCGCAGCCGAAAGTTGAGTAATTTTTGTTAGTTATAGTATTGGATGACATTGGTTGGGAAAAGCGCCCCTGGCCATGATTTAGGAAGGTTTAAAGATGTTTTTATACAAAGTGTTCATCAGGAGCCTTTCCTCATAATTCAGTCTGCTCCGCAGTGAGCCAGTCAGCATGTTCTGAAGTTTTGTCAAATAACGGGAAACGTCAAGTGAAATATGGTCAAGTTATCAGTGAAAATGATGAAAATGCTTGAAAATATTCTAACACTGAGGTCAAAAGTGCCCCTGGAGGCCAGGGGCGCCCATCTTTTTGAAGCCTCAGATGGTTGAATTTTGAATTGCCACCTCAAGGAATCTTCTTGTCAGATTTGGTCCTGCTCTTCATCAAGATTGTCAGCCAGTTGATCCGACGTGACAGTCAACCAGAATCAGTGATCGAACATGAGCTTCGTTCGAGGTT